>CM055062.1:14249730-14318733 GCA_029204045.2 Tillandsia leiboldiana | reverse complement strand
TGCTCTCTCTATCTACACCCCCTTTCTTTTCCTTTTCCTTTTGCCTCTGATCACCTGGTGGGCATATCTGAGCTGAGGCTTTACCCACTAGGGGAGGCTACTGTTTATTGTAGTACTTACCCCCATTGTTTTTCTTGTTCTTTTTCTTTCCCCTTGTTTTGCAGAGTCCTCAGTGGGAGTTGCTGGGCCTGTCAGCAACTGATCGGGCAAGCGCATCGCGGACTAGATAGAGAGCCTCCCGAGGGTTGTAGCTGGAGCTTTTGGGTACCCTGGTCTTCTCAGACAGCTTTTGTTTATTTCTTTTTGGGTCTGGCTTTTGCCAGCTGTTTGTATTTAGTGGTGAGCTGGGAGAGACATCTGTATTTATTCCACTGTTGTACTCTTTACTTCCAGCTTCTGTCTGAGATACAGTAGTTTTAGTTTAGCTCCGATTATTATGCTCTTTTATTATTATGTCTTATCTGAGCAGGTTACCGACGCTTCGTGTATGTGGGAAATACCGCATGCACGGCGGATCTGTAGACGGGCCCGGGTTCTGGTTTACACCCGGGGCGTGACAGATTAAGTTGGTATCAGAGCTTAGGGATAGGTCAGTTGGGACTTAGGAAACCCTAGGCTTTTGGACAGACCCTAGATGATAGGGCGTGAGTGGCGTAACATTTTGCGAAAGTCGGTGATTTTGTAGTTGACTCTTCCTGTGAGTGAAGAGAGATCGACATAGCCTATCTCTGTTGGACCATTATGTTGGCTGCAGACAACATAAGGTGACAGAAATAGGAGGATGTCTTTTGACTTTCGCCAGATTGGGTCGTGGTGGGGTTTTGTTGCTGATGATTGGTTTCTTGTGGCAGGATGCCTCCTCGACGTCGGATTCCCACTCGGGGTGTCCCTTCACCCCCTGTTGAGCCAGAGCAGCCTACCCCCCCCGAGCTACTGAGTTGCGGGCCTTGGTGGCCCAGTTGGCGGAGGGTCAGCGCCGCCAGGAGCAGAGGATTGAGCAGCTGCTTGCTCAGAGGGAGGCACCACCCCCGGCTGTTCCTGAGGCCCCTGTGCCTCTTGTTGTACCTTTTATGCCGACGGCACCATCTTCTAGTAGCGGGGCTCCTGGAGCTATTCAGCCTTTGACTGCGGAGGAGGAGCGGGATTTTGCTGACAAACTCGCTGCGTTTGTTAAGCGGGGACCACCTAGATTCTCGGGGCGGGATGCTCAGCCCCGGGCTGTTGGGAGATGGCTTTCTGCGATGGAGAAGCTTTTTCGGGACTTCTTCATCGACCCGAGGTATCGAGTGCACATGGCGGTGCACTGTTTGGATGGAGATGCTGATTTTTGGTGGCAGCGAGTTGAGCCACTGGAGTTCCGGATCACTCGGCAGTTGCCTTGGGAGGAGTTCAACGGATGGTATTGGACACCTATTTTTCTACCAGTGTGAAGAAGAAGTTGGAGGACGACTTGAAGAATCTGCAGCAGGGCGATCGACCGGCCCATGTCTATTTCCAGGAGTTCATGGAGTTGCTGAACTGTGTGCCCTTCGTCGCTCGTGACGGTCCACACCAGGTTGAGTTGTTCGAGGGAGGCCTCCGTCCAGAGATTTTCACGCTTGTGCATGCACAGAGATTTCAGACCCTAGAGGCAGCCGCAGAGCACGCACAGTGGGTGGAGAGAGGCGATCAGCAGGTGGCCAGACGGAGGGCCGCGGTCGCGCAGGGTTCCGACAGGAAGCGACCAGCCCCAGAGGACGGGGGACAGGCCAGCTCATGGAGACCGCCACGGCCGCCGCAGTCCCAGTCTTACGGCCGTGGGCGATCTGATAGGAGAGGTCCTGGTGGACCCCAGAGACCGCAGCAGCATCAGCAGCAGCACCAGCAGCAGAGATCGCAGCAGAGGCAGCAGAGATCTCAGCAGCAGTCCTCGAGACAGCAGCAGCAGCCGAGACAGCCCCGATCTTCTGACCGATGTATCTTCTGCGGCGGTCAGCATGCCGCCATCACTTGTGATCAGAGATGGGGTCGATGCTTCCGTTGTGGACAGCCGGGGCATGTGCGAGCTACTTGCCCCCTTGCTACTTCTTCGGCACCTTCTTCGGCGTCGGCTCCATATCCCCCTCAGCAGCAGCAGCCATCAGCTCAGCGGCCTTATGCTCCAGCGAGCAGGCCGTCCACCTCCCATCTTTCAGATTCTCGACCTCCAGCACCGAGCGGGCGGGTGTATGCCGCCCAATTAGCAGATTCCGCAGCGGCAGACCAGGTGGTGGCAGGTATTACTCTACTTTTTGGTATTCGGGCTCGCTCTTTATTCGACACTGGAGCATCTCATTCTTTCATTAGTCGAGCATTTGCATCCCTGCATGGTCTAGAGGTAGAGTCATTGTCATGTGCATTAGAGGTGCGGGTTCCTGATCACGTTTTGCATGTCGAGGAGCGTTGTTTGGCATGCCCGGTGCAGTTGGGGCCTTGGATTTTGCCTGCAGACTTACTTGTCTTGCAGCAGCTCCATGATTTTGACTTGGTGTTGGGGATGGATTGGCTATCTCGGTACTCCGCCACTATCGACTGCAGAGAGAGGACGGTGACTCTTCGCGAGCCAGGACAGGAGGAGTTCATCTTCAGAGGCTGCCAGAGCACGCTGTTCGCAGCGACCATTTCCTCGGCGAGAGCTAGGAGGATGATGAGTAGAGGTTGCACTGCCTTTTTGGCCACCGTGGTGGAGGTGCCTACGGCGGCACTGGGACTCGAGGATATCCCTATCGTCCGAGAGTTCCCAGATGTGTTTCCACCTGAGCTGACGACGATGCCTCCGGAGAGGGAGATTGAGTTTGTGATTGATGTAGTCCCTGGGACTGCACCAATCTCAAAGGCACCCTATAGGATGGCGCCAGCTGAGTTGAGGGAGTTGAAAGCCCAGCTTCAGGATCTTTTGGATAGGGGCTTCATTAGACCCAGTGTTTCTCCGTGGGGAGCGCCTGTGTTGTTTGTTAAGAAGAAGGATGGATCACTGCGGTTGTGCGTGGATTATAGGGAATTGAACAAAGTGACCATCCGGAACAAGTATCCCCTCCCCCGGATAGATGATTTGTTTGATCAGTTACAGGGAGCATCTGTGTTCTCGAAGATTGATCTGCAGTCCGGTTACCACCAGCTTAGGGTGAGGGCCGAGGACATCTCCAAGACGGCTTTCAGATCGCGGTACGGGCATTATGAGTTTACTGTGATGCCTTTTGGGTTGACTAATGCCCCTGCCGCATTCATGGACTTGATGAACAGGATTTTTCAGCCGTTTTTGGATCGGTTTGTGGTGGTGTTCATCGATGATATTCTGATCTACTCCCGGAGTGATCTGGAGCACGAGGAGCACTTGAGGACCGTGCTACAGCTTCTGCGAGAGAAAAAGTTGTATGCTAAGTTCAAAAAGTGCGAGTTTTGGCTCCGGGAGGTTGCCTTTCTGGGTCATGTGGTTTCAGCTGCTGGAGTGGCGGTGGATCCGGCCAAAGTGGATGCTATTAGAGATTGGCCGAGGCCGACGACTATCACCGAGGTGCGTAGCTTTCTTGGATTGGCGGGCTACTATCGGCGCTTTGTGGAAGGCTTTGCGAAGCTTTCCTCTCCCCTCACTCGTCTGACCAGAAAAGGGGTTAAGTTTGTTTAGAGCGAGTTTTGCCAAAGCTGTTTTGAGGAGCTGAAGCAGAGGTTGATGACCGCTCCAATCCTTGCCCTCCCAGTTATGGGGGAAGGATTTGTGATCTACAGTGATGCCTCACATAGTGGTCTGGGGTGTGTGTTGATGCAGCATGGTAGGGTAATTGCCTATGCTTCGCGGCAATTGAAGGACTATGAGAAAAATTACCCTACTCATGATCTTGAGCTGGCAGCGGTGGTGTTTGCTCTGAAGCTGTGGCGGCATTATTTGTATGGAGAGCATTGCGAGATTTATACTGATCACAAGAGCTTGAAGTATCTGTTCACCCAAAAGGAGCTAAATTTGAGGCAACGCCGGTGGTTGGAGTTGTTAAAGGATTACGATCTGAGTATCCTTTACCATCCCGGCAGGCCAATGTCGTGGCAGATGCTTTGAGTAGGAGGACGAGTCTGAGCTTATTGATCTCGCAGCAGGCGCCGTTGGTCGAGCAGATGAGGCGGTTACAGTTGGAGGTAGTATCCCCTGGGGTCTCTGCTAGACTCATGTCTATGGTCTTGCAGCCCACTCTGTTGGAGAGGATCAGGGACACTCAGAGTGAGGACCCCCACTTGATGAGGATCAGGACGCAGCTTAAGGCGGATCAGACAGGGGATTTTTCTGTGGATAGCTCGGGAGTACTGCGGTACAGGGACCGAGTGTGTGTGCCTATGGATCAGGAGATTAGAGATCAGATTTTGAGAGAGGCCCATTTTACACCTTATACCATCCATCCTGGAGGTACTAAGATGTATAAGGACCTCAAGGCACAGTTTTGGTGGCCCGGGATGAAGCGGGACATTGGGAGATTCGTAGCTCATTGTTTAACTTGCCAGCAAGTGAAAGCAGAGCATCGCGTTCCTGCTGGTAAGTTGCAGAGCCTTCCAATTCCCGAGTGGAAATGGGACCACGTCACTATGGATTTCGTCACTGGATTGTCGAGGGCGCAGAGCGGGGCTGATGCGATCTGGGTTATTGTGGACAGACTCACCAAGTCGGCGCACTTCTTACCGGTTCAGATGACTTGGTCACTGGAGTGTTTGGCACAATTATATCTGGATGAGATAGTGAGGCTTCACGGCATACCTGCTTCGATTGTGTCAGATCGAGACCCGAGATTCGTATCACGCTTTTGGGGGAGTTTGCATTCTGCATTGGGGACTCAGCTCAGGTTTAGCACCGCTTTCCACCCACAGACCGATGGACAGTCAGAACGCACCATACAGACCCTCGAGGATATGTTGAGAGCGTGCGTTATGGATTTTGGAGGAGGGTGGTACCGGCACTTGTCGTTGGTTGAGTTCACGTACAACAACAGCTATCAGGCGAGCATCCAGATGGCTCCGTTTGAAGCGTTGTATGGACGCAAGTGTCGGTCTCCCTTATATTGGAGTGACGTGGGTGAGAGAAGGACTTTGGGACCGGATTTACTTCTGGAGGCAGAGGAAAAAGTCAGGATTATTCGCCGGCATCTTGAAACAGCCCAGAGTCGTCAGAAGAGCTACGCCGATACTCGACGGCGAGACCTGGAGTTTCAGGTTGGTGATCATGTCTTCTTGAAGGTCTCGCCCTCGAAAGGGGTCCGGAGATTTGGAGTACGGGGAAAGCTCAGTCCCCGCTTTATTGGACCCTTTGAGGTACTTGACAGAGTTGGTCCTGTGGCATACAGAGTTGCCTTACCCCCGCGCCTGGCCGGAGTTCATGATGTCTTCCATGTCTCAGCTCTGAGGAGGTATGTTTTTGACCCGTCACACGTGATTGACTTCACTTCGTTGGAGATCGGCGAGGACTTGGTCTACGAGGAGCGCCCGTTGCGAATTCTTGCTCGTGAGGTGAGGGAATTGCGCAATCGGGCCATTCCGTATGTGAAGATCCTGTGGAGCAATCACGAGGAGCGAGAGGCTACTTGGGAGCTGGAGACGGTGATGAGGGATGCCTACCCTTTCTTATTCGAGACTTCTGGGTGAGGTACGTCTGTTCTGTTTTCTTTGTTTCGGGGACGAAACTTTTTTTTAGTGGGGGAGGATGTAGGACCCCTGAACCCCCCCCCCCCCCCTTGCAGCTTTTCCCATGAATCCACTGTGCAAACACCTGTTGATGGTGTATCTGGCCCATGGTGCATCAAAGGGATGCCACAGATGGACCCTGTGAGCTTTGGTTGGCTGTATTGGCCTTCGGCTGCTTTTGCCGAATTTTAGGAAAGGAATTTGGCCAAATAGAGGGTGGATTTGGATTCAGTGTGGAAAAACGCTTGAAAACGACTTTTTGTTTGCTTAATTCTGAGTCCGGATGCCCAAAAACGGACTCCCGAAAGTTTTACTGGATTTTTGGTGCATGGGGGAGCCGTGGACCGGCGGGGGTGCCACGTGGCAGGCTCGGATTGGCCGGCGCACGCGGCTGGGTCCACGGAAGGTCTGGGCTGTGACCGGGGTGCACCGCGGGGCGCGTGGACCGGCGGGTGTCCACGTGGCAGCGCCTGATTGGGCGGCCCACGCGCGCTTGGTCCACGGGCGAGCGCGGGGAGGCGTGGACCGGGGGCGTGCCACGTGGCAGTACCCGGTTGGCGGGCGCATGTGCGCGCGGTCCACGCAGCGCGCGGGGCAGGTCGCGGGCAGGTGGCCGTACGCGGGGCAGGTACGGCGTCGTGGGCAGCGCCACGTGGCGCCCGCTGATTCGCGGGCGCCACCTACCGCGTTGACGCGGGCGGGGGACACGTGGCACACTCCGCGGCAGCTTGCATGGCTGCCGCCTGTTCGGGCGACACGTGGCGGGCGCCGGGGCGGGTCGGACGAAGCCAGGATCCCGTCCGACGGAGCATTTTGGGCTGGGCCGCACTGTGCGCGCCCGAAAGTTCTGGGCCGGGCCGCACTGTGTGCGCCCGAAAACTTTCGGGCGCCCGAAAGTTGGGACCTGATGGGTATTTTCCCAAAAGATTTCTTCAGCCTATAAATAGCCAGCCCGAGCCCTCTTTGCTGCCTTTTTTCTCTCTGTCTGTGCAAGATCTCCCCGAGCTTCCTCTTGGTGAAATTTTCCCCTCTTAATCCTTGATCTTCCTACCAAGTTCTAGGATTTTTGAAGGCTCGAATCCCGAGGTTCCCCATTTTACGGCGCGGCGCGACGTTGCATTCCTGGGTTCTTCTTCGGCGCAGCGACAGTGTTTTAGCTCCCCTGGGCTACCCCGAGATCATTTTGCTGTGATTCTTGCGCCGGTAGACTCCTAAGAGGTAGGACTTCATCTTTTGTTTTGGTCGCGCTTTCTCGTTTCGAGGTTTTGGCACGGATCCCGAGGCAAACAGTGACCCCTTTTTCTGTGTGGACTTCCTTGACAGCAGCGGGGTATTTTGACCATATCTTCGCGCACGAGCATCAGACGGAAACGAGCTTATACAACTTTTTCATCTACGGATCGCAAGGAACACGCTCGTATTTTTATTGGATTTTTGTGAGATTTATTTCGAGGTGAAATTACTGTTTTCTCAGTGAACAGTGCACAGTTTTTAGCACAGATTTTTGTATGAGTGTACCCCCTTGCCGAATTTTTATCTTGACTTACCGAACTCGGATTTCGGCGTGCAAGGTACCGTTACGAAGCTATCGACGCAAGGATCGCTGTGGTATTTTTCTTGGAATTTTCTGGGCACTTTCTGCAGGTGATAATTTAACAGTTGTGAATCCGAGGTTGTAGATGGTTATGAGAGCAATAATTGGGAGCCTAAGTGTAATTAGTGAGCTTTGTATTGTACCAGGAATATTTCGGGTGCGCTAAAATTGTGGGAGCAAGGATTTGGAGTTTTGGTATTTTCTAGCTGTACGGACTTGGACAGTTTGCACCAGGTGGGTGGTTGTTGTACTCCTCTCCTTTGTTATGCCCACTAGGAATATCAGAGTACCCCTGTTTTGATGTTGCTAAATGCGTTAATTGGTAGACTCGCATGCTTTAGGGAGCAAATTATTGGTTATCTAATCCATGAAAAATTATTGTTAGACTGATTACTTGTTTTAATTGCTTAATTTCTGGACTGTATGCTTAGAGACAAGTGATAATAATTGAGGACTGCAAAACTGATGATTATTCTTATGGGACTGTCACCCTAGCTTATGTCACTCTAAACTGCTATTCTCGAAACTGGACAAAAATATTGAGACAATGCATGATTAAATTGGTCACATGATTATGTCATCATTTACTGCTATACTATTTTTGGGACTTGACTTAGGAGAAACCATGCATTTACTCTTTTCTCCTCCTTGTATTGACACTTGCGGCTTAGTCGCTCAGGTTCGAGCGTGTGTTGGACAGTGTAGTCGGATATTGGGGATTTGGGACAGGTTGGGTTTATGTCAGGGTGTTGCGGCGACCACGGATCTTGGGTGGTCGACCGGCTTATACTATTGCATCGGATTGGGTGTTTGGGGATCGGGCTTTCTTTAGTGGAGGGTTTTTCCCACTTCATTGAGTCTCGATCCAGTCCTGCTATATCAGGTTACTTGTGGTTACTTACTTTCCTCGTGTGGGTCGCTCCCCACGAGTGCGACTCCGGAGTGCGCGGCAGACAGACTTGAGTCCTGGGGACTCCTTGTGCTTCGGTGTTATGCGTAGGCTGGCATACCCGTCGCGGCAGAGCAGGCAGTGCCAGTGGCCACTGGCGGTCAGATTGGGTTCTTTGGACAGACTTCTTTATACTGATGCATTCCTTTTCCCATCCGTGTTGAGTTATCGTGTAGAGGCATATTAGGGATAGCATTTTATCAGTTGCTCTCTCTATCTACACCCCCTTTCTTTTCCTTTCCCTTTTGCCTCTGATCACCTGGTGGGCATATCTGAGCTGAGGCTTTACCCACTAGGGGAGGCTACTGTTTATTGTAGTACTTACCCCCATTGTTTTTCTTGTTCTTTTTCTTTCCCCTTGTTTTGCAGAGTCCTCAGTGGGAGTTGCTGGGCCGTCAGCAACTGATCGGGGCAAGCGCATCGCGGACTAAATAGAGAGCCTCCCGAGGGTTGTAGCTGGAGCTTTTGGGTACCTGGTCTTCTCAGACAGCTTTTGTTTATTTCTTTTTGGGTCTGGCTTTTGCCAGCTGTTTGTATTTAGTGGTGAGCTGGGAGAGACATCTGTATTTTATTCCACTGTTGTACTCTTTTACTTCCAGCTTCTGTCTGAGATACAGTAGTTTTAGTTTAGCTCCGATTATTATGCTCTTTTATTATTATTTCTTATCTGAGCAGGTTACCGACGCTTCGTGTATGTGGGAAATACCGCATGCACGGCGGATCTGTAGACGGGCCCGGGTTCTGGTTTACACCCGGGGCGTGACATAAGGTGTTAATTTGTACTCTTGGATATTCTAGTAGGCCGCGAGGAGTTCCGATTGCTTAAGAGGGTCACGGGAGCGGTCGTATATCTTCAACCAGGTAGGTTCTTTTGCATCAGGTGCTGTAAGTGCATTATGTGCAACGTATCACTAAAGTATCTAATACTAACTGGTTTAATAAAGTAGATGAGATGCTCTAATATGTTGACCTTTCGCATTACTATGTACCGTTCTCTTGTTGATAATTGTGGCGACCAAGTGTCGCGGTGCTTAATTTACGCCGACTTCGGCAAACTGGTGTTGAATGCTGCACGTACACTGGCGGCATGGCCCCCGCATAGGTGTACTTTTCCGGAGAAGTGGTCTGAATGACCCGTGTGCCCCACGTGTGTTGTTTGGGGACCTCTTCACGATCGCTACTTGCCGCCCATGCATCGTGAAGGGGTAAGAGCATCATGTGTCCCGTAGGGAGATCGTCGATCTACCCTGACGGGACGGTGTCACGTAGGGAGATCGTCGATCTACCCTGACGGGACGGTGTCACTAAAGTAAATAAAGTGAGTAAAGTAAGTTTCAGGGCGAAGGATAGCGAAAGGTTCCGGTGAAGTGTAACTCATTCTAATTTCCTGTTCAGTAATGTTATAACATCTACTTTATTTGTCACTGACTTTACCCACTCCGTGACAGGTGTGACTAGGTGTAGTGGTCGGGACGACGGTGAGGCAGCGACTGGTGAATATTAGCTGTATGAGGTTTATTCCGTAGTTTCTTGCTTGGGTTATCTCATCTCTTTTTATCTAAGTTAAGTTCTCGATTGCTTGATAGTGGAATGTTGTGGATGTTGGGTTGAGAGACCGTTTGTGTGATGTGATCTGTATAATGATTTTTAATGACTTATATGCGGCATGTTTTACACTGAACAAAAAGAGTTTTAAAAATGTTTTCCAAAACCAAGTGTCGTGTGGGCACTGCTTTGAAAACCTATGGAATTATCCTTTCAAAACGATGTAGCCGCCTTACTGTGAATGTGTAGATGTTTTAAAGGAATGGGTGTCGAGTGGACACCGTTTGCAAACTTATAGGTCCCTTTTAATGGGGTTGAATGTCTTTACACTCTCGTACTTGTTGACTGTGACTGTGTGGTTAAAGATCGGGTGTTGAACATTGTGATTGTTGTTGTTTGTAAGTAGGACGCCGTGCATATACAAAGGAGACTCTGTCCGCTTGAAGAGTGAATTTGTATATGTGGCGGTCTGACACGCACCAGGGCGAGGTCGGTACTTATTTATTCAAAAAAAAAATATGTACGTTTTTCCGCTCATCTTTACCTAAAAACCCCCGGGGCGTGACATGGACGGATTCTTATTGGGACACTCCGTTGAGATATGGCCGTATCCTCGGCACTTGAAGCATTGGACTTGTCCTTCTGAGCTTTTCTTATCCTTTGAAAAACTTTCTTGCTTTCTTGACTTTTGGCTTGAAAAACCTTTGCCTTTCTTCCACTTTCCGGAGGATGAAGTTTTACTTGAATTACCCCTTCGAAAGTTTCGGCAAAAATTTTTTGTCAAGAGAGCAAGCTGCTTCTCAAAGTCCTCCATAGATAGGTTCTCGTCATCGCCTGAGGAGGATGAATCCGCGTCTTCTTCTTTTGTAGTTTTCAACGCAAAACCTGAAGACTTAGAAGTAGATGCTTTTCCAGAAGAATAGTTAGTAGGAAATGTCATTTCATATGTTTGTAATGAACCAACTAATTCTTCTACACGGATTTCGTCCGGGTGTTTAATAGTTTCAATGGTCGTAACCTTGGAACGAAATCTTTCAGGAAGAGTTCTTAAGATCCGTCTTACAATTTTAAATTCTGGAATCTTCTCTCCCAAGTTAGCACATGTGTTTACGATGTCTTGCAATCGTGTATAGTAGTCTGTGAATGATTCATTTTCTGCCATGAAAATAGAGTCAAATCTACTCGTAAGCATTTGCAGCTTTTGAATCTTCACAAGGTTAGTTCCCTCATGTGTAACTTGAATAACATCCCAGATTTCTTTCGCAGTCTCACATGCTGAGACGCGAGAGAATTCAGTTTGAGACAAGGCATTAAATAAAGCATTAATTCCTTTGCCATTGTAAGAAGATAAGTCTATCTCTTCCTTGGTCCATTTCGACCTAGGTTTGATGGTGTGAACATCAACACTAACTTCAATTGGATTTGACCATCCTAACTCGATAGATTGCCACACCCGTTCGTCGATGGAAATAAGAAAGGCTTTCATCCGCACTTTCCAGTACGCATAATTTGTTCCATCGAAGAACGGAGGTCTGTTGATGTTTCCACCTTCAGCCATTGTTTACAACCCTATTCCCGCTCTGATACCACTTGTCGGGTTATGTATAATATGGATCTAAATAGGAGAAAAAACACCTAGAGGGGGGTGAATAGGTGTAAACGTTTAAACACTCAAAAATCGTTGCGCAATAAAACCCAATGCGGAAATAAAAATTAACACGCAAGATTTTTACGTGGAAAACTCCAAACCGGAGTAAAAAAACCACGGGACCGATAACACGGTGAAATCCACTAGAATTATAACACGTACAAAGGTGATATACCGTACTCACAGACGACTCAACCTTTTTCCATACGCTCCTAGTTGATCTTCTCCGCTCGCTCCGCAACGCTTCTCGAATCCACGATCTGCGTCCAACGCCGAATCCACGGCGTCCAACGTCGAATCCACGACGTCTGACCGAATCCACGGTCTTCACCCAGTAGCACATCTCGAATCCACGAACGTACCTCGCTCCGAATCCACGAGAGCGGTAGCACCTTGAATCCACAAGGCCACGCGAGTCCACGAGCCGATTTTGGGGAAATCGTTATTTTTTTTGGGGTGGTGATGATCCGCCGAATACTTAGATTAGAAATAGATCGGAAATACCTTCTAAGTATTCATTGATTTGATTCTACTCAAAATCTGAGTATGAAAACCTAGAATCAAATCAATCAATATAGATGAAGAAACATAGGATTAAATCTATTGATTTCCTTTCTTCTCTATAGGTGGATTCTTCTTTTTATGGCCGTATTTTGATTTATTCGGCTTGCCCTAGAAAATGAATCATAGGGTCTATTTATAGGTTAGAAACAGTTGGAAGAGGATAAGAATCAAAAACTAAACTTTTCTGAAATTTTACAGGACGACGATCCGGATCGGATTTACGGCGATCCGGATTGTCGTAACGAAACAGACAATTTCCAAAAAAACAAAGGTTCGGGAACCGGATTGAAATGCCTGATCCGGACTATTCATACATTTCAGCAAAAACCAATGTTCGGGATCCGGATCAGAAATGGCTTGGATCCGGATTGGATTTGCGTACGAATCAACACCCTTCGGGATCCGGACTGCCGTGTCTGATCCGGATCCTGAACATGTCCCATGTCCAGTTTTTTATTTTTATGCAATTAAAAAAAAATCATCCAAGTGTTTCTACACTATAAGAAGTATTCGGATCACCAAAAATAATTAGTTAAACATACCTGATCCTTTTGAATTCTTCTTTCTTGAGATTGAGTTATATGATCCAAACTTCTTCATCTTCAATCTTCAAGACTTAATACTTTCACGAAATGCGCCAAAACAAATTCCTTAACACTAGGAGCGCACCGGCAGGCGGTCAAAGACCAGGGGACAGACCCTGTGTTATCTGCAATGGAGCCCACAAAGTTACTGAGTGCGTGAAGAGGCATGACCACTGCTTCCGTTGCGGCAAGCAGGGCCATTTTCGTTTCAACTGCCCCACAAACCCGGGACCAGCCTCATCCGCAGCCTCCGCCCCACCGCCACAACAGTCGGGGAGGGGAAGGATCCCCTCGGGACCCACGGCGCGCCCTCCGCCCACCCGACAGGAGGGGGAGACACGTCCGCAATCAGGAGGAAGGATCTACTCGATGACCCACCAAGGGGCAGACCCACCAGAAGACGTAGTGGCAGGTACTACTCTAATCTCAGACTCTCGAGCTAGAACATTATTCGACACTGGGGCATCGCACTCCTTTGTATCTAGTACTTTTGCCCATACTCATGACTTGGAAATGAAACCCCTATGCCATTCTCTCACCGTCCGGACTCCTGGGGGGCCTATCGAGGCCGTCAACTATGTGCCTTCCTGCCCAATAAGGTTGGGAAGGTTAGACTGTCCCGGAGACCAGGTGGTCATTCCACTGAAGGAATTCGACGTAGTTCTGGGAATGGATTGGCTTACCAACTACCAGGCGGAGATCGACTGCGACAAACGTCAAGTACGACTGCAGGAACCGAGATTTCTGAAAAATGTATACCTCGCGTGTAAGAGTACCTTCTTTTCGACCGTCATCACCGCAACCCGGGCAAGGAGAATGATGGAGAGTGGATGCGTGGCGTACTAAGCCTCGGTGGATCTGGCGACCCGACCCACCTCCTCACTTTCCGACATTGCAGTTGTAAGGGACTTCCCGGATGTTTTTCCGTCCGAACTTCCGGGGATGCCACCTAGACGCGAGGTCGACTTCTCTATCGAGCTAATCCCGAGGACAAAACCCATCACGATGGCGCCATACAGAATGGCCTTCGCCGAACTAAAGGAATTGAAGGCGCAGCTTGAGGACCTCCTGGACAAGGAGTTCATCCGACCGAGTGTGTCGCCATGGGGAGCGCCTGTGCTCTTTGTAAGGAAGAAGGATGGGAGTTTACGGTTATGCATAGACTACCGGGAAATAAACAAGGTCACGGTGAAGAACAAATACCCCTTGCCACGTATCGATGACCTGTTTGACCAACTCCAAGGGGCGACCGTGTTCTCAAAGATTGACCTCCAGTCGGGCTATCACGAACTCGGAATCAGAGGTGAGGATATACCGAAGACGGCGTTCCGAACTTGCTATGGCCATTACGAGTTCACGGTGATGCCGTTTGGGCTTACCAATGCCCCAGCGGTATTTATAGACATGATGAACCGGATTTTTAAACCATTCCAGGATAAATTTGTGGTAGTTTTTATTGATGATATCCTCATCTATTCCCGCACGGATAGGGAGCATGAGGAGCACCTCCGAGTGGTCCTCCAGACCCTAAAGGATCAAAAACTGTATGCCAAACTCAAAAAGTGCGAGTTTTGGCTCCGTGAGGTCGATTTTCTGGGACATATTGTCTCGGCCAAGGGAATTGCGGTGGATCCGAGAAAGATAGAATCGGTGACCGACTGGGCTCGCCCGACCACGGTGACAGAAATCCGAAGTTTCCTCGGGCTAGCAGGATACTACCGACGCTTCGTGGAAGGCTTTTCAAAGATAGCCACTCCCCTTACTTGACTAACCCGGAAAGGGGAGAAATTCGTCTGGACGGCTCAATGCCAGGAGAGCTTCGAGGAGCTTAAGGACAGACTCACGCGGGCACCGGTGCTCACGTTGCCATAGCCCGGTGAGGATTACGAGATCTATTGTGATGCATCTCGAAGTGGACTGGGAAACATGTTGATGCAACAGGGGAAAGTCATCGCATATGCATCAAGACAGCTCAAGGATTATGAGCGGAACTATCCTACACACGACTTGGAACTCGCGGCAGTCGTGTTTGCGTTAAAGCTCTGGAGGCACTACCTCTATGGGGCGCACTGTAATGTGTACTCCGACCACCAGAGCCTCAAATACTTGTTTACGCAAAAGGAGTTAAACTTACGGCAACGGCGGTGGTTGGAACTACTGAAGGACTACGATTTGTCCATCCAGTACCACCCCGGAAAGGCAAACGTGGTGGCCGATGCCTTGAGCCGGAAGGGACAGGCGGGGGAGACGGCACTGAGCGCCCTTACCCAACAGGATCGGCTAATTGCACAATTCTCACAACTGAGACTGGAGGTAGTGCCAGCTGAAGCAGTTGCGAAATTTCTGTCCTAGGAAATAAAGCCTACGCGGCTAGAGAGGATCGCAGAAGGCCAAGCGACGGACCCACAACTACAGCAAGTGCGGGACAGGTCATCCTCGGAACCAGGTGGGGATTTTGTGATCGGCGTTGACGACGTGTTGAGGTTCCGGGGACGAGTCTCCGTGCCTGAAGTGCCGGAACTAAGGAAAGAAATTCTGGCAGAAGCGCATAACGCCCCCTACACTGCGCATCCCGGAGGTACAAAAATGTACAGAGACCTGAGACAGACCTTTTGGTGGCCTAAATTAAAGAACAATGTGGCGCAGTTCATGGCACGATGTTTGGTGTGCCAACAGGTGAAGGCGGAACACCAGCAACCGGCAGAAAAACTGCAACCGTTGCCCATACCGGAGTGGAAATGGGAACGGATCACCATGGATTTTGTGACCGGTTTTCTGCGATCGCAACAAGGACACGACGCGATATGGGTCATTGTGGACCGTCTGACGAAATCGGCCCACTTTATACCGATTCACACGAAGTGGACTAGAGATCGGCTGGCGCAGACCTATATCGACGAGGTGGTGAGGTTGCATGGAGTACCATCATCCATAACCTCGGACAGGGACACGCTTCATGTCAAACTTTTGGCGGAGTCTGCAGCAGGCGTTGGGGACCAAGCTGCAGTTTAGCACGGCATTTCACCCGCAGACGGACGGGCAATCGGAACGAGTGATCCAGATTCTCGAAGATATGCTTCGAGCTTGTGTGCTAAGCCTGGGGGAGGGGTGGTCGCGTTACCTACCCCTCGTGGAATTTGCTTACAATAATAGCTATCAGGCTAGTATTCAGATGGCCCCGTACGAAGCCTTGTACGGACGCCGGTGTCGATCGCCCATTTGCTGGGACGATTTGGGAGAGCGGAAACTCTTGGGGCCAGACCTCGTAGAGGAAACGGAAGCAAAGGTGCGCCTTATCAGGCAGCGGTTGTTGACCGCCCAGAGCCGGCAGAAAAGTTACGCGGACCGGAGGGACGGAAACTGGAATTTTCGGTAGGGGATCATGTGTTGCTACGCGTGTCACCGTCTAAGGGGACAAGACGGTTTGGCATACGAGGGAAGTTGAGCCCACGGTATGTGGGACCGTTCGAAATTTTGGAGCGCGTGGGCCCGGTGGCTTACCGGTTGGCCTTACCGCCAAATCTTGAACAGGTGCATAACGTTTTCCACGTTTCGATGCTCCGGAAGTACTTATCAGACCCGTCACACGTCCTCGACGCCTCGGCCGTTGAACTGCGGGAAGACTTGAGCTTCGAGGAAATGCCGATGCGGATCTTGGCAAGAGAAGAAAAGAACCTTCGAAACCGGACAATCCCCTACGTAAAGGTGCAATGGAGTAACCACGAGGAGCGCGAGGCGACGTGGGAACTTGAAACGAAAATGAGAGAGAGTTACCCCGAATTATTTAGCGAGGGTTGAGGTTAAGTTTCGAGGACGAAACTTATTTTAAGAGGTGAGTGGTGTAATATCATAGACTTTTGTAACACTTTATACCTCCTGTTAATAAAGTTTCCGTTTAAAGTAACTAATGTAACGGGTTTACTTAAGTCGTTAATTTGGAGGTGCGGGTATTTTTCTGCGATAGAGCTCAAGAAACGGAGAACGGCAGTGCGATCGGATCCGGATTCCGACTTACGGAACTCCCGGAAAGGGGTAGAAAGTGATCGCAATAGCCAGGGGGTGCATCAAAATCCGCATAAGTGGTTTGGCACGCTTTCCGAGAAAAAAGAGGGATTTATCTTTAAAGAATTATCCCTAAGGATCTTATCTGAGGAATTAATTAATTGAGGAATTAATTAATTGAGGAATTAATTAATTAAGGGATTAATTAATTAGGAATGTTAAAATACCCGATGTGGATTTTTGTCATACAAAAAGATTAAATTGTGACTTCTCCCGAAAGAAAGAAAGAAAGAAAGAAAGAAAGAAAGAAAAGGAAAAAGGCAAACCCTAACCGGAAGGAAACGAGGGGAAGGAACGAGCGAAAGAAAAGGGGAAAGGCGAAACCCTAATCGGAAGGAAACGGTGGAAAAGAAGGAGAAGGCCAAAGGACCCAAACCCTCCCGACGAATGTGCCGAAGCCGGGAGCGTGAACGGATCACCGCCTCCGACGATTAGAGGTAAACAAGATTTATTTTCGTAGAGTTTAGCACGGTTTTCGGTTTCGGTCTTTCGTGGAGTCTTAAGAGTAGCCGGTTGCTACCCAACGCGTCGCGCCGCGAAGCCCTAGGGCATCGCCGCCGCGACCGTAATACGCGCCACGCGGGGACGGTGCCCGCGCGGCCGCGGCTAGAGCCGCGTGGGACCAAGATTCCCGCGTGGCCGCGGCTAGGGTAAGCGCCGCGCGGGGCCAGTGCCCGCGCGGCCGTGGCATGTCCCGCGCGGGCGAGTGCCCGCGAGGCCGCGGCAAGCGCCGCACGAGGCCGGTGCCCCCGCGCGGCCGCGGCAAGTGCCGCGCGGGCGAGCGCTCGCGCGGTCGAGGCACGCGCCGCGCGGGGCCCAAGCCCGCGCGGCCGCAGCCAGTGGCGGGCGGGCAGGCCCCCGCGCGGCGGGGGCACGCGCCGCGCGGAGCCATGCCGCGCGACCGCGGCTAATACCGCACTGGCGGGTGCCCGCGCGGCGGCGGCAGCGCGTGCCGCGCGGGGCTCATGCCCGCGCGGCCGCAGCTAATGCCGCACGGGCGGGCGCCCGCGCGGTTGCGGCGCGTGCCGCGCGGGGTCGGTGCCCGCGCGGCCGCGGCAAGGGCCACGCGGGGCCGGCGCCGGCGCGGCTGCGGCTTGCGCCGTGCGGGGCTGAGGTCCGCATGGTTGCGGGAGGGACCGCGCGGGGTTGGTGCCCGCGCGGTCGCGGCTTGCACCGCGAGGAGCTAGGGCCCGCGCGATCACGGGAAATGCCGCGCAGGGCCGGTGCCCGCGCGGCCGTTCGACCCACAACGCCGCGGGGGCGGCCGCGTCGCTCGACGCGCGCGGGCGCCACCGCCGGGTCAAGTTGTCTTTAGTGTTTTTGAGTTGTTGGGCTCGGTTTATCCACTATTATATTTCTGATCTAACCGCGGCTCTTTTGGGGACTACTTCAAGGTCCGGGCGTCGACAAAGAGCAAGGTTCGGTCTCCGGAGTGCACGTTCCGCATAATCGAGGTGGGTAGGTGTTGGTTATTACCGGTGCGGTGTCGTTCCCGGATACTCGTATTGATAAAGTAGATATGTTGATAGTTTGACTAACCCCATAGCATGTGAATCCCTTTTAATATGTCAATCAAAGCGGCTGCTGTCGCAGGTGCGTTATACTGTTCTGACTAAAGCGGTTGAGGTCGCAAGGCAATAAAAATACTCATATTGCTTACACGCACATCGGCAGTTTGGCCACTGCAGAGGGTGTATTTTTTCGGAAAGATGGTAAGTCATTTTACCCGTGTACCCCAAAAGGGGAGGTTAGTGAGGACCCCTTAAGGAGAGGCGACTAGTTCTTGGGCAGTGGAGGGGTTGGAGGCACCAAGATGATGAGTACGGTATTGGGTTGGGGCCCAAAATATTCTGAAAGCTGGGGTAGATGCCCAGCGGGACTTTCAACAGGGATTTAGCGATACATGAGGGGGTGGGGAAAGTAAATGCTCCAGTGATTCGGTGTGTCCTTTCTATTATCGCGTTTACTTGCATGTTTTCTATTTTATCAGTCACTGACAACCCACGCTGTGACAGGTCCGAGTAGGGGTGAAATTCGGGACGACGGTGAGGCATCAGTTAGAGGACGCTAGCCACGAGGGCTAGTAAATGATACGTTATTCTTTTTACTTTTGGTTATTTCTTTATACTATGGTTAGTTTAACTGTGATTCATTTACTGTGGTTCCTGATGGATGTTGGGATGAGGATTCTCTTGTAATTAACTGGTGAATGGTAGGATGTGTAATTGCGGCTTGTTTTCAAACGCAAACCGGTTTCAAAAGTGTTTTCAAAGCAAGTGCCATGTGCGCACCGATTTTAAAACCCGTGAATTTATCCTTTTAAGTTAAAGGTCGCTCAAAGAGTTTGCGAAAATGTTTTAGAAAACTGGGTGTCGAGTGGGCACCGATTTTCAAAACCCATGGGTTTATGCTATAGTCTTATAAGATAGCGGTGATGGTATGATTTAATATATTCTCTCCTCTTTGATTGTCATGATTGGAATGGTTAAAGTATTCGACTTGGTGGTAACGCCGTGTATATACAAAGGAGGCTCCACCCGTTTGGGGAGTGAATTTGTATATGCGGCGGGTCTGATACGCGCAGGAGGCATGGTTCATTTAAATGTTTTAGAAAAAAAATGGGTATGCTTTCCGCTCTGTTGGAACCTCCGGGGCGTGACAGCACTACCTCTACGGGGCGCACTGTAATGTGTACTCCGACCACCAGAGCCTCAAATACTTGTTTACGCAAAAGGAATTGAACTTACGACAACGGCGGTGGTTGGAACTACTTAAGGACTACGATTTGTCCATCCATTACCACCCCAGAAAGGCAAACGTGGTGGCCGATGCCTTGGGCAGGAAGGGACAGGCGGGGGGAGACGGCACTGAGCGCCCTTACCCAACAGGATCGGCTAATTGCACAATTCTCGCAACTGAGACTGGAGGTAGTGCCAGCAGGAGCAGTTGCGGAATTTTTGTCCTTAGTAATAAAGCCTACGCCGATAGAGAAGATCGCGGAAGGCCAAGTGACGGACACACAACTACAGCAGGTGCGGGACAGGTCATCCTCGGAACCAAGTGGGGATTTCGTGATCGGCACTGACGACGTGTTGAGGTTCCGGGGACGGGTCTGCGTACCCGAAATGCCGGAATTGAGGAAAGAAATTCTGACAGAAGCGCATAATGCCCCTTACACTGCGCATCCCGGAGGTACAAAAATGTACAGAGATCTGAGGCAGGCCTTCTGGTGGCCTAAATTAAAGAACGATGTTACGCAGTTCGTGGCACGATGCTTAGTGTGCCAACAGGTGAAGGCGGAACATCAGCGACCAACGGGAAAGCTACAACCATTGCCCATACCGGAGTGGAAATGGGAATGGATCACCATGGATTTTGTGACCGATTTTCCGCGATCGCAACAAGGACATGACGCGATATGGGTCATTGTGGACCGTCTGACGAAATCGGCCCACTTTATACCGATTCACACGACGTGGAGTAGAGATCGGCTGGCGCAGACCTATATCGACGAGGTGGTGAGGTTGCATGGAGTACCGTCATCCATAACCTCGGACAGGGACACACGCTTCGTGTCAAACTTCTGGCGGAGTCTGCAGCAGGCACTGGGAACCAAGCTGCAGTTAAGCACGGCTTTTCACCCGCAGACAGATGGGCAATCGGAACGAGTGATCCAGATTCTCGAAGATATGCTTCGAACTTGTGTGCTAGACCTGGGGGAGGGATGGTCGCGTTACCTACCCCTCGTGGAATTTGCTTACAATAATAGCTATCAGGCTAGTATTCAGATGGCCCCGTACGAAGCCTTGTACGGACACCGGTGTCGATCGCCTATTTGCTGGGACGATTTGGGAGAGCGGAAGCTCTTGGGGCCAGACCTCGTAGAGGAAACGGAAACAAAGGTGCGCCTTATCGGGCAGCGGTTGTTGACCGCTCAGAGCCGGCAGAAAAGTTACGCGGACCAGAGGCGACGGGAATTGGAATTTGCTGTTACGGAATTTGAGTTGGCGTAGTTTCGTGAAAGTCTCAAGTCTTGAAGATTGAAGGTGAAGAAAGTTGGATCATTTAACTCAATCTCAAGAAAGAAGAGTTCAAAAGGATCAGGTATGTTTTACTAAAGATTTTGTGTGATCCGAATACTTCTTGTAGTGTAGAAACACTTGGAAGAATCTTTCATTGCATAAAAATCAAAAACTGGACTTGGGACATGTTCAGGATCCGGATCAGGTTGTTCGATCCGGATCCCGAAGGTGGTTCGTTCATACACCAGTTCAATCCGGATCGTAGCCTCTCTTGATCCGGATCCCGAACACTGAGTTTACCATCTTCCTTGAACGATCCGGATCAGGCTTCGCAATCCGAATCCCGAACGTTGATGTTTGGTGAACTGTATGAACGATCCGGATCAAGCACTTCGATCCGGATCCCGAACCTTCGTTTTTCTGGAATTGCCTGACTCGTTACGACGATCCGGATCACAGCTAATCCGATCCGGATCGCCGTCCGTAAAATCTCCAGAAATGTTAGGTTTTTGATTCTTATCTCCTTCCTAGGGTTTCTAACCTATAAATAGACCCTATGACTCTTTTTCATGGGGATCGAAAATCCACATAGCCGTCATTTTCCTGTGTCATCTTATACGGCTCTAGATCCACATATAGAGAAGAAAGGAAATCATTAGAGAATACTCTATGTTTCTTCATCTATATTGATTAGTTTGATTCTAGGTTTTCATACTCACATCTTGAGTTGAATCAAACTAATGAATACTTAGATGGTATTTCCGATCTATCTTTGATCTAAGTATTCGGCGGATCTTCACCACCCAAAAACAACGATTTACCCCAAAAATCGGCGCGTGGATTCGCGTGTCCTTGTGGATTCAAGGTTCAACCGCTCTCGTGGATTCGAAGCGAGGCACGTTCGTGGATTCGAAGGGTGCTATTGGGTGAAGACCGTGGATTCGGTCGGACGTCGTGGATTCGACGTTGGACGCCGTGGATTCGGCGTTGGGCGCAGATCGTGGATTCGAGAAGCGTCGCGGAGCGAGCGGAGAAGATCTTCTAGGAGCGTATGAAAAGGTTGAGTCGTAATTGTGTACGGTAAATCACCTTGTACGTGTTTTAATTCTAGTGGATTTCTGCCATGTTATCGGTCCCGTGGTTTTTTACTCCGGTGATGGAGTTTTCCACGTAAAAATCTTGCGTATTATTTTTTATTTCCGCATTGGGTTTTTATCGCAACGATTTTTGAGTGTTTATACGTTTACACCTATTCACCCCCCTCTAGGTGTTTTTTCCCCTATTTAGATCCTTATTACATATAACCCAACAAGTGGTATCAGAGAGGGAATAGGGTTGTAAACAATGGTTGAAGGTGGAAACATCAACCGACCCCCGTTCTTCGATGGAACAAATTATGCGTACTGGAAAGTACGGATGAAAGCCTTTTTAATTTCCATCGACGAACGGGTGTGGCAATCAATTGAATTAGGATGGCTCATCCAACTGAATTTATTGGTGATGTTCGCACCTTAAAACCTAGGTCGAAATGGACCAAGGAAGAGTTAGATTCATCTTCTTACAATGGCAAGGGAATTAATGCTATCTTTAATGCCTTATCTCAAACTGAATTCTCTCGCGTCTCGGCATGTGAGACTGCGAAAGAAATCTGGGATGTTCTTCAGGTTACACATGAGGGAACTAACCTCGTGAAGATTCAGAAACTGCAAATGCTTACGAGCAAGTTTGACTCTATCTTAATGGCAGAAAATGAATCTTTCACGGACTACTATACACGATTGCAAGACATCGTAAACTCATGTGCTAATCTGGGAGAGAAGATTCCAGAATTTAAGATTGTAAGAAAGATCTTAAGAACTCTTCCTGAACGATTTCGCCCAAAGGTTACTGCCATTGAAACTATTAAACACCCGGACGAAATACGTGTAGAAGAATTAGTTGGTTCATTACAAACTTATGAAATGACATTTACTACTAACAATTCTTCTGGAAAGGCATCCACTTCTAAGTCTTCAGGTTATGCGTTGAAAACAACTAAGGAAGAAGACGCGGATACATCCTCCTCAGACGATGACGAGAACCTTTCTATGGAGGAATTTGAGAAGCAGCTCGCTCTCTTGACAAGGAAGTTTCGCCGCAACTTTCGAAGGGGTAATTCAAGCAAATCTCCATCCTTCGGAAAGTCGAACAAAGGCAAGGGTACTTCAAGTTACAAGTCAAGAAAGCAAGAGAACTTCTCAAAGGATAAGAAAAGTTCAGAAGGACAACTACAATGCTTCAAATGTCGAGGCTACGGCCACATTGCAACGGAGTGTCCTAACAAGTATCCGGCAAAGAAGAAGGCGATGCAAGTCGTCACTTGGGATGACAACTCAACGTCAAATGAGTCGTCTTCGAGTGATGAAGAAAAGAGCTCCACCGCATTCCACGCGTCCGTATCTTCACCCTTCATGTGCTTTATGGCAAGTACATCCGAGTCGTTGTCCAACTCCACTGTTGAAAAGAATGCAACGGAAAACGAATCGGATGATTCGGAAGGTGAAGAATTTGCTCTAGCCTATCACAGAACTTTACGGGATTTAAAGAAACCGGCTAAGCAAAACAAGGGGTTGAGAGGGAGATTGCAGGATCTCGAAGAAGAAGTAAAAAGGGTAACTTCTCTCTCGACCGATCTTGAAGTGGAAAGGGATAAACTGATAAAAGAAAATGTTTCCCTTCAAGAGTCCAATGAGCAACTCGAGAAGAACTATATAGATATGGTGAACAAAGCGAACTATTTCTTGAAGCTCTACGGCGAGGCCCGACGGGAAAAATTGGAAATGACAGAGACCATTTGCCAACTCAAGGATGACTTACAGCAATTTTCTTTAGGAAGGAGTAAGTTGGATAAACTTCTTGGTCTTGGTCAAACAAACAAGTTCGGCCTCGGATACAATCGAACTGAAGACAATTTTAGTTCGGTTGGGACAGTCTTTGTGCCTCAGTCGGTATCTCCTCCTCCGACACCGGAAATCATGACAACCAACGACAACAAGCCTACTTCATCCTCTTCAGAATCGTCAAGCACAAAGGTATGTTTTCGTTGTAATTTTGCAGGGCACATTGGAAGAAATTGCAAGATTGGAGCTCAAAGATCAAATCAACCACATCTTGCAACTGCTACCAATAAGTTCACTCCATGGAATTCAAAGAAGGATTTTCCTAAAGAAAAGGACATTGGTAGTACTTCAAACAAGACGATGACAAAAGAAAAAGACCAATCTTGCAAGACGTCTTCATCAAGGAAAACTTCTCAACCATTGCCAACATACTCCAAAACTCAAAAGGTTTGGGTATGCAAAGGTGAAACCCCTCCTTGTCTTTAATCGTTCTTCGATTAAATCTTGTGTAGTTTATGTAGACTACTTTCTTTTCTTCTTTTTCTTTTGGCCGACCCGTCAACCATCTTTGGGAGGTAAATGGTACATTTTTTTATTGGTTGATGATTTCTCTCGGTTTTCTTGGGTAGCATTTTTAAAAGAGAAAGCTGATACGTTTGACTCTTTTCATGAGATTTGCCATCGTATTATGATTGAAAAGAATGAAAAGATCATTCGTGTTAGAAGTGATAGAGGTGGAGAATTCATAAATTCAAAATTCATTGATTTTTGCACTTCAAATGGCATTAAACATGAATTCTCGGCACCCTATACACCTCAGCAGAATGGTGTTGTTGAGCGCAAGAACAGGGTTGTTCAAGAGATGGCGCGTGTGATGCTTCATAGCCGGAATTTACCGCTACATTTTGGGCTGAAGCCGTGAACACCGCTGTCTATGTCATTAATAGAGTTTACTTGTGCCCAGGAACTTTAAATACACCATATGAGCTGTGGTTTAGTAGAAAACCCAACATCAAATATTTTCGTGTCTTCGGGAGTCGATGTTACATTTTACGTGACCGTGAAAATCTTGGAAAGTTCGACTCTCGAAGTGATGAAGGGATCTTTTTGGGTTATTCTACGAATAGCAGAGCATATCGAGTATTTAACATTGAATCTAAGACGATCGTAGAATCTATAAATGTTAAAGTAGATGAAGCTTTTCACTTTGGATCTGGAAAATCTACCCTCGATATCTCTCTAGATGATGATTCTCCTGCTAATGCATCTTCTCATAATAATACTTCCAATATTAATGATGCATCTAATGGTTCTTCAAGTTTATCTGATGTGCAGGAATCATCTCATGTATCTCCGAGTACTCCGTTTCAACAAACGTTACGAATCTCCAAGGATCATCCGGAATCGAATATTATTGGAGATCCACAAGGAGTCAGAACTCGGAGGCAGTTGGTTTGTGGATTCGCTTGCTACGTATCTTTAATCGAACCAAAGAACATAGATGAAGCTCTTCAGGATGACTACTGGATTAAAGCAATGCAGGAAGAGCTCCATCAATTTGAGCGAAACAAAGTCTGGGAATTAACGAAGCCTCCAAAGCAACACAATGTGATAGGTACCAAATGGATCTTCAAGAACAAGAAAAATGAGGATGGTACTATCATCAGGAACAAGGCACGATTAGTTGCTCAAGGCTATTCTCAAGTAGAAGGTATAGACTTTGATGAAACATTCGCCCCTGTAGCTAGACTCGAGTCCATTCGTATACTATTTGCTATTGCTTGTCATTTTAAAATCAAATTATTTCAAATGGACGTTAAGAGCGCATTTCTAAATGGGTTTTTAAATGAGGAAGTTTATGTGGCTCAACCGAAAGGTTTTGTAGATCATAAACAACCTAACCATGTTTTTCGTTTGAAAAAGGCTCTTTACGGTCTGAAACAAGCACCGCGAGCATGGTACGAAAGGTTAACAAAGCACCTTTTGGAGAAGGGCTATACTCGAGGGGGAGCTGATAGGACTCTCTTTGTGAAGCATTATCAAAGCAATTTCATTGTAGCACAAATCTATGTCGATGACATTGTATTTGGCGCAACAAGAGATAATGATGCTTCTAAATTCGCGGAGACCATGGAAAGCGAATTTGAGATGTCCATGATGGGCGAATTGACTTATTTCCTTGGATTGCAAATTAAACAAAATGATGAAGGTATTCACTTGAGTCAATCCAAGTATGCAATGGAGTTGGTCAAAAAGTTTGATCTAGAAAATTGTAAAGATTTTCTGACTCCAATGGGAACTAGCCACAAGGGACTTGGAAGTGAATCACATAGTGAGAATGTAGACGAGAAACTGTATCGAAGTATGATTGGAAGTCTACTTTACCTCACGGCTAGTCGCCCGGATATATCTTTTGGTGTTGGGATTTGCGCGAGATATCAATCAGCACCAAAGGAGGTTCACCTGAAAGCGGTGAAAAGGATCATCCGGTATATCAAAGGATCAATTAACTACGGAATTTGGTATCCTATGGGAACAAGTTTGGATATTGTTGGATACTCAGATGCCGATTGGGCAGGATCAGTGGATGATCGGAAAAGCACGAGTGGTGCATGCTTCTATCTTGGCCATTGCCTTGTTGCATGGCACAGTAAAAAGCAGAACTGCATAGCACTCTCGACTGCCGAAGCGGAATACATTTCAGCTGGAAGTTGCTCAACTCAACTCATTTGGATGAAAAGCGTATTGAGCGACTTCCGCATTTCAGCATCTTCGGTAACAATTCTTTGTGACAACACAAGTGCAATTAACATTTCTAAAAATCCTGTGTTGCACTCTAGAACAAAACATATTGAACTTAGATATCATTTTCTTAGAGAGCTAGTTGAATCAAATACTCTTCAACTTTCATATATTTCAACTGAGGATCAATTAGCTGACATTCTAACAAAACCTTTGGATCAAAAACGTTTTATTCATTTACGAAAAGCAATTGGAATGCTTTCCTTGAAATAAACTTCTTTTTGAAACCTTTGCTTAGGATAGGTTTTTGTATTTGTTTTTGTTTTGTTCATTATCTATGTTTGTACATAGGACATTAATTGAGCATAGATCATAATTGACTTTAATTGCATCTTTTCGCACATTTAGAAATTTATTATGCTTTTGCCATCATAATATTTCACTGTTGCAATGATCATTTATGTTAATTAAATCATCTTCTAAGTGATCAAAGTCAATTTCTCTCTCTCTATGATCTCTTGGTATAGTCATTATCTTATTTGACTGCTTAGTCGAGTATGAAATCGAGATCAATATTTGGTTGAATACTTTATATCTTAAATAATTGATAGCCAATTGAGGGGGAGTCATAGAAAAAGTAAAATGCTCAAAAGATGTGGAAAGAGTTACATCCCAATGAGGAGTGTGAAAACTACCACCACATGGAGGAAAGAGCTACCACCTCGGTCGTCCGAGTATTGTGTGCAGCTACCACATGTATACCAAGCATGGTTGTTCAAATTTTTGATTAAGTAAAATGCATGTTGAAATACTTGACTCCGTCAAATTTCAAGGTTGGTATAAGGTGGGTTTTTAAAGAAAGATGCTCAAAGAGCCACTCTCTTCAACAGATTGTCTAGATACATTATCTATTATATTTGGGATTTCAAACATCTATTGATCTTTGTATTTCATTTTCTTTACTGAATTGATGATTTGATAAAGGCATTACTCATAAGATCAAGTTAGATGTAATTGAAGGTGTTCAACTTTAAGGGATTTAATTTTTGTAAATTTTTGTTTCATTTTTGGATATTATTGATAGATTTGGCATAATCTAATTCTTGTTGTATGAAACGATGATTTTTGTTTAAAGTTGATACACATTTGTGCTTACAATCTTTTTCTGGTTTTTCTTGAATTTCTCTGAAATTTTCTAAAGAAAAAATTGGAGCCGATCCGGATCGGGCTAGATGATCCGGATCCCGAACGCAGGAATTCTTCTGCGGGCTGACGATCCGGATTGTATCTGCCGATCCGGATCCCGAACGCAGTTTCTCACTGCGGGTAGCCGATCCGGATCGCAGTTATGAACTGATCCGGATCGCGGCTAGGTTTTATAAAGAACAAAAGGGTTTTGATTTCTTTTACTCCAATCTTTTGTTCCAAAGTTTCCAGAGCCTCTCTCTCTAGATTTCATCATTCCTGGAAGCTTTCAAACTCATGTTCTTCAACTCCAAGTAAGTTTTATTGATCAAAATCTCGGTTTTTCACCGTTTTTCTCTCTTCTTCCACAAACGTCATGAATTTCTTGGATCAACTTTGTTTGTGGATGGTTTTTGATCAAATTTCTTTTGAAATAAGAACTCTGGGTAGATTAGTTTTGATTATATGCTAGGTATTCTCCTGATTAACGGATTTTTAGGCTTCGATTTCTAAAATTTCGGTTTTAGGGCATATAATAAGGATTTTCGAAAATCATGCAATTGATCTATTTTTAAAAGTCCTTTTGCAAAACTAATTTGATTCTTAGTCTCTCTACATGATTATGATTGTTTGGGTACAATTTTTCAATCTTTGAAAATTAACAATTTTCTCATGTGTTCTTGAGTTGTTGCTCACAGGATTTTAATCTTCTTAAAGCACTTGGATCAATGGGATTCTCATGGATCATTCTTTTATTGGTCACTATGGTGCACACTCGGGCCACAAATAAGTTAAAAAGAGCTAAGAAAACACAACAAAAGGGTGAGTTTCATGTGATCAGCGACACAGAAGTAGATTGTCACGAGGTAGATTGGACTGCATTGACAGATGATGATGACTCATTGCCTGAACAAAAGGCGTCCGATGCATCGAAAGAAAAAGCACCCATGGACAAAGGTAAAGCACCTATGACTGCACCAACCATCTCAGTGAAAAGGAAACGACTCGCTCGACGGTTTGGACGAGCACGAGGTTTCATGGCTAACGAACCGATTATTCCGGATTCTCCACCTCGGGAGGAACAAGTGTTCGTTAATTCGGATCGCCTAAGGGCATTTGAGAATCGTGAATGCATTGGTGAGAGGCATGTCAATATAGAGGCTCTACGAGATCACTCTCCTGAGTTTGGCGTTCTAATTGAACAAGCAAACCTTATTCAAGTTTGTCGATTTCCAGAAGTGCTTGGATACTGTCTGCATCTTGTAAGGGCCTTCTATACAAATGCACGGCACCTTCGTGAAATTGAAAACGGTCCAATGGAATTTTACACGAACATCCAAGGCACAAGATTCAAAATTACTCCACAATTGATTGGCGAGGTTTTGGGAATGCCTGCCAGCAAGACAGGAGTTAATTACTTGAAGGGAAAGGTTTTGACGAACACTGTGTGGCAAATGGTTATAAAGGGAATTTGTTTGGAAGGAACGCAATCAACGGAGAAATCGATCAGATCCAAGGAACTTCGTCTTGAGTACCGATTTCTAAACTTCATCACTTGTTACAATATCCTTCCAAATTTGCAGACGAAAGTCTTGAGATGGGATCGAATGCTATTTTTGTATCTCTTAGGACATCCGTCTGAGGCAATGGGATTGAATATCAACATTCCATACATTATTTGGAATAGAATGACAAGATATGTTGAGCACCCTCATCCCATAGAGAGAATTCCATTTCCACTGATTATAATGAGGATTTTGAAGAAATTTCAGGTTGACATTACCTCACCGACTTATCATCAATGTTTGGGCATGATCGATGAGTCCACCGTCGTGAAGTCACTTCACAAATTGCCCCATGTCACTCCAGTCCCAACGTGCGGAACGAAACCTAGTAGCGGCACTTCCGCATCACCATCACAACCAGCACCCACACCAGCGGATGAAGCATCAGTCTCATCCATCTACAAAGAACAACAACGATTATCGGTTGAGCAGGAACAGATCTCGAAGGCACAGACAAGAATCTCCAATGAGCTCGAGCTCATCACGGCAGCTCACATTACCATAACTAAGAAGATCAATTCTATGAACAAGCTGGTGAAAAAGATGTTCTCAAAGATGGGCTGCACGAGCTCTGAAGACTCCGAATCTAATGACTGATTCCTTCTTTTTATTCTTTTGCAGATTTTTAATCTTTTTGTGCAGGTTTTTCAGTTTTTAGGACTTACTTTTAGTTCTAGTTCTTAAATTTCGGAATATTTTCGTTGATATTTTTTTAACTCTCCTTCAATTTTTTGGTAACTTTGGCTTTGTTTGTGACAAAAAGGGGGAGAGAGTTTAGAGAACTTGAACAATGATATTGTGAAAATTGTGATCTTGTATACATCAATGATGAACAATGATGACTGCATCAAGGTACAATGATGATGTGAATGAACATCAAGGTAAGTGAACATCAAGGGAACTTGAACAATGATTGTGAAAATCTTGCTGATGAAGATTTTGTATACATCAAGGTAAGTATCACTTCAACTTCAACTTTGGTTTTTATCTTGTGATTGTTTGCATGTCTCGACTAACTATTTGGGCATGTAATATGACTAACAAGTTGATGTTGGACTAACTTTTTGTGGCATTTGGTTTTTAATTGCATAGAAGATATGTTGGTTTTTGACTATGGTTCTCTTACATATCTGAATTCTCAAATGTCATGATGATCAAATAAACTCTATCTCTGTACTAGGTTTTGTATGCTAAATATTCTTGAGGTATCTAACGATCTCTTTTTGTCAAGAATGATTTCTTTGTGCAGAGAGTACAGATGTCTAAGTCTAGAGTCTGTTTTAGGAGTTTATCTCATGTTTTTAAATTTTTGGATCTCCATTATAACTTTTTGTTGTATGGTGATAGCAACAAAAATATCTTTTTGAATTTTCTTTAGTGGATCTGTGTTTTGTCACGAAACCGCCAAAGGGGGAGATTGTTACGGAATTTGAGTTGGCGTAGTTTCGTGAAAGTCTCAAGTCTTGAAGATTGAAGGTGAAGAAAGTTGGATCATTTAACTCAATCTCAAGAAAGAAGAATTCAAAAGGATCAGGTATGTTTTACTAAAGATTTTGTGTGATCCGAATACTTCTTGTAGTGTAGAAACACTTGGAAGAATCTTTCATTGCATAAAAATCAAAAACTGGACTTGGGACATGTTCAGGATCTGGATCAGGTTGTTCGATCCGGATCCCGAAGGTGGTTCGTTCATACACCAGTTCAATCCGGATCGTAGCCTCTCTTGATCCGGATCCCGAACACTGAGTTTACCATCTTCCTTGAACGATCCGGATCAGGCTTCGCAATCCGGATCCCGAACGTTGATGTTTGGTGAACTGTATGAACGATCCGGATCAAGCACTTCGATCCGGATCCCGAACCTTCGTTTTTCTGGAATTGCCTGACTCGTTACGATGATCCGGATCACAGCTAATCCGATCCGGATCGCCGTCCGTAAAATCTCCAGAAATGTTAGGTTTTTGATTCTTATCTCCTTCCTAGGGTTTCTAACCTATAAATAGACCCTATGACTCTTTTTCATGGGGATCGAAAATCCACAGAGCCGTCATTTTCCTGTATCATCTTATACGGCTCTAGATCCACATATAGAGAAGAAAGGAAATCATTAGAGAATACTCTATGTTTCTTCATCTATATTGATTAGTTTGATTCTAGGTTTTCATACTCACATCTTGAGTTGAATCAAACTAATGAATACTTAGATGGTATTTCCGATCTATCTTTGATCTAAGTATTCGGCGGATCTTCACCACCCAAAAACAACGATTTACCCCAAAAATCGGCGCGTGGATTCACGTGTCCTTGTGGATTCAAGGTTCAACCGCTCTCGTGGATTCGGAGCGAGGCACGTTCGTGGATTCGAAGGGTGCTATTGGGTGAAGACCGTGGATTCGGTCGGACGTCGTGGATTCGACGTTGGACGCCGTGGATTCGGCGTTGGGCGCAGATCGTGGATTCGAGAAGCGTCGCGGAGCGAGCGGAGAAGATCCTCTAGGAGCGTATGAAAAGGTTGAGTCGTAATTGTGTACGGTAAATCACCTTGTACGTGTTTTAATTCTAGTGGATTTCTGCCGTGTTATCGGTCCCGTGGTTTTTTACTCCGGTGATGGAGTTTTCCACGTAAAAATCTTGCGTATTATTTTTTATTTCCGCATTGGGTTTTTATCGCAACGATTTTTGAGTGTTTATACGTTTACACCTATTCACCCCCCTCTAGGTGTTTTTTTCCCTATTTAGATCCTTATTACATATAACCCAACATTTGCGGTAGGGGATCATGTGTTGCTACGCGTGTCACCGTCTAAGGGGACACGACGGTTCGGCATACGAGGGAAGTTGAGCCCACGGTATGTGGGACCGTTCGAAATTTTGGAGCGCGTGGGCCCGGTGGCTTACCGGTTGTCCTTACCGCCAAATCTTGAACGGGTGCATAACGTTTTCCATGTTTCGATGCTCCGGAAGTATTTATCTGACCCGTCGCACATCCTCGACGCCTCGGCCGTTGAACTGCAGGAAGACTTGAGCTTCGAAGAAACGTCGATGCGGATCTTGGCAAGAGAAGAAAAGAACCTTCGAAACCGGACGATCCCCTACGTAAAGGTGCAACGGAGTAACCACGAGGAGCGCGAGGCGACGTGGGAACTTAAAACGAAAATGAGAGAGTGTTACCCCGAGTTATTTAGCGAGGGTTGAGGTTAAGTTTCGAGGACGAAACTTCTTTTAAGAGGTGAGTAGTGTAATATCATAGATTTTTGTAACACTTTATACCTCCTGCTAATAAAGTTTCCGTTTAAAGTAACTAGTGTAACGGGTTTACTTAAGTCGATAATTTGGAGGTGCGGGTATTTTTCTGCGATAGAGCTCGAAAAACGGAGAACGGCAGTGCGATCGGATCCGGATTCCGACTTACGGAACTCCCGGAAATGGGAGAAAGTGATCGCAATGGCCAGGGGGTGCATCGAAATCCGCATAAGTGATTTGGCACGCTTTCCGAGGAAAAAGAGGGATTTATCTTTAAAGAATTATCCCGAAGGTCTTACCTGAGGAATTAATTAATTGAGAAATTAATTAATTGAGGAATTAATTAATTAGGATTTTAAAATACCCGATGTGGATTTTGTCGTACAAAAAGATTAATTTGTGACTTCTCCCGAAAGAAAGAAAGAAAAAAAAAAGAGAGAAAAGGAAAAAGGCGAAACCCTAACCGAAAGGAAACGAGAGGAAGGAACGAGCGAAAGAAAAGGGAAAAGGCGAAACCCTAATCGGAAGGAAACGGTGGAAAGGAAGGAGAAGGCTAAAGGACCCAAACCCTCCCGACGAACGTGCCGAAGCCGGGAGCGTGAACGGATCACCGTCTCCGAAGATTAGAGGTAAACTAGATTTATTTTCGTTTAGTTTCGCTCGGTTTTCGCTTTCGGTCTTTCGCGGAGTCTTAGGAGTAGCCGTTTGCTACCCAACGCGTCGCGCCGCGAAGCCCTAGGGCATCGCCGCCGCGACCGTAAGATGCGCCGCGCGGGGACGGTGCCCGCGCGACCGCGGCTAGAGCCGCGCGGGACCAAGGTCCCCGCGCGGCCGCGGCTAGGATAAGCGTCGCGTGGGGCCGGTGCCCGCGCGGCCGCGGCAAGCGCCGTGCGGGGCCAGTGCCCGTGCGGCCGCGGCACGCGGCAAGCGCCGCGCAGGGCCGGTGCCCGCGCGGCTGCGGCAAGTGCCGCGCGGGCGAGCGCCCGCGCGGTCGAGGCACGCGCCGCGCGGGGCCCAAGCCCGCGCGGCCGCAGCCAGTGCCGCGCGGGCGGGCGCCTACGCGGCTGGGGCGCGCGCCGCGCGGGGCCATGCCCGCGCGGCCACGGCTGGTGCCGCGCAGGTGGGCGCCCGCGCGGCGGCGGTGCATGCCGCGCGGGGCCTTGCCCGCGCGGCTACGGTTTGTGCCAAGCGGGCGGGCGCCCGCGCGGCGGCGGCGGCGCATGCCGCGCGGGGCCCATGCCCGCGCGGCCGCGGCTAATGCCACGCGGACGGGCGCCCGCGCGGTTGCGGCGCGTGCTGGGCGGGGTCGGTGCCCGCGCGGCCGCGGCAAGTGCCGCGCAGGGCCGGCGCCCGCGCGGTCGCGGCTTGCGCCGTGCGGGGCTAAGGTCCGCACGGTTGCGGAGGGTGCCGCGCGGGGTTGGTGCCCGCGCGGCCGCGGCTTGCACCGCGCTGGGCTTAGGCCCGCGCGGTCACGGCAAATGCCGCGCGGGGTTGGTGCCCGCGCGGCCGTACGACCCGCAACGCCGCGGGGGGCAGCCGCGTCGCTCGACGCGCGGGCGCCACCTCAGTGTCAAGTTGTCATTAGTGTTTTTGAGTTGTTGGGCTCGGTTTATCCACTATTATATTTCTGATCTGACCACGGCTCTTTTGGGGACTACTTCTAGGTCCGGGCATCAACAGAGAGCAAGGTTCGGTCTCCGGAGTGCACGTTTCGCATAATCGAGGTGGGTAGGTGTTGGTTATTACCGGTGTGGTGTCGTTCCCGGATACTTGTTTTGATAAAGTAGATATGTTTGGTAGTTTGACTAACCCCATAGCATGTGAATCCCTTTTTATTATGTTAATCAAAACGGCTGCGGTCGCAGGAGCGTTATACTATTCTGACTAAAGCGGCTGAGGTCGCAAGGCAATAAATACACTCATATTGCTTACACGCACACCGGCAGTTTGGCCACTGCACAGGGTGTATTTTTTCGGAAAGATGGTAAGTTGTTCTTACCCGTGTACCCCACAAGGAAAGGTTAGTGGGGACCCCTCAAGGAGAGGCGACTGCTACTTGGGCAGTGGAGGGGTTGGAGGCACCAAGAAGATGAGTACGGTATTGGGGTTGGGGCCCAAAATATTCTGGAAGCTAGGGTAGGTGCCTAGTGTGACTTTCGACAGGGATTTAGCGATACATGAGGGGAGGGGAAAAGTAAATGCTCCTGTGATTCGGTGTGTTCTTTCTGTTATTGCATTTACTTATATGTTTCTCTACTTTATCAGTCACTGACAACCCACACTGTGACAGGTTCGAATAGGGGTGGAATTCGGGACGACGGTGAGGCATCAGTTAGAGGACCCTAGACATGAGGGCTAGTAAACGATACGTTATCTTCTTTACTTTTGGCTAATTCGTCATACTATGGTTAGTTAAACTGTGATACATATACTGTGGTTGCTGATGGATGTTGGAATGATGTTTTCCTATAACTAATTGGTAAATGTAGGATGTGTATTTGCGGCAAGTTTTCAAATGCAAACCCGGTTTCAAAAGCGTTTTCAAAGCGGGTGTCGTGTGGGCACCGATTTTAAAACCCGTGGATTTATCCTTTCAAGTTAACGGCCGCCCAAAGAGTTTGCGAAAACGTTTTGGAAAAGCTGGGTGTCGCGTGGGCACCGATTTACAAAACCCATGGGTTTATGCTATAGGTTGTATGAGATAGCGGTGATGGTATGATTTTTGTATTCTTTCCTATTTGTCTGTCATGGTTGGAATGGTTAAAGTATGTGCTCTAGTGGTAACGCCGTGCATATACAAAGGAGACTCCGCCCGTTTGGGGAGTGAATTTGTATATGTGGCGAGTCTGATATGCGCCGGGGGCGAGGTCTATTCAAAAAAAAAATTGGGTACGTTTTCCGCTCTTTTAGAACCTCCGGGGCGTGACAATGAACTAGTGGAGTTTTACTCTCAAGTAATGAATTAGAGTCAATGTAACTCTAAGTTAAATGTGGAACAGGAAATAGAGTTAATGTAACTCCAGGTTCAATGTGGAATAAGAAAAAAAAAGAGTATGTGGCCACAAAGTTAAAGAGTTAAACAAATATAACCCTAGAGTGGGTCATAGGGTGTCTGGGCAAATGGACAACCACTTTAACTTCAATTTGAGTTAAATGAATAAAAGAGAAATGATTAAGAGTCCAGGTGACTCTCTAGTTATCCTTGTGGCGAGACCTAGGATAAGAGATAAATTAATGAAAAGATAAAGTTTAAAAAGAAAGCTAAAAGTGGCAAAAAACAAAAGAGAATGCAAATGGTGCTTCTGAATGTGAGACCCATCTAAGGAGAATCGGATGTGGTACTCCTTCAGAGGGCCGATTAAATAAAGACAAATGTAAAAGCGAAAGTAAAAAGCTAAAAGGCTTAAAAGAAAGAGGAATAGATTGCCAGTGGCAATGAGAGCTATAAGCTCGAATAAGGAAGAAAAGCAAGTGCTTAAGAGCAAAAAGGCTAAGTGCTAAATTAAAAGTAAAAGAAAGGAAAATAAAGAGATAAAACGGGCGTACCTTCGGGGGTGAAACGTATCCCTTGTTGGAGTTATGGGCAGTGTCCCTCTCCCGGGCAGTGACCCGTCTGGCACGTTTCTCCCGTAGGACGGGATAACACTTGCGGGTGTTATCGGCAACCTTAGAAATCTTGTCTTGTGGTAGCATGAATACCGGGCTGGGGCCCGTTGGACAAGAATTTCCGAGGGTTAACTTTAACTAAAGCACCAGAATGTAAAGAATAAAGAGAAAATAGAGTGGCCAAGGTGGCCGGGTTAGTTTAACCCCTTTTTACAGCGGCATAGTGGCCGAGTTTGTGGATAGTAGCTTGGTATGGCTGGACATAGTAGTATGGGGTCGATGAGTATACACAGATAGTGTAGTGACCTTTTATATGCATATCAGCATGTTAAATCAAGATTTATAGTTTTCCTAACATTCTACTATTATTGCTTCCATTGGAACCAAGCGGTGTAGGACATTCTTTCTCGGTGGTTGAACCAACTAGGAACTTTATGTTAAGGAATTTGTTTTGGCGTATTTCGTGAAAGTGTTTAAGTCTTGAAGATTGAAGATGAAGATGCTTGGATCATATACCTCAATCTCAAGAAAGAAGAATTCAAATGGATCAGGTACGTTTAACTAAATAATCTTGGTGATCCGAATACTTCTCATAGTGTAGAAACACTTGGATGGGTTTTTAATCGCATAAAAATCAAGAAACTGGACTGTTATATGTTCAGGATCCGGATCAGAATAATCCAGTCCGGACCCCGAACGTAGGTAGGTTCATGCACAAATCTAGTCCGGAACACCCTTGGTTCAGTCCGGACCCCGAACGTGGATTTTGCAGAAATCGCATGAACAGTCCGGACCGTGGGTATTTCAGTCCGAACCCCGAACACTGATTTTTCAAGAATTCTCTGAAAAACAACGACAGTCCGGATCAAGCCAAATCCAGTCCGGACCGTCGTGCGGGAAAAATTCTGTTACAGTCAGTTTTTGATTCTTATCCACTTCCAATGGTTTCTAACCTATAAGTAAACCCTAATCTCATTTCTTTTAGGGTAATCCAAAGGGAATCCAAAAATCCACAATAAGTTTTATACTCCGGGAAATGACAGAGAAAAATTAACGGAGAAAAACATATAAATCCACATATAGAGAAGAAAAGAAATAACTAGATTTATTCTATGTTTCTTCATCTATATTAATTAATTTGATTTTAGGATTTCAAACTCAGATTTTGAGTAGAATCAAATTAATGAATACTTAGATGGTATTTCCGATCTATCTTTGATCTAAGTATTCGGCGGATTATCACCACCAACAAAACAACGATTTTTTCCAAAATCGGCGCGTGGATTCGCGTGGCCTTGTGGATTCAAGGTGCTACCGCTCTCGTGGATTCGGAGCGAGGTACGTTCGTGTGATCGAGACATACTACTTGGTGGAGACCGTGGATTCGGTCAGACGTCGTGGACTCGACGTTGGACGCCGTGGATTCGGCGTTGGACGCAAATCGTGGATTCGAGGCACGTTGCGGAGCGAGCGGAGAAGATCAACTCGGAGCGTATGGAAAAAGGTTGAGTCGTGTGTGAGTACGTTATATCACCTTTGTACGTGTTTAATCTTAGTTGATTTCACCGTGTGATTGGTCCCGTGGTTTTTTACTCCTGGTTTTGGAGTTTTCCACGTAAAATCTCTGTGTGTTATTTATTTTTCCGCATTGGGTTTTATTACGCAAAGATTTTTGAGTGTTTATTGTTTACACCTATTCACCCCCCTCTAGGTATTTTTTCCCCTATTTAAATCCATATCTATCATAACCCAACACTTTAAGTAGTTCTCACACCCTCGGGTGACCATTTTTCGAGGTCCAGGTACAGCGGTCGAGACAGACGACAGGGACAAGAGCCCAGTAGCATAGAGACCTAGAGGGCCTAGCAGAGGTACCCCTTTTTATATTTTTTTGAGTGAACCATGTATTGTGAGGAAAATATGTAAAGATTTGTAATATTATTTAAATTGCAAGTTGAGAGATGGAAATGTAATAAAGTTTATTTATGGTTCATTCTTATCATGCTTTCATTTCTGCTTAAACTATTCGTTTATCGAATGAAAGTTTTAAATTAGTAGTGATTTTAGTACTCTGATATTGAGCTTCCGCATACACTTGATGTATCGTTTTGGATGTTACCGTTCCTTTCAAGTAGTGAGAGGTCATACCCGATTGGCGAATCTGTTGGCGTGCCCGAACTGTACAAATTGGTGGTCTCGGGGCGTGACACGCTGCCACGCCCACCTGTCCCCCTGCCATGCCCACCTGCACTGCCTGCCCGCACCAACCTCGTGGACCGCGCCTAGTGCGCCGGCCAATCAGAGCTTGCCACGTGTCCATCCCCCGGTCCACGGCTCCCTCCGTACACCCGAATGCACAGTAAACTTTCGGTTGTCCGTTTTCAGGTGTTCGAACTCTAAAAAATACCTCCAAATAGCCATTTTTCATCGTTTTTCCGCGTTGAATCCAAATCCGGTGTCCGTTTCGCAAGAAACCACTTCTATTTTTTGGTGAAGGCATCCGAAAGGCAAACTTGATCTATTTTTCACGCAGGGTCCATTCCTTAAGTCCGATTCGCGCACAGACACCTCTATCAGACAGAATAAGCCTCCAGAAGTTGCTGTTCATGCTTTAACCCTTCAGTTGAGATTCGGATCATCACAGATACCATCCCCCTCCAAAGTCAAGCACACAAGCTCGAAGCATATCCTCTAAGGTCTGAATCACTCGCACCGACTACCCATCACTTTAAGGATGAAACGTTGTACTAAGACTGAGCTTGGTTCCCATTTCCTGTTTAAGACCCTTCCAAAAATTTGACACGAAATGCGTATCTCTATCCGATGTGATCATAACCGGAACCCCATGTAGTCTCACTATCTCTTCGAAGTACAACTGGGCCAAACGTTCCGATAACCAAGTAGTATGAATAGGCAAGAAATGTGACGATTTTGTTAATCGATCTACCACGACCCAGATTGCATCGTGCCCAAGCTGCGATCGTGGTAGACCCGTAACAAAATCCATAGTAATCTACTCCCACTTCCACTGTGGAATAGGAAGTGGTTGCAATTTTTTCGCAGGCCGTTGGTGCTCAGTTTTGACCTGCTAACACACCAAGCAATGAGCTACAAAACGTGTCACATCCTCCTTTAATTTTGGCCACCAAAACGTTTGCTTCAGATCCTTATACATCTTTGTCCCTCCAGGATGTATGGTATAAGGTGTCCAATGCGCTTCGGTCAAAATTTTCTCTCTCAATTCCGGCTGGTCCGGAACACACCACCAACCTCGATACCGAATCGACTCGTCCTCTCTAATGATGAAGTCGCCATCCTGACCCGAAGTAATCCTGCTGCGAATGCGCTGAAGCTGTACATCTGTCCTCTGACCCTCAAGTATACGCTCCAACAAGGTCGTTCTAACCTCCATGGTAAACAACCGTGATACTGTGCCCTGAGGTACAACCTCCAATCCCATCCTTTGGAATTTTGCAATCAAATTTCCTTACTGTGTGACCGATTCCAATGTCAAACCCTCAGTTGGAAATTTTCTGCTCAAAGTATCCGCCACTACATTTGCCTTTTCCAGGTGGTAATGAATGGACAAATCGTAGTCTTTAAGTTGTTCCAACCAACGTCTCTGTCGGAGATTCAATTCCTTTTGAGTGAATAAATACTTCAAGCTTTGGTGATCCGTATATAACTCACAATGTGCACCATAAAGTAATGTCTCCAAAACTTTAAAGCAAATACCACGGCCGCTAACTCGAGATCATGGGTATGGTAGTTTCTCTCATAATTCTTGAGTTGCCTTGACGCATAAGCTATAACTCTGTCTTGTTGCATCAAGACGCAACCAAGGCCCACTCGTGAAGCATCACAATATACTACAAAATCCTCACCCGGTCTAGGTAGGGCTAAGACCGGTGCTCGAGTCAACCTACCCTTGAGCTCATCAAAGCTCTCCTGACACTACGGCGTCCAAATAAACTTCTCACCTTTCCGAGTCAACCAGTTTAATGGCAATGCGATTTTAGAGAAGCCCTCTACAAATCGCCTATAGTATCTGGCCAAATCCAGAAAGCTATGAATCTCAGTCACTATAGTCGATCGCGGCCAATCCAAAACTGACTCACAACAATCCCTGAAGTTGTGATAATGTGTCCCAAGAAGGCAATCTCCCGAAGCCAAAACTCACACTTCTTGAGTTTTGCATTGAGTCCTTGCTCTCTGAGAGTCTGAAGCACAATCCGCAAATGATCCTCATGCTCCTCATCGGTACGCGAGTAAATCAGGATGTCATCAATAAAAACCACCACAAACTGATCCAACTACGGTCTGAACACTTTATTCATCATATCCATGAATGTTGTAGCCGTATTCGTAAGTCTGAATGGCATAACTGTAAACTAACAGTGACCATACCGAGTCCTGAATGCGGTCTTTGGAATGTCTGTACCCTTAACCCTAAGTTTTGAGAAAATGGTGGCGCCTTGCAATTGATGAAATAAATCATCAATTTGAGGCAAAGGGTATTTGTTCTTTACTGTGTCCTTATTCGATTTTCAATAGTCAATACAAAGTCTCAAGCTGCCATCTTTTTTCCGTACAAACAAAACCAGTGCTCCCCAAGGCGAAATACTTGGCCTCACGAAACCCTTAGCCAAAAGATCCTCCAACTGTGCCTTGAGCTATTTCAATTTCGCAATTGCCATATAGTAAGGTGCCTTTGAAATCGGTAAAGTGCCAGGAATAAGATCAATGGTGAACTCAATCTCCCTCTCAGGTGGCATCCCGGGCAACTTATCTGGAAATACATCCTAAAACTCGCTCACCGCCGGAATATCGATAAGTGACGGTGTAGGCCACGAAACCAAGTCCTCAGAAGCCAAGTAAACTGTACAACCACTCTGAATCAAACTCCTCGCCCGAGTAGCGGAGATGAACATCGCAAAGTACGTGCTCTTGCATGCCTGGAAAATAAGCTCCGGGTGTCCAGGTTCTTGCAAATGCTCCTCCCGCTTCTCGCAATCAATAACTGCAAAGTATCGGGTCAACCAATTCATGCCAAGTACCAAGTCAAACTCTTTGATCGGAATAACCACAAGATCCATCGGGCAAACCCGGTTGCCCAAAGTCACCGGGCCTAAAGATAGAAAGGTAGCTACTTCCATAGGTAGCCCCGGCGTCAAAACTGATAACACACTAGGAAGGGGTCTCTCCTCAAAGCCATATGAACGAGTAAAGGTACGTGATATGTACGAGTGGGATGCTCCGGTATCGAATAGTGTCCTAGCACGAATGCCTGCAATAAAAATAATATCTGTAACCACATCCGCTGGTGGATCAGTACCCTGCTGTGCCATGGAGTAGATCCTCCTCTACCAACGTGGCACTGTCGACCACTTGCTGAAAGGTATGAAGATCTGCCGACTGAACAAGTCTAGAAATGTCTCCTCTCAATCCATCCACAAACAAACGAGCCTTGTGAGACTCATCCCGAATTACAAAGGAAACGCAATTTGCCAATCTCACAAATTCCCTTTGATACTCCATGACTGAACGGTTGCCTTGCTTGATATTTTTTGGCTCGTCCTCAAGCTGCTGTTTCACGCTGTCCGAGAAGAATGCCCCAAATAACATCTTCCTGAAAGTTGACCATGTAGGAAAGGCAGTGCCACTGGAAGAAGTAGGTCGCACTGTCTTACACCAAATACGGACTCTCCCCTCGAGAAAGTGAACCGCCAAAGGATCCCGCTCGTCCTCCTCCATCATAAAGTCCTCAAATAACTTCTCCATAGTGTCCACCTATTTCTCCATCACCCACGGATCAGTCGTCTCTTCCTCAAAGACGGGTGGCTTGTACTTCCGGAACTCTGCCAAACTCGCCCTCACTCGATCCCGTTCCGTGTGCAATGTCGTGTCTCCACTGACAACGGCAGCGGACTGAGTAGGGGAAGGAGTGATGACGGCCTCCCCCGTCGGATCCCTAACAGTAGCTCCCGACATCGGTGTAGAATACCGGAAATTCGGATGGCGCACCGACCTCGCAAGATGGTGTGATGGAGAGGAGATTGCCTCGAGCGTGTTCCATATGCGGTTACAGATGAGTTCGGGTTGAGTCGGATCGATACGGAAGCCCCAGGGTGGTTCGGAGTTTTTCGGGCTTTGTGCGCCGTTAGAGGACTGGTTGGGAAAGCATGGACTCCACAGTGGTGTGCAGAAAATTTGGTAATACTTGGAACATGTATACTTTATGATTACAGCGGAGTTCGGGAGGTTCCGGACTGACGTGGAGGACCCGAAGGCGAAAAGTGAGTTGGAACTGGCAATTTCGGAGCCGGTTTTTAGATTTAGCACACCGACTCCACCGTTGAGCTTTTTGAGTGGGAAAAGCTTTGGACATGTGTATTTCCAGATTACAGCGGAGTTCGGAAAGTTTCGGACTGCTGCGAAGGACCCGAAAGCAAAAAGTGACTTGGAGTTGGCTTAATTAAATTATTTAATTAATTTTTTTTATTTATGGCTTTTAGTCTGTGAGTTAATGGAATGAAAGTAAGAAAGGAAAAGAATAATAGGATGAAAGAAAGGTGCTGAGATATTTTTTTTGTCATGCATTTATGGCAACCCACCCACCACCTCACACCTTTAATTAACCTCACCTAATTAGCACCGCCACATCATCATCGTCTCCTTCCTATGAAACAGAGGAAACTAATTGAAACAGAGGAAAGAAAAGAAGAAGTAGAAGGAGAAGAAGAAGAAGAAAAGAGAAGAGGGAAAAGAAGGAAATGAGAGAGGAGTCTGTGTGGACCTGCAGCTGTGAGCCAAGAGGAGCCGAGTGGAGCACGCGTGCGTCGGGCGTCATGCAAGTAAGTGCAATTTTTAGAGAGAGAGAGAGAAAGTTTCGTTTTTCGGTTTCTCTTATGGTTTTCTTGGATTTTTTTCTTGTTGGTTTTGTTTGGCTGGGTTTGGAGGTGTTGGTGATGGTGGGTTGCTGTCCTCTCTGGGCATGCAGCAGGCAGCTGGAGGGCCGGCTAGCGCGAAGCAGCGGCAGGCGCCGCGCAGATGCGCGCGCGGGCGCGCAGCTAGCGCGCGCGGGCGCGCAGCTAGCGCGCGGGCTCTGCTCAGCGGCGCGCGGGCGCGCAGATGCGCGCGCGGGCGCACAGCTAGCGCGCGGGCTGGGCCGCTGCGCAGCGGGCCCATATGCCGCGCAGCGGGCCCAAGGCGCCGCGCGTCTGCCATGGCAGCGCCGCGCGGCAGCTGCAGCGCCGCGCGGGCAGCGGCTGGCAGCAGCGTGCGAACGCCGCGCGGCCAGCAGCGGCGGCGCGGTCGGCTGCTGCAAGCGAGCGGCCGGCGAGCGAGCGGGGCTGGTTTTACCCAGCGAGTAGTGATTTTGCGGTGTGGCCATAATTGACGAGTCTTTTTTGTTGTTGTTCCCTTTTCTCTCTCTGGACAGTGTTTAACTGCGGCGAATTTGGGCGAGATGCCGTGCGGAGCCCGAAGCGAGGGTGCGACTCGCGGATTTTTGCTTGAGATTGGAGTGTGGATTGTTGGTAGATTGTTTGATGAGAGCTTAATTTTCCTTTTTAGAGGGTGATGTGGGATGTTATGTGTGAGCAAATGGAGCTTCTAAGTATTGTGTGTTTTACCATGGAGCATGGGGTACTCCTATCTACAGCAAGTAAGAGGGTTGTTAATTTGTTAGTGTGCAATTGGAACTTTGTGTGTGCTGTGGGTGAGCAGGATGTGAGTGTAGCCTTATGTGAGTGTGGAGAGGGTTATGCGGATGGTTGGAGCTTTTAAGTGTACTGTTGGATTGAGGTGGTTTTTCTTTGTAAATGAATTAAAAGATGAATTAGTGTGAGCTTTTGGAGCTGGTAATGTGTAAGAGTGGAATTATGTAATGTGAGCATTCATTTTGAGTTCAGATTTTGTGCTGGACATGTGTGTGGTGGATTTTGGATTTTATGAGTGCTGGTGGTGTATGTTGGCAGTGGAGTGCAATGTTTGCGCGCCGGATTTTTGTAATGGACTCAGAGGAATTATTCAAACTTCTGGGGTTTTTTTCGTGTTTCGCGGCAGTGTGCGAGCGCGCGCGGCGGTTTTCGGATTTTCTTCAGTTCGAGGTATCAGCACTACACCAACTTCAGCGTTGCCTGCGAAAAACATTCCAGGTGGGTTGGAATTTCTCCAAAATATATGGAATGCCCTTTAATGCTCCTGAATGCAATTTGATCATATTTATTATGCTATTTTCACTGTTTTATATCTGATAGTTGCCTGAAAATTTTTAGAAAATTATGTAGAACCCCAGATTATTTTTAGTAGACTCCTGATACCATATGACACTAGGTTTCATGTTTTGTTTGCATCCTATTTGCACCTGAACCGTTTTAAAAATCGAGAAAACCGTTTTTAAGGAAAAATCAATGTTTTCGAAAGTGGTTTTTAACTTGTGAATTCGCCAGAGGTATGGCATAGGTTCAGGGTGCTTCTATCCTCGTGCCTGGGGGCCGAGGGGTCTCTTTTTGAGCTTTTGAGATGAGTATAGTGTCATTTGAGTTTTGAGCTTTAGAGGAGATTATTCTAGATCATGGGATGTGTTCTGATTTATTGGTGGAGGTGGTTCTCCCACCTAGCTTTAAGGATTTCGAGGTTCAGGCAGATCGAGTCGTGGAGGCTTCCCGACTTAGCCATGGGTTATGCATTATCAGATTGAGTCGTCGAAGTATCTCCGACATAGCTTTGAGATCGTGTGGGCATTTCCTGATCGAGTCGAGGGGTCTTTCACCGACCGAGTTGTGCTTTTGAGCTCGTGATACCGATCTGTTTGATCGAGGATTATAGCCTGCTGAGCCTGGCATTTTATGCCAGTTATGAGATACTTGTGATACTTGAGTTCGCGGGGTCGCTCCCTGCAAGCTACGCTCCGGATGCGATGATGATACCGAGCCTCACGAGGCTGCGATGTGATTACTGAGATAGTCCTTGAGGGACACCCTACGTAAGACCAAGTCCTGTTTGGGCGTAGTGGCAGTAGATGAGCGCAGGCTTGACTGGTCCAAAAAGTGGGACAGTCATTGCGATTGGGTGATTTGTGTGAGTGAGTTTCATTGCATGTTCATAGACGAGTTTTCCTTTGAGCATAGTACTTGAGGCATATTATTAGCAGTGAGAGTGTATGCATAGCAGGGTCTGAGTAGAGTTCCTTGAGCATGATGATACATGTTAGCTGTAGTTTCTTTCCTGCTTACCCCTTTTTTCTATCTATCTGCATACCTATCTGTTTTGCCTCCAGTAGACTTAGTGGGCATACCGTGGATATTGGGACGGTACCCACTAAGATATGCCTTCTACAGTAGATCTCACACCCGCTGCGGTGACAGGTTGAGGCAGCTGTTCCGGCTTGGTTCGTGCGGAGACAGCAGATCGAGGTGAGGACGTGGCCGAGTAGTTCCTTACCAGCATTTGAGAGTCAGAGGTAGATGTACCCTGTTAGTTTCTTATTTCTACTTTTGTACAGAGAGATTTGGATATTTGTACTGAGAGGGTGAGGCTTGTATTTTATTATTTTCTTTGAGAGACCTGTTTTGAGGATTTATGTATTATTGGAGATTTATTCTATTTCAGATGTTCAGTGATTTTTGTTAGCTACTAGATTTATAGTTTCAGCTCTGATACATGTTTTTAGTTCTAGATCTGACTTGCAGGGTAGACGCTTCGTCTGTGCGGCAGTTTTCGTACAGATGACGGATCTGTTAGCGAGTCCGGATCGCAGTTTCGACCCCGGGGCGTGACAATCGGCCCCTGAGCTGAAGGTAAAGGAACATCCGGGAGTGCTGTCATCGGAACTGCTGATGCCCTCGCCGTGGTAGTCTGAGTAGGAGTACCATCGTCACCGCCTGCTGCCGGTGCATGCGCCTCAGGCAGAACCGGCTCGGGAGTAGGAAGCTGGGTAGTAGTAGCTGGTGTCGCCGTCTGGCGTGCTATCTGTTGAACGATGTCGGTGAGCGCCACAACTGCCCCGATAAATCTTGAACCTGTTGCCGAAGAAACCGGTTCTCTGCGGCCAAAGAAGCCTTGGCAGCAGTCGGCCTCGCCCCATCCTCTCCTCCGCCATCAACCGACGATCGAGTACGAGCTATACTCTGTACACAACCAAAGGGGTCAGCAAACAAAATGATGAACACCAAATCGTGCAAAACCGACGAAACAACCATCATAAAAAACCGTACAAAACGAAACATGACGACACTTAAAACCCACGCTCTCACATGACTGGGGACTTTGATTATTACATTGGTTAATCGCACGAAAGTCAAATACCGTGGATGTTGGACATATGCATACTTTTAAAAACAGTAAACTGCGTGGTTGATGCCTTTACGCTCTGATACCATCTTAATCTGTCACGCCCCGGGAGTAGTTTAAAAGCAAAAAATGGCCCAATTATTTTTTTTTTTTTTTTTATAATCATTCACCCCGGCACGTGCCCGGACTCGCCACATATGCAAGATCTCTCTACACAAACGGACAGAGTCTTCCCTGTATATGCACGGCGTCGCACAACATACAACCATCAACCATCACCAGTTTTACATACACACAAAACGAATAAAGGGATAAGCTAAACCTTTGAATCATACAAGAGAAGATCGCCCACTCAGTATACTCCAAGTTGAAAGGATAAAGCCACAAGATTCTAAAAATAGTGTCTACTCGACACTCAGTTTTGGAAATAGTTTTTGCAACATTTTATCATTTTGAAAGATCTCTACATTCTACATACATCCACAACAAGATGAACGAAATCCAAAAGTTCATTATCCCAAATAGTCCACATGTCCCTACATCCACATCACAAAAGGTTCACATCACCGAATGTCCACATCTCATGCATAAGTATCAACCGTATGTAATGATTAAAAAGAGAGGAGTAAAAATGTCACCGAGATGACGAAAAACCAAGTCACTCCCGCATGAAGCCTCTCCTCCGTCCCCGCCTGAACCTGTCAACCAGTGGGAGTCAGTGACAAAAACATAGGAAGGAAAAACTGATACAACGCTAATCATATGTAAATGATAGGTACAATAAAGTAAACAGGACATCAAATCGTAAATCGGAACATCCGAACCATCCATAACGCACCTTCGGTCCTCCGACCTAAGGCAACAACAAACCTGCTCAATCCCTGGTGCTCAACAAAACCAACATCGCAATGACCGCGATTCAGTAATGACTGCAGGGCACTGATTGCGTAGGGATCACGGGTCCTACAGACAACTTCTCCCAAAAAGTACACCCTTGCGGTGGCCAAACCACCGGTGTACGTGACAGCACCATGAGCCTCACGATCCTATAATCGTGTAATAAATTACGATAACTATACCGGATAAAGTCGAACATCCATCCTTGTCCTCTTTATATGTACCGATTCGCCACATTAATTGTGATTATGTCCTTCCTTGCAATTTAAAATAACGATGCCAAAAGAAACAACAAAAGGGAGAGGAGGGTCGAACGCCATCGTTCATGTCACGCCCCGTGGTTGAAACTGCGACTCAGGCTCGCCAACAGATCCGCCATCTGTACGGAAATCTCCGCACAGACGAAGCGTCTACCCTGCAAGTCAGATCTATAGCTAAACATGTATCAGAGCTGAATAAGAATAAGTAGCTACAGAATCAAAAACTGAACATCTGAATATATAAATGTAGTAACCGTAATTTTTAAAATTCAAAATTTAAGTTTAAATAATTTTCAGAATTATTAAAGTAGCAAAAATAGGCAATTAGTGGGTCAATAGTGGCCCAGAAATGTCGACTTTTGATCGGGGTCTGATCTGGAAAATCCGAGATCACCATTGCGATCGTCTCGTCGAAACATAGAAGTTTCATATTCATATGTTTTCGATCCGACGGTCGGATCTTCCAGAAATCAGAAATCAAAAACGGGCCCCGCGACTTAAGTGTGAATAGTAACTCGCGATTTTCGACCCTTCGCGAGCGACGGTTGGCCGAACCACTGTCTAAAACCCTGACATAGGGGTATGAGTAATGGATCCTAGCTATTTTCGACGTTCTGAACGCAATGGCGCAGTCGAAAATTGTGTTTGACAACTCTGGAATCTCGAGAAGCGTGAAAACTGTGAAATTGGACAGTTTTTATGGAACAAGTTTTTATCTGAGCGTCAAGCAAACCAAACAAATACGCTACCTGACAGGTCTCGACGAGCCGGACGTCGTGGCAAAGTCCATTTCGCATTTCGTCGAGCGGATTTTCTCGAAGTACGTAAAAAGCACCGAATTATTGTTTTTCTTCAAATAACTTAATGGTGCTTGGGCCAAAGCCTTTGGGAACTTGTTCATTGGGCTTCTGCCAACTCGTGAAGCCCACGAAGGCTGGTATGCAGAGCTCGGAGCTTGAGGTTGTGTGTGAAAGGGTTTGGTGCAAGGAATCTTGCATTTAATGCCAAGTGGCTCTTGGGTTCCTTTTGGGTGTAACACGAGGGGTCTCTGGGTGTAATACGAAGCATCAGCCTCCTCTGCAATCTCCACTTAATGCCTGGGTTACTGGGGTGGCCGAGGACACAAGCCATTGAGAGATAATCCGAGAGAGAAGGAGAGAGAGGAGGAGAGTGAAGAATGGTTGGAACCAAACTTTTCTAAAGTGGATCTGGAGTTCTTGAGGTGTTCCTCTGTGACTGGAAGAGTACCTGGGTGCTTTCTGTGGCCGCGCAAGGGAGGAGGACTGAAACCGACTTCTTCCTCTCTTCATCAACTCCGGCCAAGGTAAGAACTCCTTAACTCCGGTTTGTTTGAGCCCGAGACCTCTAGCAGTAGTTAATATAGGTTCCTAGGATGCTCCCTGCCAAGCCCCAATCCCCCATGCACGTTGCATGGCCGGCGGGAGAAAAATATGGCCGGAAACCTATCTTAGCTCCGCCGCAAGAGAACTCACAAACCGCTTGACCAAAACGCACCAAAATTGGGGTGCCGAGACTGTGGAACAAGTAGAATAAATCTGCTAAGTTTGAGAATTTATGGTCGAGCCGTTTGCGAGAAAAAGGATGCCCTAGATTTTTGGAATAGTGCATGTTGGCCGAGCTTGTTGCTCCGGCGCCGGCGCGCCTCCTCGCCGCCGGGCACTTGTCCAGAAAGGTTTCTGGGACCAAGGAGAGTGCACCCATGCATTTGCATGAGGTCCATGCAGCCCCGAAGGGTGGCGGCCATGGTTGACCCAAGAATGGCCCAAATCTCGGCCGCCGGCGCTCCGGCCATCTCCGGCCGGGGTGGGGTGGTCGGGAAGCTTCGTACGGGTCTAGGGAACCTACCATGCCAGTTAGAGAGCCTCATATGGCCTCTGTTGAAATCCGCCATTAGAGGCTTGAAGCTCGAAATGGAGCTTGGAGCCCGGCCGGCGCCGCCTTCCCCCGTCGACCAGGCTTGGGCTTGGAAAGCATCAGGGAGATGAGGTGCACCTGCTGGTGCATTTGGATGAAGCCCAGAAGTCCTGGGTTGATCATCACGATTTTCAAAGCCGAGGAGGTCATCTTCTTCCTCGGGCCCGGCCGGTTTGGGGGAGTTTAATTGCTCCAAGTTGAGGGGAAGTGATCAGTAAGTGAAGTGGATCATTCCCTTCCAAGTTGGAAGCAAAATGGTCCAGTAACTGCAGAGAACAACCTGCTACAAAGTGTTGCTTGTGTTGTGTAAAGTTGTGCACACCAAGTGCTTGTGGAAATGCCACAAAGAAGGAAGAGATGGATTTAGGTTTCGAGTTGAATATCAAAGTTGCTTAGAAAGGTCCCCTGAGCTTGATGCTCACTTCAGATCAATCTTGATCTGTGTGGACAAGTGGTTGGTGCATTGTGAACTTATGTGAGAGCAAGGGCTTGGTTCGGATTGAACCAGCAAACTTGGGCTGTATCTAGGGCAAGCCCTGTGATCCTGGCATTATCCAGAGATGGTTTGATATAGAAAGTTTTGTCTGGAAATGTGTGGATTCAAAGATGAGTCATAACCAAGCCTTAATGCAATAATTGATTAAAAACAGTGTTAGGGTCTGTTTGGAAAATTGTAAAAGTGTACTCCTGGCTATTTTGGGGTCACTGAACGCGATGCTCGCGTTTATTTTGGGTTTTGGTGAGCCGAAGAAACGAAAATGCATTTCGGCTAGGTTAGAGGAGTAAATTATGGCCCGAAGTTTTCCTCGGGCATCGTTCTGACGCAAATGGGTGAGCACGGCGTTCAGCAAGTCGAATGTCACCTGCTGGAGGTGACGGCTCGTAAAAATGATTTACCGTTTGAGAGAACGAGCCAAAACAGTGGTTATTTATCGTATAAAATCCATTCTGAGTAAACCTGGGGGCCCTGCTGCAATTGTAACACTGTGGTAAAGCTAAATGAATGTTCTAAAGTAGTAATGACCTTTCCGTGGGTTCCGTGGGGTTTCTGAAAAGCTAAATTGCTTTATGTAGCACAAATCGACGAACTGGTCGGTTCGCGCTAGTTGCGCCTTGAGCATTGATAGACCCTGAGTTGTCATCTGGTATTATTGTAGGGCCCAGTCGTCAGGAGCCAGTCGTGATCCGTCTTGTGGTTATCGCGACCGTCTACCTTCTGGTGGAGTCGTGGTTCCTCTTATATACAGGTGGGTTATCTTCGGTCCGCGTTTTATCAGGTCGGCCCTATTGGGTGCCGTGGTAGGTTGGACCCCTGTTCTTGGTATTAGCCTTACTATATGCTTTCATTTCAGCATTTAGTCATTTCAGCTATATTGCCTGATTATACATATGAGCCTTTCGTTATACTCCATTCTTCACTGCATGTTTAGAATAGGAGTTCTAGTCTCAGTACTTATGATTTGCATCAGTATCGATATCCTAGTGGGGATTTTCCTCGGCTTCTCGTCGTCTGTCCGGTCTACCGACCGTGGACTGAGATTTAGCATTATGATTGCTATTGAGTTTATACCTGTTCTTATTACTTGCTTATCTACCAGCAGTTGCTTGATTACCTTACTGAGACATAGCATGCTTATATTCCAGCAGTTGCTTGTTTACCATATTGAGATATATCATGCTTACATTCCAGCAGTTGCTTGTCATATCGTGCTTACATTCCAGCAGTTACTTGTGTATCATGTGGAGTTATATCATGATTCCTTCAGCAGTTGTTATGCATTTCCTGGACACATGCCATGCTTGATTGGTCACTAGCATAGTCTATACCTGTCTCTATTCTTCACTGCATGATTAGAATAGGAGATACTATTTCAGTATGTGGCATGTTATACTAGTATCCCAGTGGGGATTTTCCTCGGCTTCTTGCCGTCTATGTGGTCAGTGGACCATGGTTTGAGCATCAGCATTATGATCGCCGTCGAGCCAAGCTTTCAGTCGCGCACACCAGCGGATTAGCTACCCGTGTTGGTGTTCTTTACCGGTAGAGAGGTCTGATCGACCCGTGAGCCTAGTGGGGTTATGATAGCTTGATTGGGTGTCCAAAAGTGGTTGTTGCCTGAGGTCATATGCTCCATGGCAAATTTAGCCTGAGGCCCTTGTGGCCAAAAGTGGCAGTGATTGGGTATATTTGTGGTGACACCTTTGACGCATGATCTTTGTTATTTCCTGCTTATTATATTATCATTCTCTGCTTGTCAGATTATCAGTTATAGCATGATCAGCTTTATATATGATTACACTGCTCTGTTGATTAATCCATGATTAATGGTATTCTGCTTAGATTATATACCTTTCAGTTTCAGTATATCCTACTTTTGTTATCCGCTTATTATTGTACCCAGTAGGTACGGCTTGCTATTTCCCGGCCCGTCGTGCCCACTGGGATACACTCTGGTGTGTCTCACACCCTCGGGTGACTGTTTTTCAGGTCGAGCGGGTGCTGGGATGTCGGGACGAGTTGGTGAGGTTCCGAGTTAGCAATCGACCCTGGACAGCCGTTTATGGTTTAGCAAGTTGTCAAAATTGTAAATAATTGTTTAAATGTTGTAACATCTTTTAGTAGTACGTAGTTTAGACTACTCTGATGTTGTTGTGAAAGCTAGCCGTGCATATATAGGAAAGGCTCAATTCCATAGGGGATTGGGACTCTTCTATATATGTGGCGGTCTGTCATTGCCCTGGCTTGGTTTTGAAACTCTGATATAAAAAAAAAAAAAAAAAAAAAAAAAAAAAAAAAAAAAAAAAATTTAGACCCACTTTTGAATCTCGGGGCGTGACAATAAAATCCAAAATACATAGTCAACTCCCACTATAAACATGATACAATAAATCTCTCAGACTGTCCAGTACAAAATAAAATCTCATATACAGGGTACATCTACCTCTAACTCTCAAATAAGCTGGTAATGAACTATTCGGCCACGCCCTTACCTCGATCTGCTGCCTCCGCTCGAACTGAAGCCGGAATAGCTACCTCAGAAATACCTGTCACCACAGCGGGTGGTAGAACTACTGCAGAATGTAGTTCTTAGTGGGTATCGTCTCCAACTCTACGGTCTGCCCACTAAGTCTACTAGAGGCATAAGATAATAGGGAATGTTGTAAATAAGAATAGCTCAGCTGGAAAGAAATCTACAGCTAACATGCCCCTAGCTACCATGCTCAAAGAAACAACACTCAACTATGAACATGCTATGCATCCACTCGCTCACGAGGTGCTCACATAAACCCAATCTCACTGACTGCCAAATCTGGTCCAGTCAAATCTGCGCCCCTAGTGTATCAACTAGGGCTCCTAGTGTATCAACTAGGGTGTCCAATCGGACTATCATAATATCACGCAAAGCAGCCTCATCAGGCGCATCATCATAATCGCATCCGGAGCGGCTCTAGAGGGGAGCGACCCCACCGAGGAATAAGCGTGTCTCATCTGGCTCAATAAGCGGCATCTGCAGGCTATAATCCAAATCTATGATCAATCAGATCGATAATCTCCAGCTCACAACACTAACTCACTGACTGGAGATACTCAATAATTGGGATCACCGTCAACCCAAACGGCTCCCAACACAGGAATCCTACTCGATCCACTATAGCTCACTGGCTAGAGATACTCCGCAGCCATACCAATGAAAGGTCCTAGAACCCTGAAAGACTAATTCCTACAACCCCAATCAAACAAGAACAGGCTATAGGCATAGCCCTCCGTTGTTCTTGACCCGAGGAAGAAACAACCCTTGGAACCCAGATCACTCAACCCTCCTGGGTGGGTAGCTTTGTAAGAATGGTGATCTTTATTGTTAAATACTGCTTCCACTCAAACCCTCTCGGGGTGAGGATAAAATAGCTCACTTTTTTTAGAAAACCATCTTGATCTGAGAAAACCACTTTTACATATTTTAGTTCTTATGAAAATCAGTTAAAAGCAAGTTTATTTTTTCGAACTCCGAAGGGCTAGTGCCTTTGTCTTAATCAAACGAGAACAGACTCTGGCGACCCCTAGAAATTTGGAAGAAAAAATAGCAGTTTACTAAAATCATGAGTGTTCAAAAACATTCTGGGTTCAAGGTCATCACAAGCACACCATGGCCACCGCCTCGATGGCGTCAACAAATCGGAAAGTTCCCGACTACACGGGACCACCATTCCCTCGAACGGCTCCCAAAACTGGCACAACACTGGCCACAGCTACCAGACTCCACTCGGCCCTCGGGCACGAGTGCGACATGCATCCCACACTATCCCGACTACTTGGCCCACTACCCGGGCGAGGAAAAGCTCTATGTCCAGGAAAAAGAATGCGAGGAATGGAAACTAGAACATACAAGACTCTAGCCCCAAAAGAGTTTTCTAGCAGTCTGGTTAAATTCATGCAATCATATGTCGGTGCTAGTCAAATCTCGCAACTCATCATACTACAACAATAATAGAACCTATTCTAGTATGCGGAAATGCTACAATACTAGAATTAGGGGGAAGTCCGCAGACTTGGAGGAAAATCCAACCCACCTCAATACGCACATCGGTCCAGAGTCCAAAAGAGCTGAAACTTAACGGGTGCTATCCTCACGTTCTCACGATTCTGACGCACCAAAAATCATCAGAAAACTCCTCCCGGTTGCTGAGATATAAGCCGAACATCGCGATAAGGTCAAACAGTAATTTCTTGCACATCTGTCCATAAAATAGGAAATTACCTCTTTCGAGATGCCCTCCAAAAATTCCAACAAAAATATGGTTGTGATCCTCTCGAAGCGTAGATGTCAATCGAGTGCTTAAACTCCCAGTTCCGATAACTGTAGCTCAAGAGATTGCAAGATTACTCCTCCGCTATCCAGAAAAAGTGTCGCAGAAAAAGGGGATCTAAAGATGCTGCACAAACTCCCATAAAAATCGAAACGAAGCAGAGTGATGAGTATCAAAATCAAAGGCCTACCTGTCGTGGAAACGTTGCTGCAAAAATCGGTGAAAAATTCCAAAAGATCAGCTTAGGGGAGCTCTCCGACGAAAAGCTGACGGAAGAAACCGATGTCGAAGAAATAGCGCGATTCTCGAGATCGTGCATGGAAAAATAGCAGACGATCTCCAAAAAATCTCCAAAACCCCAAAAATTGAAGAAGACTTGATGTAAAATCTCATTGTAAAAATTGGCACTCAATCCGGATCTCAGAAACCCCAAAAAAATGGCCCTCAATTTGGATTCAAAATAGGGTATTTATAGCCAAGCCAAACGGGCTCCACACCAGATCCAGGGCAAAACAGGAAACAGCAAAACCAGCCAATCAGGTCGCGCCGTACATCCCCAAACACGAAACAGCCGTGCAAGGTCCTCCCGGAAAGCGCCACGTGTCCCCGCAGCCCACGTGTTCCGCGTGCCTCACGCACGTGGGCGGCTTGAGCCAGCCAATGGGGGCATGCCACGTGTCCCCACGCGGTTCACGTGGTCCACGCTTCCGGTCTACGCGTCGGGTCTTCCAGAATGTATCCACCAATCAGGAGCCGCCACGTGTCGCCTCCCCGCCGCACTCCTTGACGCCGCCGGCCAATGAGGAGCTGCCACGTGGCAGAGCCGAATCCCAGCGCTCCCGGTGCACGCGCCTGCCAGTGGACCAGTCACCCGCGCGCCGCGCCTGCCCGCGCCTGCCCGCACTGCCCGCGGCCGCGCTCCACCGCCTGCCGATCGCCGCCGGCTGCCGGAACAGTATTTCCGGCGGTGAACAGTAACTTTACTATTCCGAAGTCTGAAAAATGCAAGTAAATAGCCCATTTTCATTGTTTTCGCGCGCTAAATCCAAATCCGTTGTCCGTTTCACCAAATTCTCACCCGAAATTTTGCCAGAAGCCCCCGAAAAAGCAATCTTGATCCATTTTTCGCGCCGGTCTCAAATCTGGGATCCGATTCGAGCACAAACATCTCGAACACTCATCATAGGCCTCCAGAAGCCACTACTCACCTTGTAAATCCATATCGGAGGTCAGGATCATCACAGTTCAACAACGTCCCCAACCTTGGTTCGATTTGTTGGATGTGGCCTACGTAATTTATTCAAAATGATCTTTAAAGATACAGTCAATCCAATCGGTTAGGATGTATCTGGACATATCCTTGATGGACGGACGTGATAAAAACATCCTTACATTAGGTTATATATATATATGACATAATGGGAGTCCCGGTCTAACCCTAATCCAAATTTTCTGTGACGGCTCCATCTCCGGGGATAAGGGAATAGACAGGAAACATCCCGCTTTTTGCAGATTGCGCACGAGGACGAATCGAAAGGAAGAACCGTGGTCTACAATCAATTTTAGGAAATTGAAAATCATGGCAGAAGGTACAATCTAATGTTTTATTTGGTATTACATGTGGTATCAGAGCCAAACCTTTTGTTGTATTTTCGTTTCTTTTAGATTTCATTTGTTTTTCTTTTCATTTAAAATAATAATAATTTTTTTTTTTTTTTTTATCGCCGATTGGATTACGTAAGTGGTGGCGTTGACCGGTCCTATCTGAACCTGCACTCGGAGGAATGCGCCACCGCCGCCGCGACCGCATTAGGCGCCCAACAATGGGTCGTATAGTCCAGCCTTTTGGGGCTGCACGTGGTAGCCCATGTTGGGGCTTCAACCCGAAAAAAAAAAATAAAAATTCTTGTTATTATTATTATTATTAAAGGAAAAAGAGAATATATATTTTGTATTGTGACTCATCATTATAAAAGAAATCTATATCAAAATTATATATAACGTATGGTTTTTGTTATATATGATTTTGTACTACTCATTTATTTATTTATTCATGACTATAAAGTGGTGTGTTTAGTTTATTATTATTATTATTTTTTATTTTAAACACACATACGGTGATTATGAAAATTTAGAGTAGTGCTTATATAGACTTCATACAGTTTATAAATTTTGAGTCGCGTAAAGTTGTATAAATTTTTTATATATATATATATACTTTCCGCTGAGTTTAGGAATAATATGAAATATTGGGTCATTTGATGTCATATAAAGATTTGTGAGATCAACTATGTTTAGAAGTAGCCACAGCATTCTAGTCATAGTATATGATCGTTTATGGTATTTTTTATAAAATGACATTGAATTAAGGTTAACCCGAAAATTCATACAGATTCCTAATTTAATTTTAATAGTTATTCAATGTTATATAAAATTATTTGTGTTTTTCATTATGTTTGGGACTAGCCACAGCATCCTGCAAATAAAGAAGAATACATAAGGATTTTTGACATTGAATTAAAGTTTAACTATTTATTACAGTCAAATAAATTTATAATTTTTTTTTATTTTTATTTTGACTGGAATAGGATAGTGGAATGAATTTCTAGATAACAAGTTTTCTTATATCCACAGGTACAGAAATCTAGTTATTTAGGAATTAGTTTTTCGCTAGTCTTATTATTAAAGTAGATAAATTCTATGCATATAGCGCCTCTACCCATAGGAAGGTTAAATTTATCTAATTTAAAGATTATTGTCTCATAGTATGCGATAAAGTCCAATATTTATTTTATTGTTGCAGCTTCTTCCTCTACTGCATTTTTTAGTGATGTTTCTCGTATTCCTATGCTTACTGGGGACAACTATTCTGATTGGAAAGAAAGAATTCTTTTTACTTTGGGTTATATGGATCTTGACTTGGCTCTGCACATTGAGGAACCGCCTAAGGTAGTGGGGCCAATAACTCCACAGCAGGAATCCACGCAGCATAAATGGGAGCGATCCAACCGCTTAAGCTTGATGCTCATAAAGTCTAGAGTGTCAAAAGGCATAAAGAGATCAATTCCAGAATGTGATAAAGCCAAGGATTACCTAAAGGCCATTGAGGAGCAATTTGTTAGCTCCGATAAAGCTTTGGCTAGCACGCTGATGAAGCGACTTTCAGGCATCAAATACGATTGAACCAAGGTGTTGGGTTATGTATAATAGGATCTAAATAGGGGAAAAAACACCTAGAGTAGGGTGAATAGGTGTAAACAATAAACACTCAAAAATCTTTGCGATATAAAACCCAATGCGGAAAAATAAATAACACGCAGAGATTTTTACGTGGAAAACTCCAAACCGGAGTAAAAAACCACGGGACCGATAACACGGTGAAATCCACTAGAATTATAACACGTACAAAGGTGATATACCGTACTCACAGACGACTCAACCTTTTTCCATACGCTCCTAGTTGATCTTCTCCGCTCCCTCCGCAACGCTTCTCGAATCCACGATCTGCGTCCAACGCCGAATCCACGGCGTCCAACGTTGAGTCCACGACGTCCGACCGAATCCACGGTCTTCACCCAGTAGCACGTCTCGAATCCACGAACGCACCTCGCTCCGAATCCACGAGAGCGGTAGCACCTTGAATCCACAAGGCCACGCGAGTCCACGCGCCGATTTTGGGAAAATCGTTGTTTTTGGGTGGTGATGATCCGCCGAATACTTAGATTAGAAATAGATCAGAAATACCATCTAAGTATTCATTAATTTGATTCTACTCAAAATCTGAGTTTGGAAAACCTAGAATCAAATTAATAAAATAGATGAAGAAACATAGAATTAAATCTAGTATTTCCTTTCTTCTCTATATGTGGATTTTTCTATTTCGGTCGTATTTTTTCCATTTTTCGTCGTTACCCTAAAAGATGAATTAAATGGTCTATTTATAGGTTAGAAACCGTTGGAAAAGGATAAGAATAAAAAACTAACCTTTTCTGGAATTTTTCAGGACGGCGATCCGGATCGGATTTCGGCGATCCGGATTGCAGTAACGAGACAGACAGTTTTCAGAAAAACAAAGGTTCGGGATCCGGATCGAAGTGCCTGATCCGGATCGTTCATACAATTCACCAAACACCAATGTTCGGGATCCGGATTGAAATGCCTGATCCGGATCGTTCAAATATTATGGTAAAAACCAGTATTCGGGATCCGGATAAAAGGAGGCTACGATCCGGATTGAATTTGCGTATGAACTAACACCCTTCGGGATCCGGATCGAAGTGTCTGATCCGGATCCTGAACATGTCCCATGTCCAGTTTTTAATTTTTATGCAATTAAAAATTCATCCAAGTGTTTCTACTCTATAAGAAGTATTCGGATCACCAAAGATAATTAGTTAAACATACCTGATCCATTTGAATTCTTCTTTCTTGAGATTGAGTTATATGATCCAACCTTCTTTATCTTCAATCTTCAAGACTTAACCGAATTCACGAAATACGCCAACTCAAATTCCGTAACAATCTCCCCCTTTGGCGGTTTCGTGACAAAACACAAATCCACTCAAGAAAATTCAAAAAGATATTTTTGTTGATATCACCATACAACAAAAATTTACAATGAGATCCAAATACAGATAGATACATGAGTTAAACTTCTAAAACAGACTCTAGACTTAGACATCTGTACTCTCTGCAAAAGAAATCATTCTTGACAAAAGAAATCGTTAGATACCTCAAGAATATTATGTCATTCAAAAACCACACACAGAGATAAAGTTTATACTCATTTATACTTATCATGACATTTATACATTCAGATATGTAATTGGATCATAGTTAAAAACCAACATATCTTCTATGCATTCAAAATCCAAATGTCACAAAATTGTTAGTGAACATCAACTTGTTAGTTATATTACATGCCCAAATAGTTAATCGAATAGTTAGTCGTGGCATGCATGCAATCACAAAAGAAAACCAAAAGTTGATGTTATACTTACCTTCATGGTTCACAACTGGACAATCGATCATAGTTTCATTGTTCAACTGTTCTAATATTCTCTCCCCCTTTTTGTCACAAAGTTAGCCAAGATTACAAGAATAATAGGGAGAGTTAAAAAGTTCTAGAACCAAAAGTTTGAGAACTAAAAACAAAAATTAATACCTGCACAAAGGAAGGAATCAGAAGGATAAGGATTACTCAGATTCATCCGAACTGATGCATCCGAGTTTTTGGAAGATTTTCTTTAATCGTTTGTTCATGGATGACTGCTTCTTTTTGACCTCTTTTATTTCTTCCTTTACTTCAATAAGTTCATTCGATATGCGTTCTTGCTCGTTGGAGAGCCGTTGCTGTTCTTTATAAATAGAGGTAACCGATGCATCATCATCGGATGTTGATGGAGGTGCTTGTTGGGCTGCTGGTGCTGGTGTGACTGGAGGTGGTGCTGTCGGTGCAGAGGTTGTTGCTTGTTGTTGTGCTCTTCGTCAGTGAGGAGGTGATGGGGGCTCATCTTGTTTTGTTGAGAGAGACTTTACAATAGTCGTTTCATTGATCGTTCCTAGACTGTGCATGTAGGAACTCGCACTTGTGTCAACTTTAAATTTTCGAAAAATGCGCATAATGATCATTGGATAGGGAGGTCTCTCTGAGGGGTGAGCATGTTCCACATAGCGTGCCATCCTTGACCAGATGACGTAAGGAATGTTTAAGTTTGCTCCCATTGCCGCTGAGGGGTTTCCAAGAAGATAAAGGAATAACATCCTATCCCACCGAAGAACCTTTGTATTCATATTTGGAAGGATGTTATAGCACACAATAAAGTTCACATAGCGATACTCTGGGCGAAGTTCTTTAGAAAAACGGAATTTCCTGTCGACAGAGTATCTGGAAGACAAATTCCATCAACTACCACTCTCCAGGAGTTGGTGGTGAAGATTTGACTCTTCAGATAATGAGGGCCATCAGCTCTGGCCTTCATCCCTAACACCTCTCCAATTAGTTGAGGAGTGACTTTAATCTTAACATTTTTAACCAATGTTTGAAATTCTCGACGTCCGTTCTCCTGATCAACTAGATAGGAAGCATTTTGATAAAACATCCTTACTGAGTGAAGACAATACCCAGTGGTCTCGGGAAAATTGCAAATGGGAGCAAAACCTGTCTGGTCATACAGAGTCCCAAATAGTGGAGATCGTTCCTTCAAGGCTTTGACATTAACATGTCTTTCGCCAATGCATTCCCTGTTCTCAAAATCCTTTATCCTAGCAGAGCTCATAAAGTCTTGTGGAGGAGGCTGGCTAGCAATTGGTTCCTCAATGGAAATTCCTCGAGCACTCCCTCTCTTGCGGGCAACACTTTTTCTTTTTGTTTTCACAGGAGTTTCTTCCATTGGAGATTTTCCCTTTTCAGCAGCAGTAGGTGGAGCCTTTGCCTTTGATGTTTCTGCAGGCGCTTTTCCTTTCGAAGCAGTAGGAGCAGTTGCTTCTACCAATAAATCATCCCAATCGATCGATTCCGTCTCAGAGTCCGTATCAGAATCATCCTTTGTTTTCTTCGCCTTCTTAGCCTTCTTAGGCTTGATAGTATCTCTTGTATGAACCATAGCAGCCAGAAGAAAAATGATCCAGGTGATCACCATTGCTACCAGTTCCTTGTGAGAAATAAGGTCCTGTGGGAAACAACTCAAGAACACGAAAAATTGTTAATTTTTAAAAAATTTAAAAATTGAACTCAAACAATCATTATCGTGTAGAGAGACTAAGAATCAAATTAGTTTTGCAAAAAGAATTTTAAAAATAGATCAATCGCATGATTTTGGAAAATTCCTATTATATGCCCTAAAACCAAAATTTTTGAAATCGAATGCCAAAAATCCGTTTATCATGAGAATACCTAGCATATAATCAAAACTAATCTACCCAGAGTTCTTATTTCAAAAGGAATTTGATCAAAAACCAATCCAAAACGAAAAAGATACAGAAATTTCATCACGTTTTGAGGTAGAACATGAAAAACTGTGAAAAACCGAGATTTGATCAATAAAACTTACTTAGAATCGAAGAACTTGAGTTTGTAAGCTTCCAAGACAGATGAATTCTAGAGAGAGAAGCTCTGGAGACTTTGGAACAAAAGATTGAAGTAAAAAGAAATCAAACTCCTTTTGTTCTATATAAAACCCTAGCCGCGATCCGGATCAGTTTGTGAATCCGATCCGGATCGGCTACCCGCAGAAAATGCCTGCGTTCGGGATCCGGATCGGCTTGTCCAATCCGGATCGGCTCCAACTTTTTCTTCAGAAAAATTCAAAAAAAATTTCACAAGATCCAGAAAAAGTATGTAAGCACTTTTGTGTATCAACTTTAAATGAAAATCATCGTTTCATACAACAAGAAATAGATTATGCCAAATCTATCAAAATATTCAAATAACGAAACGAAGATTTATAAAAATTAAATCCCTTAAAGTTGAACAACTTCAATCACATCTAACTTGATCTTATGAGTAATGCCTTTATCAAATCATCAATTTGGTAAAGAAAATGAAATACCAAGATCAATAGATGTCTGAAATCCCAGATAAGTTAGATAATATATCTAGTCAATTTATTAAAGAGAGTGGCTCTTTGAGCATCTTTCATTAAAATTCCCACCTTATACCAACCTTGAAATTCTGACAGAGTCAAATATTTCAACATGCATTTATTTAATCAAACTTGAAAAACTTTGCTTGGTATACATGTGGTAGCTGCACACAGTACTCGGACGACCGAGGTGGTAGCTCTTTCCTCCATGTGGTGGTAGTTTTCACACTCCTCATTGAGATGTAACTCCTTCCACATCTTTTGAGCATCTTACAATTCTTTGACTCCCCCTCAATTGGCTATCAATTATTTAAGATATAAAGTATTCAACCAAATATTGATCTCGATTTCATACTCGACTAAATAGTCAAATAAGATAAAAACTATACCAAGAGATCATTGAGAGAGAAATTGACTTTGATCACTTAAAAGATGACTTAATAGATATAAATGATCATTGCATCAACTGAAATATTATGATATCTAAAGCATAATAAATTTCTAAACATATAAAAGGATGCAGTTAAAGTCAATAAAACTAATGCTCAATTAATGTTCTATGTCTAAGCATAGATAATGAACAAAAACACAAAAACAAAACCTAACCTAAACAAGAGTTTCAAAAAGAGGTTATTTCAAGGAAAGCATTCCAATTGCTTTACGCAAATGAATAAAACGTTTTGATCCAAAGGTTTTGTTAAAAAGTCAGCTAATTGATCTTCAGTTGAAATGTAGGAAATTTGAAGAATATTTGATTCAACTAGCTCTCTAAGAAAATGATATCTAAGTTCAATGTGTTTTGTTCTTGAGTACAACACAGGGTTTTTTTGAAATATTTATAGCACTAGTGTTGTCACATAAAACAGTTACCGAAGTTGCTGAAATCCGGAAGTCGCTCAACACGCTTTTCATCCAAATGAGTTGAGTTGAACAACTACCCGCTGAGATATATTTCCGCTTCGGCAGTCGAGAGTGCAATGCAGTTTTGCTTTTTACTATGCCATGCAACAAGACAATGGCCAAGATAGAAACATGCACCACTCGTACTTTTCCGATCATCACCTGATCCTGCCCAATCGGCATCTGAATATCCTAGAATGTCAAGACTTGTTCCCATAGGATACCAAATTTCGAAGTTTACTGTGCCTTTGACGTACCGGATGATCCGTTTCACGCTTTCAGGTGATCCTCCTTTGGTGCTGACTGATATCTCGCGCAGATCCCAACACTAAAGGATATGTCCGGGCGACTAGCTATGAGGTAGAGTAACTTCCAATCATACTTCGATAGAGTTTCTCGTCTACACTATCACTAAGAGATTCACTTCCTAATCCCTTATTGCTAGTTCCCATAGGAGTAGGAAATCTTTAGAATCTTCTAATCCGAATTTCTTTACCAACTCCTTTGCATACTTGGATTGACACAGATGGATGCCTTCACCATTTTGTTTCACTTGCAATCCAAGAAAGTATGTCAGTTTGCCCATCATAGACATCTCAAATTCGCTTTCCATGGTTTCTGCGAATTTAGAAGCATCATTATCCTTTGTTGCTCCAAATACAATGTCATCGACATAGATTTGTGCAATAATGAAGTTATCCTGATAATGCTTCACAAAGAGAGTCCGATCTGCTCCCCCTCGAGTATAGCCCTTCTCCAAAAGGTGCTTTGTCAACCTTTCGTACCACGCTTGCGGTGCTTGTTTTAAACCGTAAAGAGCCTTTTTCAAACGAAAAACATGGTTAGGTAGTTTACAGTCTACAAAACCTTTCGGTTGAGCCACATAAACTTCCTCATTTAAAAACCCATTTAAAAACGTGCTCTTAACGTCCATTTGAAAGAGTTTTATTTTAAAGTGACAAGCAATAGCGAATAAGATACGAATGGACTCGAGTCTAGCTACAGGGGCGAAAGTTTCATCAAAGTCTATACCTTCTATTTGAGAGTAGCCTTGAGCAACTAAACGTGCTTTGTTCCTGATGATGGTACCATCCTCATTTTTCTTATTCTTGAAAATCCACTTTAGTACCGATCACATTGTTGTTGCTTCGGAGGCGTCGTTAATTCCCAGATCTTTGTTTCATTCAAACTGATGGAGCTCTCTCTGCATTGCTTCAATCAGTAGTCATCCTGAAGAGCTTCATCGACGTTATTTGGTTCGATCATGGAAACGTAACAAGCGAATCCACAACCACTGTCTCCGAGTTTTGACTCCTTCTTGTGGGTCTCCAATGATGTTTGATTCAGGATGATCCTTGGAGATGCGTAACGTTTGAGGTAATGGAGTACTCGGAGGTACATGAGATGATTCCTGTCATATCAGATAACTTGAAGAACCATTAGATGCATCATTAATATTGGAAGTATTATCATGAGAAGATGCATTTACAGGAGTATCATCATCAAGAGAGATATCAGGGGTAGATTTTTCAGATGCAAAGTGGAAAGCTTCGTCTACTTTAACATTTATGGATTCTACAATCGTTTTAGATTCCAAGTTAAATACCCGATATGCTCTACTATTTGTAGAATAACCCATGAAAATCCCTTCGTCACTTCGAGAGTCAAATTTTCCAAGCTTTTCGCGGTCACGTAAAATGTAACACCGACTCCCAAAGATACGAAAATATTTGATGTTGGTTTTCTACAAAACCATAGTTCATATGGTGTATTTAACGTTCCCGAGCGCAAATAAACTCGATTAATAACATAGATTGCAGTGTTCACAGCTTCAAGCCCAAAAATATAACGGTAAATTCCGGCTATGAAGCATAACACGTGCCATCTCTTGTACAACCCTGTTTTTGCGCTCGACTACACCATTCTGTTGAGGTGTATAGGGTGCTGAGAATTCATGTTTAATGCCATTGGAAGTGCAAAAATCAATGAATTTAGAATTATGAATTCTCCACCTCTATCACTTTTAACACGAATGATCTTGTCATTCTTTTCAATCATAATACGAAGGCAAATCTCGTGAAAAGAATCAAAAGTATCAGCTTTCCTCTTTTAAAAAATGCTACCCATGAGTATCTAGAGAAATCATCAACCAATAAGAAAATATACCATTTACCTCCCAAGGATGGTTACGTGTCGGCCCCATAAGATCCATATGCAATAATTCTAAGGGCCGATTAGTACCAACGTGGTTCAAGTTCTTGTGTGCAGTCCTGATTGTTTTCCCTTTTGACAAACCACCACACACAATGTTTTGTTTAAGTGAAAGTTTTGGAACCCCCCTTGACCACGTCTTTGTTTGAAATTCTAGCAAGTTCCTTAAAATTTATGTGACCTAGCCTTTCATGCCATAGTGTTTCATTATTCAAAGAGGCTAAGTTACAATTTTCAGAAATCTATTGGGAACAACCTAACAATTGTTTTCAGATCTAACCCCCTTTAAAAAGAAAACACTGGTCCTTATCATTACAATGCATTCAACAGATGAAAAATTAACCTGAAAAACCATTGTCACAAAGTTGACTGATACTTATGAGGTTAGTCTTAAGGCCATCAACAAATAACACATTATTCAGAATCGGGCCATCTGGAATAGCTACTGTTCCTTTCTCCAACAATTTTGGGAGACTGACCGTCTCCGAAAACTACAAGTCCTCCGGAGATTTTCTCAAAATTTTGAAAGCAGTTTTTGTCACCGGTCATGTGACGGGAACAACCGCTATCCAGATACCAAGACGAATTATCATATGCATGCAAGGAAATATTTGTAACAAGACAAGGGAAGATTTCACCTTTGCGTACCCAAACCTTTCGAGTTTTGGTGTACATCGGAAAGATTGTGAAGTTGATAACTTTGGTGAAAGCGTCTTGTTTGATCCATCGCTTTTCCTTGACGTCGTCGTCTTGTTTATGAACTACCGAGGCTCTTTTCTTTCGAATAATTTGCATTGATTTCGAGGGATCACCCTTTTGGTAGTCGTTGCAAGAAGTGCTTGAGTTGAGCGTTTGGCTCCCATCTTGCAATTTCTCCTTATGTGCCCTGCAATACCACAACGAAAACATACCTTGGTGCTTGACGATTCGAAGAGGGGGAAGTAGGTTGTTGTCGTTGTTTGTCGTCAATTCCGGTGTCGGAGGAGGAGATACCGACTGGGGCACAAAGACGTCCCAACCGAACTAAAATTGTCTTTAGTATCGATTGTATCCGAGGCCGAATTGTTGATGACCAAGACCAAGAAGCTTATCCAACTTACTCCTCCTGATGAAAATCGCTGTAAGTCATCTTGAGTTGGAGAATGGTCTCTGTCATTTCCAATTTTCCTGTCGGGCCTCGCCGTTGAGCTTCAAGAAGTAATTCGCTTTGTTCACCATATCTACATAATTCTTCTCGAATTGCTCATTGGACTCTTGAAGGGAAACATTTATTTAATCAGATTATCCCTTTCCACTTCCAGAGCGTTTGAGAGAGAAGATGCCCTTTTTGCTTCTTCTTCGAGATCCTGCAATCTCCCTCTCAAACTCTTGTTTTGCTTTGCCAGTTCTTTGAATCTCTCAAAAGCTTATGGTAGGCAAGAGCAAAGTCTTCACCTTCTGAATTATCCGAATTCACGTCCGTTGCAATTTTTTCAACAGTGGAGTTGGACAATGACTCGGATGCTACTAGCCATTAAGCCAATGAAGGGTGAAGATGTGGACGCGTGGAACGCCGTTGCGTTATCCTTCTTCATCACTTGACGATGACTCATTGACGATGAGGTGTCTCCAGTGACACGGCTTGCATCGCTTTCTTTTTTGACGGATTCTTATTAGGAACACTCCGTTGAGATATGGCCGTACCCTCGCACTTGAAGCATTGGACTTGTCCTTCTGAGCTTTTCTTATCCTTAGAAAACCCTCTTGCTTTCTTGGTTTGAAACTTGAAGAACCTTTGCCTTTCTTCGAACGTACGAAGGATGGAGTTTTGCTTGAGTTACCCCTTCGAAAGTTTCGGCGAAACTCTTCTTGTCAAGAGAGCGAGCTGCTTCTCAAAGTCCGCCATAGATAGGTTTACATCATACGTCTGAGGAGGATGAATCCGCGTTCTTTTCTTTTGTTGTTTTCAATGCTAAACCTGAAGACTTAGAAGCTGATGCTTTTCCAGAGAATAGTAGTAGGAAATGTCATTTCATAAGTTTGTAATGAGCCAACTAATTCTTCTACAGGATTTCGTCCGGGTGTTTAATAGTTTCAATGGCCGTAACCTTCGATCGAAATCTTTCAGGAAGAGTTTCTTAATATTTTTCTTACAACTTTAAATTCTGGAATCTTCTCTCCCAAGTTAGCACATGAGTTTACGAGGTCTTGCAATCGTGTATAATAATCTGTGAAGCGATTCATTTCTGCCATGAAAATAGAGTCAAACTTGCTCGTAAGCATTTGCCGTTTATGAATCTTCACAGGTTAGTTCCCTATGTGTAACTTGAAGAACCATCCCAGATTTCTTTCGCAGTCTCACAGGCCGAGACGCCGAGAGAACTCAGTTTGAGACAAAGCATTAAATAGAGCATTAATCCCTTTGCCATGTAAGAAGAATAATCTATCTCTTCCTTGGTCCATTCGACCTAGGTTTGATGGTGCGAACATCAGCAATAATTTCAGTTGGATTAGACCATCCTAATTCAATTGATTGCCACACCCGTCGTCGATGGAAATTAAAAAGGCTTTCATCCGTACTTTCCAGTACGCATAATTTGTTCCATCGAAGAACGGAGGTCTGTTGATGTTTCCACCTTCAACCATTGTTTACAACCCTATTCCCTCTCTGATACCACTTGTTGGGTTATGTATAATGGATCTAAATAGGGAAAAAAAACCTAGAGGGGGGTGAATAGGTGTAAACAATAAACACTCAAAAATCTTTGCGATATAAAACCCAATGCGGAAAATAAATAACACGCAGAGATTTTTACGTGGAAAACTCCAAACGGAGTAAAAAAACCACGGGACCGATAACACGGTGAAATCCACTAGAATTATAACACGTACAAAGGTGATATACCGTACTCACAGACGACTCAACCTTTTCCATACGCTCCTAGTGATCTTCTCCGCTCGCTCCGCAACGCTTCTCGAATCCACGATCTGCGTCCAACGCCGAATCCACGGCGTCCAACGTCGAGTCCACGACGTCCGACCGAATCCACGGTCTTCACCCAGTAGCACGTCTCGAATCCACGAACGTACCTCGCTCCGAATCCACGAGAGCGGTTGCATGAATCCACAAGGCCACGCGAGTCCACGCGCCGATTTTGGGAAATCGTTGTTTTGGGTGGTGATGATCCGCCGAATACTTAGATTAGAAATAGATCGGAAATACCATCTAAGTATTCATTAATTGATTCTACTCAAAATCTGAGTTTGGAAAACCTAGAAGAATCAATTAATAATAGATGAAGAAACATAGAATTAAATCTAGTATTTCCTTTCTTCTCTATATGTGGATTTTCTATTTCGGTCGTTTTTTTTCATTTTTGTCGTTACCCTAAAAGATGAATTAAGGGTCTATTATAGGTTAGAACCGTTGGAAGAGGATAAGAATCAAAAAAAACCTTTTCTGGAATTTTTCAGGACGGCGATCCGGATCGGATTTCGGCGATCCGGATTGCAGTAACGAGACAGACAGTTTCCAGAAAAACAAAGGTTCGGGATCCGGATCGAAGTGCCTGATCCGGATCGCATACAAATCACCAAACACCAATGTTCGGATCGGATTGAAATGCCTGATCGGATCGTTCAAATTATGGTAAAACCAGTGTTCGGGATCCGGATCAAAGGAGGCTTCGATCCGGATTGAATTTGCGTATGAACTAACACCCTTCGGGATCCGGATCGAATGTCTGATCCGGATCCTGAACATGTCCCATGTCCAGTTTTGATTTTTATGCAATTAAAAATTCATCCAAGTGTTTCACACTATAAGAAGTATTCGGATCACCAAAAGATAATTAGTTAAACATACCTGATCCTTTGAATTCTTCTTTCTTGAGATTGAGTTATATGATCCAACCTTCTTTATCTTCAATCTTCAAGACTTAACCGAATTCACGAAAACGCCAACTCAAATTCGTAACACAACGGTGTGCGTGAGAATATATGGAGATGCCGGGACATCGAGATCAAACTAAAAGCTTAAAAGTTGAGGTTCTCCGAAGCCTTTCGTAGTCATCTGATTAGAAACTCATTACCGTTTCTGAGTTTGACCCCGTGAAGATCTCCTACAACACACAGAAAGATGAATGGTCAATAACATGAATTGCTGATTAGTATGTTCAAGAAGATGAGAGAGATTAAGGGAGACAGCCGACGATTCATGACAGAATTCTGTCAATTTAGCGAGTCAGCAGCAAAAGGGGAAAAAGGCAAAAG
>CM055062.1:14220754-14249630 GCA_029204045.2 Tillandsia leiboldiana | reverse complement strand
TGACCGGTCCTATCTGAACCGGCACTCGGAGGAATGCGCCACCGCCGCCGCGACCGCATTAAGGCGCCCAACAATGTGTCGTATAAGTCCAGCCTTTTGGGCTGCAACGTGGGAACGCCCATGGTTGGGGCTATCAACCCGGGAAAAAAAAAGATAAAAAATCTTGTTATCTATTAATTAAAGGAAAAAGAGAATATATATTTTTGTATTGTGACTCATCATTATAAAAGAAATCTATATAAATTATATATAACGTATGGTTTTTGTTATATATGATTTTGTACTACTATTTATTTATTTATTCATGACTATAAGTGGTGGTTTAGTGGAGTATTATTATTATTTTTTATTTTTAACACACATACGGTGATGTATGAAAATTTAGAGTAGTGCGTATATAACGAATTCATACAGTTTATAAATTTTAGTCGCGTAAGTTGTATTAACTTTTTATATATATATATATACTTTCCGCTGAGTTTAGGATAATATGAAATATTGGGTCATTTGATGTCATATAAAGATTTGTGAGATCAACTATTTTAGAAGTAGCCACAGCATTCTAGTCATGTATATGATCGTTTATGGTATTTTTTATAAAATGACATTGAATTAAGGTTACCCGAAAATTCATACAGATTCCTAATTAATTTTATAGTTATTCAATGTTATATAAAATTATTGTGTTTTTCATTATGTTGGGACTAGCCACAGCATCCTGCAAATAAAGAAGAATACATAAGGATTTTTGACATTGAATTAAAGTTTAACTATTTATACAGTCAAATAATTATAATTTTTTTTTATTTTTATTTTGACTGGAATAGGTAGTGGAATGAATTTCTAGAGAACAAGTTCTTATATCCACAGGTACAGAAATCTAGTTATTTAGGAATTAGTTTTTCGCTAGTTCTTATATTAAAAGTAGATAAATTCTATGCATATAGCGCCTCTACCCATAGGAAGGTTAAATTTATCTAATTTAAAGATTATTGTCTCATAGTATGCGATAAAGTCCAATATTTATTTTATTGTTGCAGCTTCTTCCTCTACTGCCATTTTTTAGTGATGTTTCTCGTATTCCTATGCTTATGGGACAACTATTCTGATTGGAAAGAAAGAATTCTTTTTACTTTTGGGTACTATGGATCTTGACTTCCCTCGCACATTGAGGAACCCCTTACTAAGGTAGTGGGCCCAATAACTCCCAGCAGTGAATCCACGCGCTAAATCGGGAGCGATCCAACCGCTTAAGCGTTGCATGCTCATAAGTCTCGAGTGCAAAAGGCATAAGACTTCACTTCAGAATCCGTGATAAGCATAGGATTACCGCAGGCCATTGAGAGCAATTGTTAGCCGATAAAGTGCTAGCACGGATGAATGTTTAGGCATTCAAATCCGATTGAACCTGTTGGGTTATGTATAATAGGATCTAAATAGGGGAAAAAACACCTAGAGGGGGGTGAATAGGTGTAAACAATAAACACTCAAAAATCTTTGCGATATAAAACCCAATGCGGAAAAATAAATACACGCAGAGATTTTTACGTGGAAAACTCCAAACCGGAGTAAAAAACCACGGGACCGATAACACGGTGAAATCCACTAGAATTAAACACGTACAAAGGTGATATACCGTACTCACAGACGACTCAACCTTTTTCCATACGCTCCTAGTTGATCTTCTCCGCTCGCTCCGCAACGCTTCTCGAATCCACGATCTGCGTCCAACGCCGAATCCACGGCGTCCAACGTCGAGTCCACGACGTCCGACCGAATCCACGGTCTTCACCCAGTAGCACGTCTCGAATCCACGAACGCACCTCGCTCCGAATCCACGAGAGCGGTAGCACCTTGAATCCACAAGGCCACGCGAGTCCACGCGCCGATTTTGGGAAATCGTTGTTTTTGGGTGGTGATGATCCGCCGAATACTTAGATTAGAAATAGATCGGAAATACCATCTAAGTATTCATTAATTTGATTCTACTCAAAATCTGAGTTTGGAAAACCTAGAATCAAATTAATAAATAGATGAAGAAACATAGAATTAAATCTAGTATTTCCTTTCTTCTCTATATGTGGATTTTTCTATTTCGGTCGTATTTTTTCCATTTTTCGTCGTTACCCTAAAAGATGAATTAAAGGGTCTATTTATAGGTTAGAAACCATTGGAAAAGGATAAGAATCAAAAACTAACCTTTTCTGGAATTTTTCAGGACGGCGATCCGGATCGGATTTCGGCGATCCGGATTGCAGTAACGAGACAGACAGTTTCCAGAAAAACAAAGGTTCGGGATCCGGATCGAAGTGCCTGATCCGGATCGTTCATACAATTCACCAAACACCAATGTTCGGGATCCGGATTGAAATGCCTGATCCGGATCGTTCAAATATTATGGTAAAAACCAGTGTTCGGGATCCGGATCAAAGAGGCTACGATCCGGATTGAATTTGCGTATGAACTAACACCCTTCGGGATCCGGATCGAAGTGTCTGATCCGGATCCTGAACATGTCCCATGTCCAGTTTTTGATTTTTATGCAATTAAAAATTCATCCAAGTGTTTCTACACTATAAGAAGTATTCGGATCACCAAAGATAATTAGTTAAACATACCTGATCCTTTTGAATTCTTCTTTCTTGAGATTGAGTTATATGATCCAACTTCTTTATCTTCAATCTTCAAGACTTAACCGAATTCACGAAATACGCCAACTCAAATTCCGTAACAATCTCCCCCTTTGGCGGTTTCGTGACAAAACACAAATCCACTCAAGAAAATTCAAAAAGATATTTTTGTTGATATCACCATACAACAAAAATTTACAATGAGATCCAAATAAAGATAGATACATGAGTTAAACTCCTAAAACAGACTCTAGACTTAGACATCTGTACTCTCTGCAAAAGAAATCATTCTTGACAAAAGAAATCGTTAGATACCTCAAGAATTTTATGTCATTCAAAAACCACACACAGAGATGAAGTTTATACTCATTTATACTTACCATGACATTTATACATTCAGATATGTAATTGGACTCATAGTTAAAAACCAACATATCTTCTATGCATTCAAAATCCAAATGTCACAAAATTGTTAGTGAACATCAACTTGTTAGTTATATTACATGCCCAAATAGTTAATCGAATAGTTAGTCGTGGCATGCATGCAATCACAAAGAAAACCAAAAGTTGATGTTATACTTACCTTCATGGTTCACAACTGGACAATCGATCATAGTTTCATTGTTCAACTGTTCTAATATTCTCTCCCCCTTTTTGTCACAAAGTTAGCCAAGATTACAAGAATAATAGGGAGAGTTAAAAAGTTCTAGAACCAAAAGTTTGAGAACTAAAAACAAAAATTAATACCTGCACAAAGGAAGGAATCAGAAGGATAAGGATTACTCAGATTCATCCGAACTGATGCATCCGAGTTTTGGAAGATTTTCTTTAATCGTTTGTTCATGGATGACTGCTTCTTTTTGACCTCTTTTATTTCTTCCTTTACTTCAATAAGTTCATTCGATATGCGTTCTTGCTCGTTGGAGAGCCGTTGCTGTTCTTTATAAATAGAGGTAACCGATGCATCATCATCGGATGTTGATGGAGGTGCTTGTTGGGCTGCTGGTGCTGGTGTGACTGGAGGTGGTGCTGTCGGTGCAGAGGTTGTTGCTTGTTGTTGTGCTCTTCGTCAGTGAGGATGTGATGGGGGCTCATCTTGTTTTGTTGAGAGAGACTTTACAATAGTCGTTTCATTGATCGTTCCTAGACTGTGCATGTAGGAACTCGCACTTGTGTCAACTTTAAATTTTCGAAAAATGCGCATAATGATCATTGGATAGGGAGGTCTCTCTGAGGGGTGAGCATGTTCCACATAGCGTGCCATCCTTGACCAGATGACGTAAGGAATGTTTAAGTTTGCTCCCATTGCCGCTGAGGGGTTTCCAAGAAGATAAAGGAATAACATCCTATCCCACCGAAGAACCTTTGTATTCATATTTGGAAGGATGTTATAGCACACAATAAAGTTCACATAGCGATACTCTGGGCGAAGTTCTTTAGAAAAACGGAATTTCCTGTCGACAGAGTATCTGGAAGACAAATTCCATCAACTACCACTCTCCAGGAGTTGGTGGTGAAGATTTGACTCTTCAGATAATGAGGGCCATCAGCTCTGGCCTTCATCCCTAACACCTCTCCAATTAGTTGAGGAGTGACTTTAATCTTAACATTTTTAACCAATGTTTGAAATTCTCGACGTCCGTTCTCCTGATCAACTAGATAGGAAGCATTTTGATAAAACATCCTTACTGAGTGAAGACAATACCCAGTGGTCTCGGGAAAATTGCAAATGGGAGCAAAACCTGTCTGGTCATACAGAGTCCCAAATAGTGGAGATCGTTCCTTCAAGGCTTTGACATTAACATGTCTTTCGCCAATGCATTCCCTGTTCTCAAAATCCTTTATCCTAGCAGAGCTCATAAGTCTTGTGGAGGAGGCTGGCTAGCAATTGGTTCCTCAATGGAAATTCCTCGAGCACTCCCTCTCTTGCGGGCAACACTTTTTCTTTTTGTTTTCACAGGAGTTTCTTCCATTGGAGATTTTCCCTTTTCAGCAGCAGTAGGTGGAGCCTTTGCCTTTGATGTTTCTGCAGGCGCTTTTCCTTTCGAAGCAGTAGGAGCAGTTGCTTCTACCAATAAATCATCCCAATCGATCGATTCCGTCTCAGAGTCCGTATCAGAATCATCCTTTGTTTTCTTCGCCTTCTTAGCCTTCTTAGGCTTGATAGTATCTCTTGTATGAACCATAGCAGCCAGAAGAAAAATGATCCAGGTGATCACCATTGCTACCAGTTCCTTGTGAGAAATAAGGTCCTGTGGGAAACAACTCAAGAACACGAAAAATTGTTAATTTTTAAAAAATTTAAAAATTGAACTCAAACAATCATTATCGTGTAGAGAGACTAAGAATCAAATTAGTTTTGCAAAAAGAATTTTAAAAATAGATCAATCGCATGATTTTGGAAAATTCCTATTATATGCCCTAAAACCAAAATTTTTGAAATCGAATGCCAAAAATCCGTTTATCATGAGAATACCTAGCATATAATCAAAACTAATCTACCCAGAGTTCTTATTTCAAAAGGAATTTGATCAAAAACCAATCCAAAACGAAAAAGATACAGAAATTTCATCACGTTTTGAGGTAGAACATGAAAAACTGTGAAAAACCGAGATTTGATCAATAAAACTTACTTAGAATCGAAGAACTTGAGTTTGTAAGCTTCCAAGACAGATGAATTCTAGAGAGAGAAGCTCTGGAGACTTTGGAACAAAAGATTGAAGTAAAAAGAAATCAAACTCCTTTTGTTCTATATAAAACCCTAGCCGCGATCCGGATCAGTTTGTGAATCCGATCCGGATCGGCTACCCGCAGAAAATGCCTGCGTTCGGGATCCGGATCGGCTTGTCCAATCCGGATCGGCTCCAACTTTTTCTTCAGAAAAATTCAAAAAAAATTTCACAAGATCCAGAAAAAGTATGTAAGCACTTTTGTGTATCAACTTTAAATGAAAATCATCGTTTCATACAACAAGAAATAGATTATGCCAAATCTATCAAAAATATTCAAATAACGAAACGAAGATTTATAAAAATTAAATCCCTTAAAGTTGAACAACTTCAATCACATCTAACTTGATCTTATGAGTAATGCCTTTATCAAATCATCAATTTGGTAAAGAAAATGAAATACCAAGATCAATAGATGTCTGAAATCCCAGATAAGTTAGATAATATATCTAGTCAATTTATTAAAGAGAGTGGCTCTTTGAGCATCTTTCATTAAAATTCCCACCTTATACCAACCTTGAAATTCTGACAGAGTCAAATATTTCAACATGCATTTTATTTAATCAAACTTGAAAAACTTTGCTTGGTATACATGTGGTAGCTGCACACAGTACTCGGACGACCGAGGTGGTAGCTCTTTCCTCCATGTGGTGGTAGTTTTCACACTCCTCATTGAGATGTAACTCCTTCCACATCTTTTGAGCATCTTACAATTCTTTGACTCCCCCTCAATTGGCTATCAATTATTTAAGATATAAAGTATTCAACCAAATATTGATCTCGATTTCATACTCGACTAAATAGTCAAATAAGATAAAAACTATACCAAGAGATCATTGAGAGAGAAATTGACTTTGATCACTTAAAAGATGACTTAATAGATATAAATGATCATTGCATCAACTGAAATATTATGATATCTAAAGCATAATAAATTTCTAAACATATAAAAGGATGCAGTTAAAGTCAATAAAACTAATGCTCAATTAATGTTCTATGTCTAAGCATAGATAATGAACAAAAACACAAAAACAAAACCTAACCTAAACAAGAGTTTCAAAAAGAGGTTATTTCAAGGAAAGCATTCCAATTGCTTTACGCAAATGAATAAAACGTTTTTGATCCAAAGGTTTTGTTAAAAAGTCAGCTAATTGATCTTCAGTTGAAATGTAGGAAATTTGAAGAATATTTGATTCAACTAGCTCTCTAAGAAAATGATATCTAAGTTCAATGTGTTTTGTTCTTGAGTACAACACAGGGTTTTTTTGAAATATTTATAGCACTAGTGTTGTCACATAAAACAGTTACCGAAGTTGCTGAAATCCGGAAGTCGCTCAACACGCTTTTCATCCAAATGAGTTGAGTTGAACAACTACCCGCTGAGATATATTCCGCTTCGGCAGTCGAGAGTGCAATGCAGTTTTGCTTTTTACTATGCCATGCAACAAGACAATGGCCAAGATAGAAACATGCACCACTCGTACTTTTCCGATCATCCACTGATCCTGCCCAATCGGCATCTGAATATCCTATAATGTCAAGACTTGTTCCCATAGGATACCAAATTTCGAAGTTTACTGTTCCTTTGACGTACCGGATGATCCGTTTCACCGCTTTCAGGTGATCCTCCTTTGGTGCTGACTGATATCTCGCGCAGATCCCAACACTAAAGGATATGTCCGGGCGACTAGCTATGAGGTAGAGTAGACTTCCAATCATACTTCGATAGAGTTTCTCGTCTACACTATCACTAAGAGATTCACTTCCTAATCCCTTATTGCTAGTTCCCATAGGAGTAGGAAAATCTTTAGAATCTTCTAATCCGAATTTCTTTACCAACTCCTTTGCATACTTGGATTGACACAGATGGATGCCTTCACCATTTTGTTTCACTTGCAATCCAAGAAAGTATGTCAGTTTGCCCATCATAGACATCTCAAATTCGCTTTCCATGGTTTCTGCGAATTTAGAAGCATCATTATCCTTTGTTGCTCCAAATACAATGTCATCGACATAGATTTGTGCAATAATGAAGTTATCCTGATAATGCTTCACAAAGAGAGTCCGATCTGCTCCCCCTCGAGTATAGCCCTTCTCCAAAAGGTGCTTTGTCAACCTTTCGTACCACGCTTGCGGTGCTTGTTTTAAACCGTAAAGAGCCTTTTTCAAACGAAAAACATGGTTAGGTAGTTTACAGTCTACAAAACCTTTCGGTTGAGCCACATAAACTTCCTCATTTAAAAACCCATTTAAAAACGTGCTCTTAACGTCCATTTGAAAGAGTTTTATTTTAAAGTGACAAGCAATAGCGAATAAGATACGAATGGACTCGAGTCTAGCTACAGGGGCGAAAGTTTCATCAAAGTCTATACCTTCTATTTGAGAGTAGCCTTGAGCAACTAAACGTGCTTTGTTCCTGATGATGGTACCATCCTCATTTTTCTTATTCTTGAAAATCCATTTAGTACCGATCACATTGTGTTGCTTCGGAGGCGTCGTTAATTCCCAGACTTTGTTTCATTCAAACTGATGGAGCTCTTCTGCATTGCTTCAATCCAGTAGTCATCCTGAAGAGCTTCATCGACGTTATTTGGTTCGATCATGGAAACGTAACAAGCGAATCCACAAACCAACTGTCTCCGAGTTTTGACTCCTTCTTGTGGGTCTCCAATGATGTTTGATTCAGGATGATCCTTGGAGATGCGTAACGTTTGAGGTAATGGAGTACTCGGAGGTACATGAGATGATTCCTGCATATCAGATAAACTTGAAGAACCATTAGATGCATCATTAATATTGGAAGTATTATCATGAGAAGATGCATTTACAGGAGTATCATCATCAAGAGAGATATCAGGGGTAGATTTTTCAGATGCAAAGTGGAAAGCTTCGTCTACTTTAACATTTATGGATTCTACAATCGTTTTAGATTCCAAGTTAAATACCCGATATGCTCTACTATTTGTAGAATAACCCATGAAAATCCCTTCGTCACTTCGAGAGTCAAATTTTCCAAGATTTTCGCGGTCACGTAAAATGTAACACCGACTCCCAAAGATACGAAAATATTTGATGTTTGGTTTTCTACAAAACCATAGTTCATATGGTGTATTTAACGTTCCCGAGCGCAAATAAACTCGATTAATAACATAGATTGCAGTGTTCACAGCTTCAGCCCAAAAATATAACGGTAAATTCCGGCTATGAAGCATAACACGTGCCATCTCTTGTACAACCCTGTTTTTGCGCTCGACTACACCATTCTGTTGAGGTGTATAGGGTGCTGAGAATTCATGTTTAATGCCATTGGAAGTGCAAAAATCAATGAATTTAGAATTTATGAATTCTCCACCTCTATCACTTTTAACACGAATGATCTTTTCATTCTTTTCAATCATAATACGAAGGCAAATCTCGTGAAAAGAATCAAAAGTATCAGCTTTCTCTTTTAAAAATGCTACCCATGAGTATCTAGAGAAATCATCAACCAATAAGAAAATATACCATTTACCTCCCAAGGATGGTTGACGTGTCGGCCCCATAAGATCCATATGCAATAATTCTAAGGGCCGATTAGTACCAACGTGGTTCAAGTTCTTGTGTGCAGTCCTGGATTGTTTTCCCTTTTGACAACCACCACACACAATGTTTTGTTTAAGTGAAAGTTTTGGAACCCCCTTGACCACGTCTTTGTTTGAAATTCTAGCAAGTTCCTTAAAATTTATGTGACCTAGCCTTTCATGCCATAGTGTTTCATTATTCAAAGAGGCTAAGTTACAATTTTCAGAAATTCTATTGGGAACAACATAACAATTGTTTTCAGATCTAACCCCCTTTAAAAAGAAAACATGGTCCTTATCAGTTACAATGCATTCAACAGATGAAAAATTAACTGAAAAACCATTGTCACAAAGTTGACTGATACTTATGAGGTTAGTCTTAAGGCCATCAACAAATAACACATTATTCAGAATCGGGCCATCTGGAATAGCTACTGTTCCTTTTCCAACAATTTTGGGAGACTGACCGTCTCCGAAAACTACAAGTCCTCCGGAGATTTTCTCAAAATTTTGAAAGCAGTTTTTGTCACCGGTCATGTGACGGGAACAACCGCTATCCAGATACCAAGACGAATTATCATATGCATGCAAGGAAATATTTGTAACAAGACAAGGGAAGATTTCACCTTTGCGTACCCAAACCTTTCGAGTTTTGGTGTACATCGGAAATGATTGTGAAGTTGATACCTTTGGTGAAAGCGTCTTGTTTGATCCATCGCTTTTCCTTGACGTCGTCGTCTTGTTTGATGAACTACCGAGGCTCTTTTCTTTCGAATAATTTGCATTTGATTTCCGAGGAATCACCCTTTTGGTAGTCGTTGCAAGAAGTGCTTGAGTTGAGCGTTTGGCTCCCATCTTGCAATTTCTCCTTATGTGCCCTGCAATACCACAACGAAAACATACCTTGGTGCTTGACGATTCCGAAGAGGGGGAAGTAGGTTTGTTGTCGTTGTTTGTCGTCAATTCCGGTGTCGGAGGAGGAGATACCGACTGGGGCACAAAGACTGTCCCAACCGAACTAAAATTGTCTTTAGTTCGATTGTATCCGAGGCCGAATTTGTTTGATTGACCAAGACCAAGAAGCTTATCCAACTTACTCCTTCCTGATGAAAATCGCTGTAAGTCATCCTTGAGTTGGAGAATGGTCTCTGTCATTTCCAATTTTTCCTGTCGGGCCTCGCCGTTGAGCTTCAAGAAGTAATTCGCTTTGTTCACCATATCTACATAATTCTTCTCGAATTGCTCATTGGACTCTTGAAGGGAAACATTTATTTTAATCAGATTATCCCTTTCCACTTCAAGAGCGTTTGAGAGAGAAGATGCCCTTTTTGCTTCTTCTTCGAGATCCTGCAATCTCCCTCTCAAACTCTTGTTTTGCTTTGCCAGTTTCTTTGAATCTCTCAAAAGCTTATGGTAGGCAAGAGCAAAGTCTTCACCTTCTGAATTATCCGATTCATCGTCCGTTGCAATTTTTTCAACAGTGGAGTTGGACAATGACTCGGATGTACTAGCCATTAAGCACATGAAGGGTGAAGATGTGGACGCGTGGAACGCCGTTGCGTTATCTTCTTCATCACTTGACGATGACTCATTTGACGATGAGGTGTCATCCCAAGTGACGGCTTGCATCGCTTTCTTCTTTGACGGATTCTTATTAGGACACTCCGTTGAGATATGGCCGTACCCTCGGCACTTGAAGCATTGGACTTGTCCTTCTGAGCTTTTCTTATCCTTAGAAAAACCCTCTTGCTTTCTTGGTTTGAAACTTGAAGAACCTTTGCCTTTCTTCGACTTTACGAAGGATGGAGTTTTGCTTGAGTTACCCCTTCGAAAGTTTCGGCGAAATCTTCTTGTCAAGAGAGCGAGCTGCTTCTCAAAGTCCTCCATAGATAGGTTTACATCATCGTCTGAGGAGGATGAATCCGCGTCTTCTTCTTTTGTTGTTTTCAATGCTAAACCTGAAGACTTAGAAGATGATGCTTTTCCAGAAGAATAGTTAGTAGGAAATGTCATTTCATAAGTTTGTAATGAGCCAACTAATTCTTCTACACGGATTTCGTCCGGGTGTTTAATAGTTTCAATGGCCGTAACCTTCGATCGAAATCTTTCAGGAAGAGTTCTTAATATTTTTCTTACAACTTTAAATTCTGGAATCTTCTCTCCCAAGTTAGCACATGAGTTTACGATGTCTTGCAATCGTGTATAATAATCTGTGAACGATTCATTTTCTGCCATGAAAATAGAGTCAAACTTGCTCGTAAGCATTTGCAGTTTCTGAATCTTCACAAGGTTAGTTCCCTCATGTGTAACTTGAAGAACATCCCAGATTTCTTTCGCAGTCTCACAGGCCGAGACGCGAGAGAACTCAGTTTGAGACAAAGCATTAAATAGAGCATTAATCCCTTTGCCATTGTAAGAAGAATAATCTATCTCTTCCTTGGTCCATTTCGACCTAGGTTTGATGGTGCGAACATCAGCAATAATTTCAGTTGGATTAGACCATCCTAATTCAATTGATTGCCACACCCGTTCGTCGATGGAAATTAAAAAGGCTTTCATCCGTACTTTCCAGTACGCATAATTTGTTCCATCGAAGAACGGAGGTCTGTTGATGTTTCCACCTTCAACCATTGTTTACAACCCTATTCCCTCTCTGATACCACTTGTTGGGTTATGTATAATAGGATCTAAATAGGGAAAAAAATACCTAGAGCGGGGTGAATAGGTGTAAACAATAAACACTCAAAAATCTTTGCGATATAAAACCCAATGCGGAAAAATAAATAACACGCAGAGATTTTTACGTGGAAAACTCCAAACCGGAGTAAAAAACCACGGGACCGATAACACGGTGAAATCCACTAGAATTATAACACGTACAAAGGTGATATACCGTACTCACAGACGACTCAACCTTTTTCCATACGCTCCTAGTTGATCTTCTCCGCTCCCTCCGCAACGCTTCTCGAATCCACGATCTGAGTCCAACGCCGAATCCACGGCGTCCAACGTCGAGTCCACGACGTCCGACCGAATCCACGGTCTTCACCCAGTAGCACGTCTCGAATCCACGAACGTACCTCGCTCCGAATCCACGAGAGCGGTAGCACCTTGAATCCACAAGGCCACGCGAGTCCACGCGCCGATTTTGGGGAAATCGTTGTTTTTGGGTGGTGATGATCCGCCGAATACTTAGATTAGAAATAGATCGGAAATACCATCTAAGTATTCATTAATTTGATTCTACTCAAAATCTGAGTTTGGAAAACCTAGAATCAAATTAATAAAATAGATGAAGAAACATAGAATTAAATCTAGTATTTCCTTTCTTCTCTATATGTGGATTTTTCTATTTCGGTCGTATTTTTTTCATTTTTCGTCGTTACCCTAAAAGATGAATTAAAGGGTCTATTTATAGGTTAGAAACCGTTGGAAGAGGATAAGAATAAAAAACTAACCTTTTCTGGAATTTTTCAGGACGGCGATCCGGATCGGATTTCGGCGATCCGGATTGCAGTAACGAGACAGACAGTTTCCAGAAAAACAAAGGTTCGGGATCCGGATCGAAGTGCCTGATCCGGATCGTTCATACAATTCACCAAACACCAATGTTCAGGATCCGGATTGAAATGTCTGATCCGGATCGTTCAAATATTATGGTAAAAACCAGTGTTCGGGATCCGGATCAAAGGAGGCTTCGATCCGGATTGAATTTGCGTATGAACTAACACCCTTCAGGATCCGGATCGAAGTGTCTGATCCGGATCCTGAACATGTCCCATGTCCAGTTTTTGATTTTTATGCAATTAAAAATTCATCCAAGTGTTTCTCTCTATAAGAAGTATTCGGATCACCAAAGATAATTAGTTAAACATACTTGATCCTTTTGAATTCTTCTTTCTTGAGATTGAGTTATATGATCCAACCTTCTTTATCTTCAATCTTCAAGACTTAACCGAATTCACGAAATACGCCAACTCAAATTCCGTAACACAAGGGTGTGCGTGAGCATATCATGGAGATGCGGAACATAGCAGCTCAACTAAAAGCTTTAAAAGTTGAGATCTCCGACGCCTTCTTAGTCCATCTGATTCTAAACTCATTACCGTCTGAGTTTGACCCCTTTAAGATCTCCTACAACACACATAAAGATGAATGGTCAATAAATGAATTGCTGATCATGTATGTTCAAGAAGATGAGAGATTTAAGCAGGAGAAGCCGAAGATCATGACAGAATCTGTCAATTTAGCGACTCAGCGCAAAAGGGGAAAAAGGCAAAAGTGCCTCCAATTCCAAGAAGTCAACAAAATTGCCAATATAGAATTCTGGCAAGAAGGATCGATGTTACTTCTGTAAGAAAAAGGGGCACATGAAAAGGGACTGCTTGAAGTATAAAGCTTGGCTCGAGAAGAAAGGTATTGAAACTATCTATATTTGTTATGAATCTCATTTGGTTAATGTTCCTAAAAACAAATGGTGGATTGACTCTGGCACTACTGTACATATCTCAAATACCATGCAGGGTTTTCACAATCTAAAGATACTGAAGCCAAATGAAAGGACTTTAATTAGTGGAGAAGGAAATAAATCTCAAGTTGAAGCTGTAGAAAACTATATTTTAGAACTTAGCACTGGTTTTGTACTTGAACTTGAGGATACCTTTTATGTTCCTCGATTTTCTAGAAATTTAGTTTCCATTTCTAAACTGAGAAATAAAGGTTTTAAATTTTTATTTGAAAATAAATTTTTTTACTATCTTCTCTAATAATGTTATTGCTGGCAATGGTTGTTTGGTAGATGATTTGTACAAATTTAATTTGAGTTAATTTTTTTAGAATAATTTTAATGTTAATCATAGCATTGGTGTTAAAAGGAACATTATTAAGGAAAACTCCTCTTCATTGTGGCACAAGCGTTTAGCTCATATCTCTTTAGAGAGAATAAAGCGATTGGTGAAAGAAAAGATCCTAAAAGATCTTGACTTTACCGATTTTGGTACTTGTGTGGAATGTATAAAGGAAAAGCATACCAACACAAATACCACTAAAGGTGCTAGAAGGAGTTCTAAAATTTTTGAGATCATGCATACAGATATCTGTGGATCTTTTCCTATTCCTTGTTTCAATGGTTAGAGCTATTTTATCTGATTCATTGATGACCACTCTAGATACATGTATCTCTATCTCTTATTTGAAAAAAATGTAGCACTCAATGCTTTCAAAGCTTATAAGATTGAGGTAGAGAAACAATTGGATAGAAAAATCAAGATTGTGAGGTCCGATAGAGGGGGTGAGTACTATGGAAGACATACGGATAAAGGTCAAATGACCGGCCCATTTGCTCAATTCCTCGAAAGTGAATGCATCATTGCTCAGTATACGATGCCTGACACACCCCAACAAAATGGCGTCGCCAAAAGGAGAAATATAACACTTATGGACATGGTAAGGAGTATGATTAACAACTCTTGTCTTCCATCATCTCTTTGGATTAAAGTAATAAAGACAGTAGTGTATGTTTTAAATAGGATTCCATCAAAGGCTGTTTCCAAAACTCCTTTTGAGTTATGGAAAGGGTGGAAGTCTAGTTTAAATCACCTGCATGTATGGGAATGTCCAACCAAGGTGGGGGTTTATAACCCACATATAAAGAAGTTAAACTCCCGAACAATCAGTGTATACTTCATTGGCTATGCGGTAAACTCGAAGGGATTCAAATTTTATTGTCCAAATCACTCATCCAAGATAGTTGAGGCCAGGAATGCCAAGTTTCTTGAGGATTCTGAAGCTAGTGGGAGTGTTGTTCCTCAAAAGATGAATTTTGAGGAAATAAGGGATTCAACTGGTTATCCATCAAAAGATGATGATTTAGTTGCTCTTCCAAGAGATCAATATGACCATATTGGAGACCAACTAATCAAAGAGCATGAAAATGCTGAACCAGTTGAACCTCCCCATGAAGAGCTTTCCTAAGAGGAACAGACAATTATAGAGTCAGCTGCACAGCATAATAAAAATCTAGAGGGAGTGGTTGGCTTAAGAAGATCCTCAAGGCAAAAGAGATCAGCAATTCCTGATGATTATGTAGTCTATCTCCAGGAGTCTGACTATGATGTTGGGCACCATAAAGACCCATGGACGTTTTCAGAGGCCATGCAGGGGGATAAATCCTCCTTTTGGTATGATGCCATAAAGGAAGAGATGAAATCTATGGCGGAAAATAGAGTTTGGGATCTCGTTGTGTTACCACAAGGAGTCAAAGCCGTTGGCTGTAAGTGGGTCTTCAAGACCAAAAGGGACTCTTTAGGTAACATAGAGCGATATAAGGACAGACTAGTTGCCAAAGGTTTCACTCAGAAAGAAGGCATTGATTATCATGAAACCTTCTCTCCGGTATCTAAGAAGGATTCATTAAGAATCATCATGGCTTTGGTGGCTCATTTTGATTTGGAAATACATCAAATGGATGTGAAAACAGTATTTCTAAATAGGGATATAGAGGAAACAGTCTACATGCAACAGCCTGAAGGTTTTAGCACAGATGAGAACAATCACCTTGTTTGCAGACTAAAGAAGTCTATCTACGGACTAAAACAGGCCTCACGTCAGTGGTATATCAAATTTCATGATATAATTGCTACATTTGGTTTCGTAGAAAATATCGTGGATCAGTGTATATGCCTTAAAGTAAGTGGGAGTAAATATATTTTCTTAGTCCTGTATGTGGATGATATTCTGCTTGCAAGTAGTGATGAAAATTTGCTTAAAGATACTACAAATTTTCTTTCTAAAAAAAATTGAGATGAAGGATATGGGTGAAGCTTCTTATGTCATTGGTATAAAGATTCACAGAAATAGATCCCGAAGAATTTTGGGTCTATCTCACAAAGTCTACATTGAAAGAGTTTTAAAAAGATTTAATATGACAAATTGTGCACCTACAGTCGTACCAATTGTGAAAGGTGATAAATTCAATCAGAAACAGTGCCCACAGAATTATTTAGGACGAGAGCAAATGAAGAGCATACCCTATGCCTCTGTAGTAGGGAACTTGATGTATGCGCAAGTCTGTACCAGGCCTGATATAGCGCATGCTGTGGTGACCCAGATCTCCGCAGGGCTTCTACAGTGCGATTAGCAGCTTCTGGAGGCCTATGTGGCATGTCGACGGTGTTTCTGCACCAATTTTGACTCAAGTGATGGACTCCGGGTGTATACTGGATCACGTGAGTGATCGGAGGACCCCGTCGGATGTTTTGATGTGGTTTCGCGCGAAATGGTTATTAAAATTGGACTCAGCGCGAAATTTGAGTAAAGAACACTTCTCCGGAAATTTTCGGCAAATTTTAGAAGAGGAATTTGGCAAATCGGACTTCGGATTTGGATTCAGCGCGCGAAAACGGTCAAGATGGACTATTTATTTGTATTTTTCGGAGTCCGGATGCGAAAACACGCATTTCGAGGATTTTGGTACTGTTCCGGCCGCCGGAGGGGCGCCGGCGGCGGCGGCGGGCGGCGGAGCGCGGCGGCTGGCGGCGGCGGAGGTGCGCGGTCCACCGCGGAGGCGTGCACCCGGGCGCTGGCCACGTGGCGCCTCCCGGTTGGCGGGCGCAGTGGGCGCGGTCCACGGGATGGCGCGGGTGCACGGTGGACCGGAGCGGGACACGTGGCGGCTGGTTGTTGGCGGGTCTTGGTGCGCGCGGTCCACGCAGCGGCAGGGTCTGCCTCGGGATGCGTGCCCGGCACGGGGCCGCGGGCGGCGCGGCCGCGCACGTGGGCGCACGTGGGCGCGGCGTGGGCGCGGTCGGAGGCGTCGTGGGGGCGCCACGTGGCGCCCCGTGGTTGGTCGGGCGCACCGGTGCACGACCTCTGGTCGCGACACGTGGCGTCCCGTGGTTCGTCGCGGTGCGTGCGCCGGGTGCGGGGAGCAGGAATGGGACGCGTGGCGGGCCTAGGGGATTTCGGGCGTGAACAGTAACGGGCCCGGCCCGTTACTGTAGCAGCCCGGAAGTGCCAGCGCCCGAAACTTTGGGCCAAAAGTCCAAAATTCGGATTTTCGGGCTGGGCCTATAAATAGCTGTCTTGTGGGGGAGTTTTGCCCCCTTTCCCGAGCTCCCCTGCCCATGGGCCCTTTAGCAAAGTTGGAGATCTTCATCTTGCGCATCTTCTGGCGGAGGCCCGGATTTTTGGAAGCCGCGGCATCGACGACTTCGGCATCGGAGCGCAGTGTGGCGATTTTTCATCGGAGGCCCGTTATCGTCGCAGTTTGATCTGAGAGGTCTACCGAGCTACTCCGTCAGTATTTTTGGACGATTTCTGCGGCGTTGGAATCATGAGAGGTACGTCTTCGATTTTCGTGTTGATCATCTTGCTGGATTCAGAGTTTTTGACACGGTTTTCGAAGCATTTCTAAGCCGCTGTTTTCTGGTGGAGTTTTTGGACAGCGGCCCCTTGCCGGAATTTTATCTCCGCACCCGAGTGTCGGATCGAGATGAGCCTATACACTTTTTGGATCTACTCGTCGCAAGGATTATCATTGTATTTTTCTGGGATTTTTTGAGGCTTGCCCGAAGGTATACTATTCCCCTTTTTATCTGTGTTTGAGTTTACAGTTGTGTGGTTGTGAGTGTTTGCGCACCTGTACTGTGGAATTTGTAACTCGGCCTACGGGGCTCGGATTTGGGCGTGCAGGTACCCATTTCGAAGGTCTCGACGAGACGCTCGCTGTGATATTTTTATTGGAATTTTTGGAGTTCGTTTTACAGGTGAAAATTTCGCATTAAGGGGACTGTTCCCAGCAGATTTGTGATGCTTGGATTTTATGGAATTAAGTGTAACTTTGGGTTGTGTTTTTGTACCCAGGAGGTATTGATCACTGTTCCTGTATTGTTGGATTGGTGGGTGTGTAGAGATATCTGTTTCTGGACTTTCTCAGCTGTGCGACTCCGGACAGTTAGCATTTTCAGGTGGGTGGCCTTGTCTTCACGACCTATGGACTGTGCATTAATTCTATCTGTGTAGGGACTTGCATGTTATAGATGTGTTTTATATAGCATGCTAGATTATAGGAATTGATGTTCCTGATGTTGATAGATCATCATGTATTTATTGTCCTTCCCTACAAGCTGTTGATTATTGTTATCTTGGAATTTGACCTAGCACCCCTGTCATATGATTGCATGTGTAACCAGACTGGTAGGAAAACCCTCACTTGGGCTAGGGTTATTTCTGCTTTAGACATCCACACTTCTATCTTTCCTGGACATAGTGTTCTTCCTCGCCCGGGTAGTGGGCCGAGTGGTCAGGAGTTATCTTTTAGTGTGGGATGCATGTTACACTCGTGCTTGGGAGCAGAGTGGCGTCTGGTGGATGTAGTTGGTTGTTCATCTGTAGCGGGAGCCGTTTGGGTAGACGGCGGTCCCGAGATGTTTTATTTTTCTTGTTTTATCTGTCGCCGCTGTGCTAGTGGCAGCGGTAGATCAGTGTTAGCAGAACCTTAAACCCAGAATCTTTTTGGACACACATATGATTTTTGTCAACCAAATATTTTCTTCCAAGCATCGTAGGGTCGCCTGAGTCTGTTCCTGTTTGATTGGACGAAGGCATTAGCCCTTCGAGGCTTAGATATAAAACTTGGTTTCAACTGTTTTCCTACGCAGAACTAAAAATCATTAAATATGGATTTCTTACAGATCGGATGGCTTTAGTAAGAAATGTCGCAGTTTTTCCTATAAATTAACCACCGAGATGATTCGAGTGGTCTGGGTTCTAAGGTCTGCCTTTTCTTGGGACGAGAACAACGAGAGGCTATGCCTAGAGCCTGTTCTTGTTTGATTTGGGTTGTAGGTTCTAGTCTTTCGGTGTTCCCGGACCCTTCATTGGGTCAGTGGTTGAGATGTTCGGTCTGTTTGGCCTGTTGAGTCAGCTGTTCGCAGTGGATGCGATGTCGGCCTGTCGAGGCAATTGTTCGCAGTAGATGCGACGTTTGGCCTGTTTGGCCTGTTGAGACTGTTTCTCGCAGTGGATGCGACTTGGTGCCATGAGTTGGCAGAGTGTGATCTAGAGGTTGTTTCTCTGATTTAGTGGTGGAGGTGGTTCTCCCACTTAGCCTTGAGGATCTTGGGGTTCTGGCAGATCGAGTCGTGGAGGTTTCCCGACTCAGCCATGGTTGTGCATTTATCAGATTGAGTCGTTGAGGGTTCTCCGACATAGCTGTGAGAGTGTGTTGGGCTTTTCCTGTTCGAGTCGAGGTTCTTTTTCCGACTGAGTTGTGCTTTGAGCTTGGAGTTACCGATCTGTTTGATCGTGGATCATAGCCTGCATGAGCCACATTTGAGCTTGACAGAGATACTTGAGATGGGTTACTTTTTACTCGAGCGGGTCGCTCCCCTCGAGTGCCACTCCGGAGTAGGCGAGACCGGGTTGTTATACCGGCGTGAGATTGAGCTTTTCTATCGCGACTTGTCGTTGCATTTGTCCCTCTGGCTGTGCTGGTGTTGGCAGTCATGGACGCCCTACGTAAGTCCGCTCCTCCGGGACGTAACGGCAGTAGATCCTACGTAAGTCCGCTCCTCCGGGACGTAACGGCAGTAGATCCTACGTAAGTCCGCTCCTCAGGGACGTAACGGCAGTAGGTTAGCGCAGGCTTGACTGGACCCGAGGAGGCAGTCAGTTCAGATTGAGTGATCAGAGATGAGAGTTAGTTGTGGCATCATGTTCTTTCTGTCCCACTCCTTGAGCATCTAGATAGAGGCATAGTAGCTGTAGAGTTTACTTTTCCCAGCTTTCCTTACAGCACTGCTTTTGTACTTTATGCCTCTAGTGGACTTAGTGGGCAGACCGTCGGGCTTGTTGGCGGCACCCACTGAGAACTACTTGGGACGTAGTTCTCACACCCGTCGTGGTGTCTTTTCCCACAGGAACTTCTACTCGGGTTCCTGTTGTTCCTGTTGCTGATCCTTCTGACCGAGGCGAGGGAGTCGCGAGCTAGTTCCCTACCCGTCGTTGGAGTGTAGCGGTACCCCTTCAGAGGAGAGCTTCAGTAGATTAGTTATTTTATTTTCCTCCTTTGAGAGACTGTTGTAGTGAGGATTGTTATGTATTGAGAGCCTGTACACTGATGTATTTATTGGAGATACCTCCCGGTTGAGTTCTGAGTTTGTATATGAGGATTCTGCATGATTATCATTTTGGGAGACGGACATTGTTGTGTTATTTCCAGTTGTACAGTGATTGATTTAGTTATACAGCAGATTTTTATTTATAGCTCTGATATCTGTTTAGCTGTAGTACTTTTCTTGCAGGTAGGACGCTTCACCTATGCGGGTTTGGCATAGGTGGCGGATCTGTTGGCGAGCCGGGTCGCAGTTTCGACCCCGGGGCGTGACAGATTAGAGTGGTATCAGAGCCTAGGTTGTAGGTCATTGAGGACTTAGAAACCCTAGGCTTGTGGTTGGACATTAGGATGACCACGTGAGAGTCGTGACTTTTAGCGAGAGTCCTGATCGAGTTTGTACCTCTCCCAAGAGACGGGATGAGTGATTGGCATGTTTAGGCTCCTAAGCGATTATGTTGGCTGCAGACAACATAATGCTGTGGAATTGATAACATGTCTTAGACTTTCGCTGGATTGGGTCGTATGGTTGTTGTGTCCTGATGTTTGTTATTGTGCAGTGGTCTACGATGCTTGTGAGACGTCGTGCTGTGAGGAATGCGCTTTCCGCATCTGATTAGTAACCCGAGCAGCGGGAGGCAGAGCTATCAGAGCAGAGCGAGACCCAAGAGTTATGGATCCAGATGGCACAGACGTCGGAGGCTGTCCGATGCCAGGAAGAAGCCATGGAACGTTTGATGCGCTTGTTGGAGCAGAGAGCATAGCCAGTGGCAGTACCGCTTGAGTGTCCTCCAGTACTTTCTTCCTATGCAGTGGTATCTTCAGTTGTACCAGTGGCGCCGATGGAGCGAGCAGCCCCCTCCGTGCCGACGAGCAGTGCCGAGGCACCGAGGCAGGGTGGATAGTGGATAGTAGCTGAGCTTAGGGACATCATTGATCGATGGAGCCAGTCCCGGCAGTCTGAACCATCCCGTTTCATAGGTTTGAGTTGGAGCCTTTGTAGGCAGAATTGGGGTTGGTGGTGATGGAGTGACTCTCGGAGAGCCTCCCTGTGCTAGGGAGTTTATGCAATTGTTGAACTGCACGCTCCAGGTTCCGAGGGTTGAGGCGCATAGGATATGTTTGACGGGGAATGGTTTGCGCTAGGATACATTTCAGTGTAGTTGGTCCCTCCGTTTTGGATTATTGTCGCTTCGATGGGTAGGCATTGTGTATGGAGCATGGCGCTGCAGTTCCTTGGGATAGGGATCTGCCGCCAGAGGCGAGTTCTGGATATTGGCGCTTGGCGCCGGGTGATGGAGGACAGATCGGCCGGCAGAGATATTTCTGATTTTATTTTTCCTGGATAACGGGTTCCCGAGATGCCAGAGATCGGGTGGACCCCGATGGCAGCATCAACCTCTATATCGGAGTGGCGCAGCGGTAGCGTGGATTTGTTAGACTGCGGAAGGTGAGGACTTTGACCTTCTGCGAGGCAGACGAGAGGAGATTTGGTTGTTGAGGTCGTTAGAGCACACTGGTTATAGCGACAGTGTGAGAGGTGCTTACGGCGGCACCGGGACCCAAAGATATCTCTGTTGCCACGAGATTCCGGGTGTGATTTCACCTGAGCTGCTGATAATGCCGCCGGTTAGGGAGATAGAGATTGAGTTTGGCGTGGTTCGGGGAACCGCGCCACCCTCGGCAGCACCTCATTGGATATTGCCAGTAGAGCTGTGAGAGCTGATGGCGCAGTTGCAGGATCTGATGGATCGAGGGGTCTGTTTGACCTAGTGCCACGCCGTTGATATACGGTGGTGATGCCACATCGTTGATACACGATTGTGAGGGCCTTTTATGGGTCGAGTGTAGACAGGTCCAAGTATTATTCTGGACCTTTTGATGGAATTATACTCCGGCAGTTGTACGATTGATGCAGGTACAGATTTTGGAATCTTACGGCTGAGTATTTCGCCAAGATGGTGTTCAGGTCACGGTAGGGGCATTATGTTTTAGTAAGGCCAATTGGATTGATTAGCGCCCTGCCACTCTTTTGGTTTGAGGAATTGTGCTCCAGCTGTACTTGATTGCTTTGGTAACTAGATCCTCCAGGGATACTATGATCTACTCCCTGAGCAGCTGGGAGCATGAGGAGCACTGGTGGATGTGTTACCATGCTGTGTGGATGAAGCTGTATGCCAAATTATTGAGATACAAGTTTTAGCTTTAGAAGCTTACCTTATTGGGTCACATTGTGTTAGCCATAGGAGCGGCGGTGGATTTCCGGCCAATGTGGATGCTATTTGAGTTTGGCTGAGATCAACATTTATTGTTGAGGTGAGGAGCTTGTTGGATTTCGCAGTGCCAGGAGAGCATGGCGAATGGATGATGAGACTGGTACTAGCGTCGATTGCAGCTTTGCCAGAGATGGGGGATGGACCTTTGTGTTAGTGGTGCCTCCCTTAGTGGCTGTGGAGTTACCATTGGGTTATTCTTGAGCATTCAGTATCACCGCGACAGGGCCACTGTGGTGGCGGATACCTGGAGCCGGATAGCTTTTCGGGGTTGAGTTTAGTGGTTCCACAGTTGGCGCTGGGTGGGACCGTTGAGGAACAGGGCTCGAGGTTGTGTCCCTGAGGGTCCCTTTTGACGGTACACTGCGGTGAAGCAGTCCCTGCGGTTGGTCAGGATCCGAGAGTGTTTGAGCGGGGACCCTAGCCGATTAGGGCTTCTTTTCTCTGGACGACCGTATGGGGTATGTTTCGGATCGCCTGGTTGAGCTGGCACTAGGGAGCGGTTTTGGTGCGTGCTACATTGGTTGTTCTCTCTTTTCCCCCAGCCTTTTCCTTCCACGTCTCAGCTCAGGAGTGTTAGGCTTGTGGATTCCTCGCCCGTGATGACTCGTTTCCTTTGAGATCTGCGAGTACTTGTGGTACGAGGGATGCCGTTGCAAATTCTGGCTCATGAGATGAGAGAATTATGCAATTTGGGCCATGCCGTACCGGTTGTTGTTGTTGTTGTGGAGTAATCACGGGGAGTGACAGGTGACTTGAGAGCTGGAGACGGCAGTGTTATGTACCTACCCTTGTTTTGTGGCACCTTTTGGGTTGAGCTAGTTTCGAGGACGAAACTTTCTTTTAGTGGGGGAGGATGTGGTGACCCAGATCTCCGCAGGGCTTCTACAGTGCGATTAGCAGCTTCTGGAGGCCTATGTGGCATGTCGACGGTGTTTCTGCACCAATTTGGACTCAAGTGATGGACTCCGGGTGTATACTGGATCACGTGAGTGATCGGAGGACCCCGTCGGATGTTTTGATGTGGTTTCGCGCGAAATGGTTATTAAAATTGGACTCAGCGCGAAATTTGAGTAAAGAACACTTCTCCGGAAATTTTCGGCAAATTTTAGAAGAGGAATTTGGCAAATCGGACTTCGGATTTGGATTCAGCGCGCGAAAACGGTCAAGATGGACTATTTATTTGTATTTTTCGGAGTCCGGATGCGAAAACACGCATTTCGAGGATTTTGGTACTGTTCCGGCCGCCGGAGGGGCGCCGGCGGCGGCGGCGGGCGGCGGAGCGCGGCGGCGGAGGTGCGCGGTCCACCGCGGAGGCGTGCACCCGGGCGCTGGCCACGTGGCGCCTCCCGGTTGGCGGGCGCAGTGGGCGCGGTCCACGGGATGGCGCGGGTGCACGGTGGACCGGAGCGGGACACGTGGCGGCTGGTTGTTGGCGGGTCTTGGTGCGCGCGGTCCACGCAGTGGCAGGGTCTGCCTCGGGATGCGTGCCCGGCACGGGGCCGCGGGCGGCGCGGCCGCGCACGTGGGCGCACGTGGGCGCGGCGTGGGCGCGGTCGGAGGCGTCGTGGGGGCGCCACGTGGCGCCCCGTGGTTGGTCGGGCGCACCGGTGCACGACCTCTGGTCGCGACACGTGGCGTCCCGTGGTTCGTCGCGGTGCGTGCGCCGGGTGCGGGGAGCAGGAATGGGACGCGTGGCGGGCCTAGGGGATTTCGGGCGTGAACAGTAACGGGCCCGGCCCGTTACTGTAGCAGCCCGGAAGTGCCAGCGCCCGAAACTTTGGGCCAAAAGTCCAAAATTCGGATTTTCGGGCTGGGCCTATAAATAGCTGTCTTGTGGGGGAGTTTTGCCCCCTTTCCCGAGCTCCCCTGCCCATGGGCCCTTTAGCAAAGTTGGAGATCTTCATCTTGCGCATCTTCTGGCGGAGGCCCGGATTTTTTGGAAGCCGCGGCATCGACGACTTCGGCATCGGAGCGCAGTGTGGCAATTTTTCATCGGAGGCCCGTTATCGTCGCAGTTTGATCTGAGAGGTCTACCGAGCTACTCCGTCAGTATTTTTGGACGATTTCTGCGGCGTTGGAATCATGAGAGGTACGTCTTCGATTTTCGTGTTGATCATCTTGCTGGATTCAGAGTTTTTGACACGGTTTTCGAAGCATTTCTAAGCTGCTGTTTTCTGGTGGAGTTTTTGGACAGCGGCCCCTTGCCGGAATTTTATCTCCGCACCCGAGTGTCGGATCGAGATGAGCCTATACACTTTTGGATCTACTCGTCGCAAGGATTATCATTGTATTTTTCTGGGATTTTTTGAGGCTTGCCCGAAGGTATACTATTCCCCTTTTTATCTGTGTTTGAGTTTACAGTTGTGTGGTTGTGAGTGTTTGCGCACCTGTACTGTGGAATTTGTAACTCGGCCTACGGGGCTCGGATTTGGGCGTGCAGGTACCCATTTCGAAGGTCTCGACGAGACGCTCGCTGTGATATTTTTATTGGAATTTTTGGAGTTCGTTTTACAGGTGAAAATTTCGCATTAAGGGGACTGTTCCCAGCAGATTTGTGATGCTTGGATTTATGGAATTAAGTGTAACTTTGGGTTGTGTTTTTGTACCCAGGAGGTATTGATCACTGTTCCTGTATTGTTGGATTGGTGGGTGTGTAGAGATATCTGTTTCTGGACTTTCTCAGCTGTGCGACTCCGGACAGTTAGCATTTTCAGGTGGGTGGCCTTGTCTTCACGACCTATGGACTGTGCATTAATTCTATCTGTGTAGGGACTTGCATGTTATAGATGTGTTTATATAGCATGCTAGATTATAGGAATTGATGTTCCTGATGTTGATAGATCATCATGTATTTATTGTCCTTCCCTACAAGCTGTTGATTATTGTTATCTTGGAATTTGACCTAGCACCCCTGTCATATGATTGCATGTGTAACCAGACTGGTAGGAAAACCCTCACTTGGGCTAGGGTTATTTCTGCTTTAGACATCCACACTTCTATCTTTCCTGGACATAGTGTTCTTCCTCGCCCGGGTAGTGGGCCGAGTGGTCAGGAGTTATCTTTTAGTGTGGGATGCATGTTACACTCGTGCTTGGGAGCAGAGTGGCGTCTGGTGGATGTAGTTGGTTGTTCATCTGTAGCGGGAGCCGTTTGGGTAGACGGCGGTCCCGAGATGTTTTATTTTTCTTGTTTTATCTGTCGCCCGCTGTGCTAGTGGCAGCGGTAGATCAGTGTTAGCAGAACCTTAAACCCAGAACCTTTTTGGACACACATATGATTTTTGTCAACCAAATATTTTCTTCCAAGCATCGTAGGGTCGCCTGAGTTTGTTCCTGTTTGATTGGACGAAGGCATTAGCCCTTCGAGGCTTAGATATAAAACTTGGTTTCAACTGTTTTCCTACGCAGAACTAAAAATCATTAAATATGGATTTCGTACAGATCGGATGGCTTCAGTAAGAAATGTCGCAGTTTTTCCTATAAATTAACCACCGAGATGATTCGAGTGGTCTGGGTTCTAAGGTCTGCCTTTTCTTGGGACGAGAACAACGAGAGGCTATGCCTAGAGCCTGTTCTTGTTTGATTTGGGTTGTAGGTTCTAGTCTTTCGGTGTTCCCGGACCCTTCATTGGGTCAGTGGTTGAGATGTTCGGTCTGTTTGGCCTGTTGAGTCAGCTGTTCGCAGTGGATGCGATGTCGGCCTGTCGAGGCAATTGTTCGCAGTAGATGCGACGTTTGGCCTGTTTGGCCTGTTGAGACTGTTTCTCGCAGTGGATGCGACTTGGTGCCATGAGTTGGCAGAGTGTGATCTAGAGGTTGTTTCTCTGATTTAGTGGTGGAGGTGGTTCTCCCACTTAGCCTTGAGGATCTTGGGGTTCTGGCAGATCGAGTCGTGGAGGTTTCCCGACTCAGCCATGGTTGTGCATTTATCAGATTGAGTCGTTGAGGGTTCTCCGACATAGCTGTGAGAGTGTGTTGGGCTTTTCCTGTTCGAGTCGAGGTTCTTTTTCCGACTGAGTTGTGCTTTGAGCTTGGAGTTACCGATCTGTTTGATCGTGGATCATAGCCTGCATGAGCCACATTTGAGCTTGACAGAGATACTTGAGATGGGTTACTTTTTACTCGAGCGGGTCGCTCCCCTCGAGTGCCACTCCGGAGTAGGCGAGACCGGGTTGTTATACCGGCGTGAGATTGAGCTTTTCTATCGCGACTTGTCGTTGCATTTGTCCCTCTGGCTGTGCTGGTGTTGGCAGTCATGGACGCCCTACGTAAGTCCGCTCCTCCGGGACGTAACGGCAGTAGATCCTACGTAAGTCCGCTCCTCCGGGACGTAACGGCAGTAGATCCTACGTAAGTCCGCTCCTCAGGGACGTAACGGCAGTAGGTTAGCGCAGGCTTGACTGGACCCGATGAGGCAGTCAGTTCAGATTGAGTGATCAGAGATGAGAGTTAGTTGTGGCATCATGTTCTTTCTGTCCCACTCCTTGAGCATCTAGATAGAGGCATAGTAGCTGTAGAGTTTACTTTTCCCAGCTTTCCTTACAGCACTGCTTTTGTACTTTATGCCTCTAGTGGACTTAGTGGGCAGACCGTCGGGCTTGTTGGCGGCACCCACTGAGAACTACTTGGGACGTAGTTCTCACACCCGTCGTGGTGTCTTTTCCCACAGGAACTTCTACTCAGGTTCCTGTTGTTCCTGTTGCTGATCCTTCTGACGAGGCGAGGGAGTCGCGAGCTAGTTCCCTACCCGTCGTTGGAGTGTAGCGGTACCCCTTCAGAGGAGAGCTTCAGTAGATTAGTTATTTTATTTTCCTCCTTTGAGAGACTGTTGTAGTGAGGATTGTTATGTATTGAGAGCCTGTACACTGATGTATTTATTGGAGATACCTCCCGGTTGAGTTCTGAGTTTGTATATGAGGATTCTGCATGATTATCATTTTGGGAGACGGACATTGTTGTGTTATTTCCAGTTGTACAGTGATTGATTTAGTTATACAGCAGATTTTTATTTATAGCTCTGATATCTGTTTAGCTGTAGTACTTTTCTTGCAGGTAGGACGCTTCACCTATGCGGGTTTGGCATAGGTGGCGGATCTGTTGGCGAGCCGGGTCGCAGTTTCGACCCCGGGGCGTGACACATGCAGTTGGGATGCTGGGTAGATACCAGAGCAACCCTGGCCTTGATCATTGGAAAGCTGCGAAAAAGGTTATGAGATATTTACAAGGAATAAAGGACTATATGCTCACCTACAGGCATTCTGACCATCTTGAGGTGTTGGTTATTCGGACTCCGATTTTGCTGGATGTGTGGATTCTAGAAAATCCACTTCGAGATATATTTTATGTCACGCTCCGGGGGTTTAATTAAGCGGAAAAAATGTGTATTATTTTTTTTTTTTGAAACATTCCCCCCCCCCCCCCCCTCCGGCACGTGCCCAGACTCGCCACACATACAAAGTTACCCCACAAACTGACAGAGTCTCCTTTGTATATGTACGGCGTCACAATCACAATTTATACTTTAACCACACCAGTCAAGGAGATAAAAGAAGGAAAAAGATAACATCAACCATATCCAATAAGGCCACCACATTTTGAAATGATAAATCCACGGGTTTTATAAAACGGTGTCTACTCAACACCTAATTTTAAAAAAACGTTTTCGCAATCTCTTTCTTTGATTTGAAAATTGGCCACACCAGCAAGTAATAAGGAAAAAACCATTCATCCACATGAACATCAACCAATCCCGACATCCACACTAAGGTAACATACACACATAAGCTAACTAATCGAAATAAACAAAACAAAATAAAGGAAAGGTCACCAGCCCCAAACGAGGCTAAAATCCTCTAGTCACAGCCTCACTGTCGTCCCGGACCCCACCCCTGACCGAATCTGTCACAGTGTGGGAAGTCAGTGACACAAAAAGAGTAAGAGGTAAATGTAATATGAGTAGGATGCTATAAATACTGAGAATGAAGCAAACCGAAAGACCAGAGCATCCACACTCCCCCTCATGAGTCAACAGTAACCCCCTGTAAATCGAAACAGAGCACCTGCCAAATGGTCTAAAGACCTCTGGCAAAAGAAAACACCTTGCTCTCACCTTGGTGCTTTTAACCCCTCCACGGCACTTGTGCAGCACCGTAAGTAACCGCAAGGGGTCCCCACTATGTCACCTTGTGGGGTACACGGGTCAACGTACCACCTCTCCGAAAAAGTACACCTGATGCTGTGGCCAAACCGCCAGTGTGCGTGCAAGCAGCCATGAGCATAATGACCGAAGTCAATGTTTAACATAGAGCACCGCGACGTTCAGTCGCACAGGGAAGTAGTAATAAGAATACTCATGCAAAAAGGGATTAGTCAAGATTCATTAGCACAACTACTTTACTATTACGTTATTACATATGAAAACCACAACTCCAAAAATGAAGGAAGAGGGTACCCACCTCGAATCACGTCGACGGAACACCTGAAACGACCGCACCACTCGAACGACACCTGACCTAAAAAGTCCCCCAACCAGAAACAACGGGTAACGACTGGACTCGCCCGTAAAAACAG
>CM055062.1:14112090-14220654 GCA_029204045.2 Tillandsia leiboldiana | reverse complement strand
TGGGGCGCCACGTGCGCCCCGTGGTTGGTCGGGCGCACCGTGCAACGACCTCTGGTCGCAGAAAACACTGGCGGCCCGTGGTTCGTCGCGGTGCGTGCGCCGCTGTCGGGTAGCAGGAATGGGACGCGTGGCGGCCTAGGGGATTTCGGGCGTGAACAGTAACGGCCCGGCCCGTATTGTTAAATCACCCGGAAGTGCCATCGCCCGAACTTTGGGCCAAAAGTCCAAAATTTCGGATTTTTCGGGCTGGGCCCTATAATACTGTCTTGTGGGGGAGTTTTGCCCCCTTTCCCGAGCTCCCCACCCATGGGCCCTTTAGCAAAGTTGGAGATCTTCATCTTGCGCATTCTCTGGCGGAGGCCAGATTTTTTTGGAAAGCCGCGGCATCGACGACTTCGGCATCGTAGCGCAGGGTGGCGATTTTTCATCGGAGGGGCGTGCTCTGTGGTGATCGGTGTGTGGTGCGGGGGGGTGCAGTTTGATCTGAGAGTCTACCGAGCTACGTCGACAGTATTTTGGTACGATTTTCTTCTCGGCGTTGGAATCATGAAGGATGTCTTCGATTTTCGGGTTGATCATCTTTCTGGATCCCAGAGTTTTTGACACGGTTTTCGAAGCATTCGAAGCCGCTGTTTTTTCTCTTGGTGGAGTTTTGGACGCGGGCCCCGTTGCCGGAATTTTATCTCCGCACCCGATTGTCGGATCGAGATGAGCCTATACACTTTTTGGATCTACTCGTCGCGGATTATCCTTGTATTTTTCTGGGATTTTTTGAGGCTTGCCCGAAGGTATACTATTCCCCTTTTTATCTGTGTTTGAGTTTACAGTTGTGTGTTGTGAGTGTTTGCGCACCCGTACTGTGGAATTTGTAACTCGGCCTACGGGCTCGGATTTGGGCGGCGGATAAAACCCATTTCGAAGGTCTCGCGAGACGCTCAGCTGTATTATTTTTATTGGAATTTTTGGAGTTCGTTTACAGGTGAAAATTTCGCATTAAGGGGACTGTTTCCCAGCAGATTTGTGATGCTTGGATTTTATTGGATTACGTGTAACTTTGGTTGTGTTTTTGTACCCAGGTATTGATCACTGTTCCTGTATTGTTGGATTGGTGGGTGTGGAGATACTCTCTTTCCGGGACTTTCTCACTGTGCGACTCCGGACAGTTAGCATTTTCAGGTGGGTGGCCTTGTCTCACGCCTATGGACTGTGCATTAATTCTATCTGTGTAGGGACTTACATGTTATAGAGGTGTTTTTATAGCAACTAGATATAGGAATTGATGTTCCTGATTTTGATAGATCATCATGTATTATGGTCCTTCCCTACCGCTGTTGATTATTGGTTCTTGGAATTTGACCTAGCACCCCGGTCATATGTGCAGTGTAACCAGACTGGTAGAAACCCTCACTTGGGCTAGGGTTATTTCTGCTTTAGACATCCACACTTCTATCTTTCCTGGACATAGTGTTCTTCCTCGCCCGGGTAGTGGGCCGAGTGTCCAGGATCTATCTTTAGTGTGGGATGCATTTACACTCGTGCTTGGGCAGAGTGGCGTCTGGTGATGTAGTTGTTTTCATCTGTAGCGGGAGCCGGTTTGGGTAGACGGCGGTCCCGAGATGTTTTATTTTCTTGTTTTATCTGTCGCCGCTGTGCTAGGGGCAGCGGTAGATCAGTGTTAGCAGAACTTAAACCAAGAATCTTTTTGGACACACATATGATTTTGTCAACCAAATATTTTTTCCAAGCATCGTAGGGTCGCCTGAGCTGTTCCTGTTTGATTGGACGAAGGCATTAGCCCTTCGAGGCTTAGATATAAAACTTGGTTTCAACTGTTTTCCTAAGCAGAACTAAAAATCATTAAATATGGATTTCTTACAGATCGGATGGCTTTAGTAAGAAATGTCACAGTTTTTCCTATAAATTAACCCGAGATGATTCGAGTGGTCTGGGTTCTAAGGTCTGCCTTTTCTTGGGACGAGAACACGAGAGGCTATGCCTAGAGCCTGTTCTTGTTTGATTTGGGTTGTAGGTTCTAGTCTTTCGGTGTTCCCGGACCCTTCATTGGCAGGTTGAGATGTTCGGTCTGTTTGGCCTGTTGAGTCAGCTGTTCGCAGTGGATGCGATGTCGGCCTGTCGAGGCAATTGTTCGCAGTAGATGCGACGTTTGGCCTGTTTGGCCTGTTGAGACTGTTTCTCGCAGTGGATGCGACTTGGTGCCATGAGTTGGCAGAGTGTGATCTAGAGGTTGTTTCTCTGATTAGTGGTGGAGGTGGTTCTCCCACTTAGCCTTGAGGGATCTTGGGGGTTCTGGCAGATCGAGTCGTGGGAGGTTTCCCGGACTCAGCCATGGTTGTGCATTTATCAGATTGAGTCGTTGAGGGTTCTCCGACATTAGCTGTGAGAGTGTGTTGGGCTTTTCCTGTTCGAGTCGAGGTTCTTTTTTCCGACTGAGTTGTGCTTTGAGCTTGGAGTTACCGATCTGTTTGATCGTGGATCATAGCCTGCATGAGCCACATTTGAGCTTGACAGAGATACTTGAGATGGGTTACTTTTTACTCGAGCGGGTCGCTCCCCTCGCGTGCCACTCCGGATTAGGCGAGACCGGGTTGTTTATACCGGCGTGAGATTGAGCTTTTCTATCGCGACTTGTCGTTGCATTTGTCCCTCTGGCTGTGCTGGTGTTGGCAGTCATGGACGCCCCTACGTAAGTCGCTCCTCCGGGAAGTAACGGCAGTAGATCCTACGTAAGTCCGCTCCCTCCGGGACGTAACGGCAGTAGGATCCTACGTAAGTCCGTCTCCTCAGGGACGTAACGGCAGAGGTAGCGGCAGGCTTGAATGGACCCGAGGAGGCAGTCAGTTCAGATTGAGTGCTCAGAGATGAGAGTTAGTTGTGGCATCATGTTCTTTCTGTCCCACTCCTTGAGCATCTAGATAGAGGCATATTAGCTGTAGAGTTTACTTTTCAAGCTTTCCTTACAGCACTGCTTTGTACTTTATGCCTCTAGTGGACTTAGTGGGCAGACCGTCGGGCTTGTTGGCGGCACCCACTGAGAACTACTTGGGACGTAGTTCTCACACCCGTCGTGGTGTCTTTTCCACAGGAACTTCTACTCGGGTTCCTGTTGTTCCTGTTGCTGATCCTTCTGACCGAGGCGAGGGAGTCGCGAGCTAGTTCCTACCCGTCGTTGGAGTGTAGCGGTACCCCTTCAGAGGAGAGCTTCAGTAGATTAGTTATTTTATTTTCCTCCTTTGAGAGACTGTTGTAGTGAGGATTGTTATGTATTGAGAGCCTGTACACTGATGTATTTATTGGAGATACCTCCCGGTTGAGTTCTGAGTTTGTATATGAGGATTCTGCATGATTATCATTTTGGGAGACGGACATTGTTGTGTTATTTCCAGTTGTACAGTGATTGATTTAGTTATACAGCAGATTTTTATTTATAGCTCTGATATCTGTTTAGCTGTAGTACTTTTCTTGCAGGTAGGACGCTTCACCTATGCGGGTTTGGCATAGGTGGCGGATCTGTTGGCGAGCCGGGTCGCAGTTTCGACCCCGGGGCGTGACAGATTAGAGTGGTATCAGAGCCTAGGTTGTAGGTCATTGAGGACTTAGAAACCCTAGGCTTGTGGTTGGACATTAGGATGACCACGTGAGAGTCGTGACTTTTAGCGAGAGTCCTGATCGAGTTTGTACCTCTCCCAAGAGACGGGATGAGTGATTGGCATGTTTAGGCTCCTAAGCGATTATGTTGGCTGCAGACAACATAATGCTGTGGAATTGATAACATGTCTTAGACTTTCGCTGGATTGGGTCGTATGGTTGTTGTGTCCTGATGTTTGTTATTGTGCAGTGGTCTACGATGCTTGTGAGACGTCGTGCTGTGAGGAATGCGCTTTCCGCATCTGATTAGTAACCCGAGCAGCGGGAGGCAGAGCTATCAGAGCAGAGCGAGACCCAAGAGTTATGGATCCAGATGGCACAGACGTCGGAGGCTGTCCGATGCCAGGAAGAAGCCATGGAACGTTTGATGCGCTTGTTGGAGCAGAGAGCATAGCCAGTGGCAAGTACCGCTTGAGTGTCCTCCAGTACTTTCTTCCTATGCAGTGGTATCTTCAGTTGTACCAGTGGCGCCGATGGAGCGAGCAGCCCCTCCGTGCCGACGAGCAGTGCCGAGGCACCGAGGCAGGGTGGATAGTGGATAGTAGCTGAGCTTAGGGACATCATTGATCGATGGAGCCAGTCCCGGCAGTCTGAACCATCCCGTTTCATAGGTTTGAGTTGGAGCCTTTGTAGGCAGAATTGGGGTTGGTGGTGATGGGAGTGACTCTCGGAGAGCCTCCCTGTGCTAGGGAGTTTATGCAATTGTTGAACTGCACGCTCCAGGTTCCGAGGGTTGAGGCGCATAGGATATGTTTGACGGGGAATGGTTTGCGCTAGGATACATTTCAGTGTAGTTGGTCCCTCCGTTTTGGATTATTGTCGCTTCGATGGGTAGGCATTGTGTATGGAGCATGGCGCTGCAGTTCCTTGGGATAGGGATCTGCCGCCAGAGGCGAGTTCTGGATATTGGCGCTTGGCGCCGGGTGATGGAGGACAGATCGGCCGGCAGAGATATTTCTGATTTTATTTTTCCTGGATAACGGGTTCCCGAGATGCCAGAGATCGGGTGGACCCCGATGGCAGCATCAACCTCTATATCGGAGTGGCGCAGCGGTAGCGTGGATTTGTTAGACTGCGGAAGGTGAGGACTTTGACCTTCTGCGAGGCAGACGAGAGGAGATTTGGTTGTTGAGGTCGTTAGAGCACACTGGTTATAGCGACAGTGTGAGAGGTGCTTACGGCGGCACCGGGACCCAAAGATATCTCTGTTGCCACGAGATTCCGGGTGTGATTTCACCTGAGCTGCTGATAATGCCGCCGGTTAGGGAGATAGAGATTGAGTTTGGCGTGGTTCGGGGAACCGCGCCACCCTCGGCAGCACCTCATTGGATATTGCCAGTAGAGCTGTGAGAGCTGATGGCGCAGTTGCAGGATCTGATGGATCGAGGGGTCTGTTTGACCTAGTGCACGCCGTTGATATACGGTGGTGATGCCACATCGTTGATACACGATTGTGAGGGCCTTTTTATGGGTCGAGTGTAGACAGGTCCAAGTATTATTCTGGACCTTTGATGGAATTATACTCCGGCAGTTGTACGATTGATGCAGGTACAGATTTTGGAATCTTACGGCTGAGTATTTCGCCAAGATGGTGTTCAGGTCACGGTAGGGGCATTATGTTTTAGTAAGGCCAATTGGATTGATTAGCGCCCTGCCACTCTTTTGGTTTGAGGAATTGTGCTCCAGCTGTACTTGATTGCTTTGGTAACTAGATCCTCCAGGGATACTATGATCTACTCCCTGAGCAGCTGGGAGCATGAGGAGCACTGGTGGATGTGTTACCATGCTGTGTGGATGAAGCTGTATGCCAAATTATTGAGATACAAGTTTTAGCTTTAGAAGCTTACCTTATTGGGTCACATTGTGTTAGCCATAGGAGCGGCGGTGGATTTCCGGCCAATGTGGATGCTATTTGAGTTTGGCTGAGATCAACATTTATTGTTGAGGTGAGGAGCTTGTTGGATTTCGCAGTGCCAGGAGAGCATGGCGAATGGATGATGAGACTGGTACTAGCGTCGATTGCAGCTTTGCCAGAGATGGGGGATGGACCTTTGTGTTAGTGGTGCCTCCCTTAGTGGCTGTGGAGTTACCATTGGGTTATTCTTGAGCATTCAGTATCACCGCGACAGGGCCACTGTGGTGGCGGATACCTGGAGCCGGATAGCTTTTCGGGGTTGAGTTTAGTGGTTCCACAGTTGGCGCTGGGTGGGACCGTTGAGGAACAGGGCTCGAGGTTGTGTCCCTGAGGGTCCCTTTTGACGGTACACTGCGGTGAAGCAGTCCCTGCGGTTTGGTCAGGATCCGAGAGTGTTTGAGCGGGGACCCTAGCCGATTAGGGCTTCTTTCTCTGGACGACCGTATGGGGTATGTTTCGGATCGCCTGGTTGAGCTGGCACTAGGGAGCGGTTTTGGTGCGTGCTACATTGGTTGTTCTCTCTTTTCCCCCAGCCTTTTCCTTCCACGTCTCAGCTCAGGAGTGTTAGGCTTGTGGATTCCTCGCCCGTGATGACTCGTTTCCTTTGAGATCTGCGAGTACTTGTGGTACGAGGGATGCCGTTGCAAATTCTGGCTCATGAGATGAGAGAATTATGCAATTTGGGCCATGCCGTACCGGTTGTTGTTGTTGTTGTGGAGTAATCACGGGGGAGTGACAGGTGACTTGAGAGCTGGAGACGGCAGTGTTATGTACCTACCCTTGTTTTGTGGCACCTTTTGGGTTGAGCTAGTTTCGAGGACGAAACTTTCTTTTAGTGGGGGAGGATGTGGTGACCCAGATCTCCGCAGGGCTTCTACAGTGCGATTAGCAGCTTCTGGAGGCCTATGTGGCATGTCGACGGTGTTTCTGCACCAATTTGGACTCAAGTGATGGACTCCGGGTGTATACTGGATCACGTGAGTGATCGGAGGACCCCGTCGGAGGTTTTGATGTGGTTTCGCGCGAAATGGTTATTAAAATTGGACTCAGCGCGAAATTTGAGTAAAGAACACTTCTCCGGAAATTTTCGGCAAATTTTAGAAGAGGAATTTGGCAAATCGGACTTCGGATTTGGATTCAGCGCGCGAAAACGGTCAAGATGGACTATTTATTTGTATTTTTCGGAGTCCGGATGCGAAAACACGCATTTCGAGGATTTTGGTACTGTTCCGGCCGCCGGAGGGGCGCCGGCGGCGGCGGCGGGCGGCGGAGCGCGGCGGCGGAGGTGCGCGGTCCACCGCGGAGGCGTGCACCCGGGCGCTGGCCACGTGGCGCCTCCCGGTTGGCGGGCGCAGTGGGGCTCGGTCCACGGGATGGCGCGGGTGCACGGTGGACCGGAGCGGGACACGTGGCGGCTGGTTGTTGGCGGGTCTTGGTGCGCGCGGTCCACGCAGTGGCAGGGTCTGCCTCGGGATGCGTGCCCGGAACGGGGCCGCGGGCGGCGCGGCAGCGCACCGTGGGCGCACGTGGGCGCGGCGTGGGCGCGGTCGGAGGCGTCGTGGGGGCGCCACGTGGCGCACCGTGGTTGGTCGGGCGCACCGGGTGCACGACCTCTGGTCGCGAACACGTGGCGTCCCGTGGTTCGTCGCGGTGCGTGCGCCGGGTGCGGGGAGCAGGAATGGGACGCGTGGCGGGCCTAGGGGATTTCGGGCCGTGAACAGTAACGGGCCCGGCCCGTTACTGTAGCAGCCCGGAAGTGCCAGCGCCCGAAACTTTGGGCCAAAAGTCCAAAATTCGGATTTTCGGGCTGGGCTATAAATAGCTGTCTTGTGGGGAGTTTTGCCCCCTTTCCCGAGCTCCCCTGCCCATGGGCCCTTTAGCAAAGTTGGAGATCTTCATCTTTGCGCATCTTCTGGCGGAGGCCCGGATTTTTTGGAAGCCGCGGCATCGACGACTTCGGCATCGGAGCGCAGTGTGGCAATTTTTCATCGGAGGCCCGTTATCGTCGCAGTTTGATCTGAGAGGTCTACCGAGCCTACTCCGTCAGTATTTTTGGACGATTTCTGCGGCGTTGGAATCATGAGAGGTACGTCTTCGATTTTCGTGTTGATCATCTTGCTGGATTCAGAGTTTTTGACACGGTTTCGAAGCATTTCTAAGCTGCTGTTTTCTGGTGGAGTTTTTGGACAGCGGCCCCTTGCCGGAATTTTATCTCCGCACCCGAGTGTCGGATCGAGATGAGCCTATACACTTTTTGGATCTACTCGTCGCAAGGATTATCATTGTATTTTTCTGGGATTTTTTGAGGCTTGCCCGAAGGTATACTATTCCCCTTTTTATCTGTGTTTGAGTTTACAGTTGTGTGGTTGTGAGTGTTTGCGCACCTGTACTGTGGAATTTGTAACTCGGCCTACGGGGCTCGGATTTGGGCGTGCAGGTACCCATTTCGAAGGTCTCGACGAGACGCTCGCTGTGATATTTTTATTGGAATTTTTGGAGTTCGTTTTACAGGTGAAAATTTCGCATTAAGGGGACTGTTCCCAGCAGATTTGTGATGCTTGGATTTTATGGAATTAAGTGTAACTTTGGGTTGTGTTTTTGTACCCAGGAGGTATTGATCACTGTTCCTGTATTGTTGGATTGGTGGGTGTGTAGAGATATCTGTTTCTGGACTTTCTCAGCTGTGCGACTCCGGACAGTTAGCATTTTCAGGTGGGTGGCCTTGTCTTCACGACCTATGGACTGTGCATTAATTCTATCTGTGTAGGGACTTGCATGTTATAGATGTGTTTTATATAGCATGCTAGATTATAGGAATTGATGTTCCTGATGTTGATAGATCATCATGTATTTATTGTCCTTCCCTACAAGCTGTTGATTATTGTTATCTTGGAATTTGACCTAGCACCCCTGTCATATGATTGCATGTGTAACCAGACTGGTAGGAAAACCTCACTTGGGCTAGGGTTATTTCTGCTTTAGACATCCACACTTCTATCTTTCCTGGACATAGTGTTCTTCCTCGCCCGGGTAGTGGGCCGAGTGGTCAGGAGTTATCTTTTAGTGTGGGATGCATGTTACACTCGTGCTTGGGAGCAGAGTGGCGTCTGGTGGATGTAGTTGGTTGTTCATCTGTAGCGGGAGCCGTTTGGGTAGACGGCGGTCCCGAGATGTTTTATTTTTCTTGTTTTATCTGTCGCCGCTGTGCTAGTGGCAGCGGTAGATCAGTGTTAGCAGAACCTTAAACCCAGAACCTTTTTGGACACACATATGATTTTTGTCAACCAAATATTTTCTTCCAAGCATCGTAGGGTCGCCTGAGTTTGTTCCTGTTTGATTGGACGAAGGCATTAGCCCTTCGAGGCTTAGATATAAAACTTGGTTTCAACTGTTTTCCTACGCAGAACTAAAAATCATTAAATATGGATTTCGTACAGATCGGATGGCTTCAGTAAGAAATGTCGCAGTTTTTCCTATAAATTAACCACCGAGATGATTCGAGTGGTCTGGGTTCTAAGGTCTGCCTTTTCTTGGGACGAGAACAACGAGAGGCTATGCCTAGAGCCTGTTCTTGTTTGATTTGGGTTGTAGGTTCTAGTCTTTCGGTGTTCCCGGACCCTTCATTGGGTCAGTGGTTGAGATGTTCGGTCTGTTTGGCCTGTTGAGTCAGCTGTTCGCAGTGGATGCGATGTCGGCCTGTCGAGGCAATTGTTCGCAGTAGATGCGACGTTTGGCCTGTTTGGCCTGTTGAGACTGTTTCTCGCAGTGGATGCGACTTGGTGCCATGAGTTGGCAGAGTGTGATCTAGAGGTTGTTTCTCTGATTTAGTGGTGGAGGTGGTTCTCCCACTTAGCCTTGAGGATCTTGGGGTTCTGGCAGATCGAGTCGTGGAGGTTTCCCGACTCAGCCATGGTTGTGCATTTATCAGATTGAGTCGTTGAGGGTTCTCCGACATAGCTGTGAGAGTGTGTTGGGCTTTTCCTGTTCGAGTCGAGGTTCTTTTTCCGACTGAGTTGTGCTTTGAGCTTGGAGTTACCGATCTGTTTGATCGTGGATCATAGCCTGCATGAGCCACATTTGAGCTTGACAGAGATACTTGAGATGGGTTACTTTTTACTCGAGCGGGTCGCTCCCCTCGAGTGCCACTCCGGAGTAGGCGAGACCGGGTTGTTATACCGGCGTGAGATTGAGCTTTTCTATCGCGACTTGTCGTTGCATTTGTCCCTCTGGCTGTGCTGGTGTTGGCAGTCATGGACGCCCTACGTAAGTCCGCTCCTCCGGGACGTAACGGCAGTAGATCCTACGTAAGTCCGCTCCTCCGGGACGTAACGGCAGTAGATCCTACGTAAGTCCGCTCCTCAGGGACGTAACGGCAGTAGGTTAGCGCAGGCTTGACTGGACCCGATGAGGCAGTCAGTTCAGATTGAGTGATCAGAGATGAGAGTTAGTTGTGGCATCATGTTCTTTCTGTCCCACTCCTTGAGCATCTAGATAGAGGCATAGTAGCTGTAGAGTTTACTTTTCCCAGCTTTCCTTACAGCACTGCTTTTGTACTTTATGCCTCTAGTGGACTTAGTGGGCAGACCGTCGGGCTTGTTGGCGGCACCCACTGAGAACTACTTGGGACGTAGTTCTCACACCCGTCGTGGTGTCTTTTCCCACAGGAACTTCTACTCAGGTTCCTGTTGTTCCTGTTGCTGATCCTTCTGACCGAGGCGAGGGAGTCGCGAGCTAGTTCCCTACCCGTCGTTGGAGTGTAGCGGTACCCCTTCAGAGGAGAGCTTCAGTAGATTAGTTATTTTATTTTCCTCCTTTGAGAGACTGTTGTAGTGAGGATTGTTATGTATTGAGAGCCTGTACACTGATGTATTTATTGGAGATACCTCCCGGTTGAGTTCTGAGTTTGTATATGAGGATTCTGCATGATTATCATTTTGGGAGACGGACATTGTTGTGTTATTTCCAGTTGTACAGTGATTGATTTAGTTATACAGCAGATTTTTATTTATAGCTCTGATATCTGTTTAGCTGTAGTACTTTTCTTGCAGGTAGGACGCTTCACCTATGCGGGTTTGGCATAGGTGGCGGATCTGTTGGCGAGCCGGGTCGCAGTTTCGACCCCGGGGCGTGACACATGCAGTTGGGATGCTGGGTAGATACCAGAGCAACCCTGGCCTTGATCATTGGAAAGCTGCGAAAAAGGTTATGAGATATTTACAAGGAATAAAGGACTATATGCTCACCTACAGGCATTCTGACCATCTTGAGGTGTTGGTTATTCGGACTCCGATTTTGCTGGATGTGTGGATTCTAGAAAATCCACTTCGAGATATATTTTATGTCACGCTCCGGGGGTTTAATTAAGCGGAAAAAATGTGTATTATTTTTTTTTTTTGAAACATTCCCCCCCCCCCCCCTCCGGCACGTGCCCAGACTCGCCACACATACAAAGTTACCCCACAAACTGACAGAGTCTCCTTTGTATATGTACGGCGTCACAATCACAATTTATACTTTAACCACACCAGTCAAGGAGATAAAAGAAGGAAAAAGATAACATCAACCATATCCAATAAGGCCACCACATTTTGAAATGATAAATCCACGGGTTTATAAAACGGTGTCTACTCAACACCTAATTTTAAAAAAACGTTTTCGCAATCTCTTTCTTTGATTTGAAAATTGGCCACACCAGCAAGTAATAAGGAAAAAACCATTCATCCACATGAACATCAACCAATCCCGACATCCACACTAAGGTAACATACACACATAAGCTAACTAATCGAAATAAACAAAACAAAATAAAGGAAAGGTCACCAGCCCCAAACGAGGCTAAAATCCTCTAGTCACAGCCTCACTGTCGTCCCGGACCCCACCCCTGACCGAATCTGTCACAGTGTGGGAAGTCAGTGACACAAAAAGAGTAAGAGGTAAATGTAATATGAGTAGGATGCTATAAATACTGAGAATGAAGCAAACCGAAAGACCAGAGCATCCACACTCCCCCTCATGAGTCAACAGTAACCCCCTGTAAATCGAAACAGAGCACCTGCCAAATGGTCTAAAGACCTCTGGCAAAAGAAAACACCTTGCTCTCACCTTGGTGCTTTTAACCCCTCCACGGCACTTGTGCAGCACCGTAAGTAACCGCAAGGGGTCCCCACTATGTCACCTTGTGGGGTACACGGGTCAACGTACCACCTCTCCGAAAAAGTACACTGATGCTGTGGCCAAACCGCCAGTGTGCGTGCAAGCAGCCATGAGCATAATGACCGAAGTCAATGTTTAACATAGAGCACCGCGACGTTCAGTCGCACAGGGAGTAGTAATAAGAATACTCATGCAAAAAGGGGATTAGTCAAGATTCATTAGCACAACTACTTTACTCTTACGTATTACATATGAAACCACACTCCAAAATGCAGGAAGAGGGTACCCACCTCGAATCACGTCGAACGGAACACCTGAAACCGACCCGCACCCTCGAACGACACCTGGACCTAAAAAGTCCCCAACAGAAACAACGGGTAAGACTTGACTCGCCCGTAAAAACAGAGATCCCGAACGCGCAAAAGTAAAGGCGGAAACGAGCGGCGGCGACAGCGGCGGCACGGCCCCGCGCAGCACTTGTCCCGCGCGGCGCGCCGCATGCGGTGCGGCCCCGCGCGGGCGCGCAAACCACGGTCTCTCCGTGGCGCGCGGGGAGCGCGCGCCCTGTTCGCGCGGCGGCAGCGGGGCGGCGGCAAGGTATCTATGCGCGGCCGCTAAACCCAAAACGCAAAACCCCAAAAGCCCCGAAAGCGCGGAACGATGAACAACAAAAACGCGAGAGAGAAGAAACCGCTAACCTTACACTAACGGGGAAGACAACCCGATCTCGATCCTCGCGGTAGATGAGAATCCGGTTCCGCTCCCCGCCTCCGGCACGTTAATCCAAGAAGAAGAAGAATCTCTCTCCCTCTCTCTTTTTTTTTCCTCTCCGAACTAGGGTGTGACGCCCCATTTCCCAGGGGGTCACCCATCCTAGAACTACTCTAGCTCTTGCACGCTTAACTCTCATAACCTCTTGGATCTTGCTACCATCCAAAATGCTATAGCCGGGTTAAGAGATTTAGTCCTATTATATCATTTATATATAGGACTAATCCAAATTCTGGGGATGTCACATTCTTCCCCCCTTTAAGCCCTGACGTCCACGTCAGGCTCAAGCACACTCACAAGCACCAGGCGATGTGAGACTCGTCTCGCTAGCCTTAGCCGACTTTGTGAGGAGCTATACTCCACTCACAACGGTCATTAGCCGGGGAGCCTCGCTCTACTCACTATATAATCCTGGCTCAGCCGAGACTCATCTCACATTTTCGGCTGGTGAATGTCTCTGATACCAACTGTGACGCCCCATTTCCCAGGGGGTCACCCATCCTAGAACTACTCTAGCTCTAGTACGCTTAACTCTCATAACCTCTTGGATCTTGCTACCATCCAAAATGCTATAGCCGGGTTAAGAGATTTAGTCCTATTATATCATTTATATATAGGACTAATCCAAATTCCGGGGGTGTCACATAGGGTTTTCGTTTTCTTGAAAGGTATTAAATAAATATTTTATTTCTCTTGTACGTACAAAATAAAACCCTTATTCGGTATATAAAAGAAAGATTCCCATCTCCTCGAAAAGCTTGCCGATCACATGGCACGGATTCCGATGCACATTACGAGTATTGAAACCTTCGAAACCCCTCCCCGGGAGATCCGTAAATCGGATTTCAGATCCGATCACTTTGCCGTTCACCGTTTTTTGAGCTCTATCACAGAAAAATACTCGCATGCACCGACGTTCTACCCAAGAAAACTCGATAATTAAACCCCTAACAACTAATTTATTCAAAAAGAACTAAAAGAAAAACAAGAAAGATCGTGATATTACATTTTATTTCTTGCTCACGGTGCTATATCTTGGAGGAGCACCAAGCAGGATACAGTTGCTACATCCACTATGGAGGTGGAGTTCATCGCTTGCTATGAGACTTCGTCACAGGCTTTATGGCTGAGAAATTTTATCTCAGATTTAAGAGTTGTCGACTCTATTGCAAGGCCCATCAAGATTCATTGTGACCACTTTGCTGCAGTGTTCTTTGCTAAGAATAGTCGAATTACAGATCGCAGCAAGCACATCGATATAAAGTTTCTTACTGTGAAGAATACGACAAGACGAATATGGTGGATATCAAACACATTGGGACTGAGATGATGATTGCTAATCCTATGACTAAAGCATTGCCGGCAAACAAATTCAAGGATCATGTTGATCGTATGGGTATCTTGAGTTCATTTACAGTTTGAATTTTTCTTCTTGTATAAAGACTTCAATGACTATTTTTATTTGAATTAGAATATTTTGTTTTGCACATTTTTGCGCATAAAGTTATATTTGTACATTAAAGTATTATTGTGCATTAAAGTTGGACTCTGAGTTGAACTTATAGTAAGTTCATATAGTTATAACTCATAAAGATATTTAATTAAGGAATACATACTTTTCATATGTAGAAGGAAGTGTTCATTTTGAATATGACCGCTATCATTAAAGTATTATTATTTCTTGGTTGAATGGAAGATTTTGACTGTATAATTTGGTGGGTACCTAATAAAGTTTTACATCGCCTATACAGTATTGAATATATCACTGGGCCAAGTGGGAGAATGTTGGATGTGGCCTACGTAATTTATTCAAGGCGATCTTTAAAGATACAGTTAATGCAATTGGTTAGGATGTATCTGGACATATCATTGATGGACGGACGTGATTAAAACATTCTTACATTAGGTTATATATATATATATATATGACATAACGGGAGTCCTGGTCTAACCCTAATCCAAATTTTCTGTGACAGTTCCATCTCCAGGGATAAAGGAATAGACAGGAAACATCCCGCTTTTTGCAGATTGCGCACGAGAGCGAATCGAAAGGAAGAACCGTCGTCTGCAATCAATTTTAGGAAATTGAAAATCATGGCAGAAGGTACGATCTAAAGTTCTATTTGGTATTACACGATTACCCACCTTAACCGGCGATGCAAACGAAGCTCAAAACTTCCTCAACCTAGTCCGGATGTAAACGGCAGACCTGCAACGAAAAATAAGCAAAAACACCTCCTGACAGTAAAATACACCAAAAATCGTCATAAAAAACACAACCGGATAGCAATTCTGTAAATCGTGGGTCAATCCGGGTCCGGACAGTGAACACGGCAAGAAAAATCGCATGACGGAACGGGTCGGGCAACTTCGCAAAGCAACGACGAGAAAACCAGCGGCGACGGCTTGCGATGCGCTTGGCCAAGCGGCGGTAGCATGAAAAACGGCAGCGGCGTGCAAGGGTACGGGCGGCGCGCATGGGCGCGGCAGCAAGCGGGTGCGGGCACGCGGCAACAGGGCAGCGCGGCTGCCGGCATGTGGGCGGTGGCTGGCGCGGGCGGCAACGCGCAAGCAGCTGGGCGCACAGGCTGTGCGGGTTGGCGGCCTAGCAGGCCGGCACACTGGCGGGTTGCTGTCCAGAGGAGCGGCGCGCAACAAGGCTGCGAGCTACCATGCAGCGCAGGCGGGCGGCGCCCTCATGCGGTCAGCAGCGCGGCACCGCATTTGCGGACAGCGGCGGCGCGCGGCGACCCGAGCGGCGGCAGCGACCTCCGTCAAGCTAAATTTTTAAGCCCGACACGGCGACGACGGCTTTGCGATTTCGTCGACGGCGGCGGCGGCCTCCCATCTTAGCCAACGGCAAGGTCGTCGACTCCGCTCAAGCAACAGCGGCGGCGACGACTCCGCTCAAGCCCTTCGTTCCGACGGAAATTCCAAGAAACTCAAACGAAAGCACGAAAACCCTACGAAAACCGAAACGATGATAACGAAAAGCCAAGAACCGACCTTTTTACCGACAAAGAAGACGATGTGATGCTCGGACCCGTTTTTTGATCTCCGGCCTCCGACGGTGATGGTGCTCTCGCTTCGATCTCCGATTATGACGGCGGTTCCAATTCCGATCTCTGGTGTGCACCTCGAGGAAGAAGACGAATTGCTCTCTTTCAAAAACGGGAAAATGAGGATTTTCTTGTTTCTAATGTGTAAAGTGAAACCGATCCCCGAATCCCTTCTATTTATAAGAGAATTTATAACCACCTTTATCTTATTTAATCGTTTCCTCTTCGATTTGCGTGCCAAATTAACCGAAATGCTCTTCATGCATCGACATAGATTTTAAAGCACCAATAGCCATTAATGGGTATTTTAAAACCCTTTTACACTCATTAACTTAAAAAAATTGCACTGGGAGATCCGTTCATCGGATTTTCGAGCCGATCCCACCGTCGTTCTCCGTTTAACGAGCTCTACAACATAAAAGCCAAAACCAATAAAATTGACACGCCAATAAAACAAGAAAAATACCACACACATCGAAAGTGACGCCGAGGGAAAAACCGTGGACACTACACTCTTTTGGGCCAAGAACTGCTCGAATCAAGCAAGGCTCTCATCTGAGGCCGGGGTGTTGGCATCCCAGGCTCGGACTCTCCTTTCAAGAGACCTTATCATCTGGGCCAGTTGCCCATACAACTCTGACAGGGATGGCTCAGGTAGTGCCGACTCCCCATATGGCTCTGGGATTCCAGACATGATAACGGTAGGAATAGGTAAAGAATTACCTAAGAGTCTCACCGAGTGTGCAAAGAAAGTTGTTGGGGCTAAAAAGTGGTTGCACTGCGATCAGCCCTTGAGTGGTTACCCTCAGAGAAATTGAATGCGCCGCGTGCCAACAATCAAGTGATTGGGCCTAGGAGGGATCCGCTCGGCCGGGTTCTCCTTTAGTAACTCTCACGATTGCTTGGCCGGTGATAGCCGAATCGGGTTTACGAAGGTAGAGAGAGATCGCCGGTTTTGACTTAGAATAGCCAAACTGGGTAAAGAGATAATGGTACGACTAAGGATGTCACGCCCCGGGTGTATACCAGAATCTGGGCCCGTCTACAGATCCGCCGTGCAGACGGAATTTTCCGCGTACACGAAGCGCCGGTAACCTGCTCAGATATAAGATATACAATAAAAGAGCACAAAATACAGAGCTGAACTAAAACTACAACATCTCAGACTGAAATTGAAAATAAATACAACTGTAATAAATACAATAAGCTCCCAGCTCACCAAAATAGTACAACCAGCTGGCTAAAGCCAGACACAAAATAAAAGGGAAAATACAACAGTCTGAGTGGAGGGTATATCAACTGTCTAACTGCAACTCTCAGCCTCACAGGAGATTTATCTACTCAGCGATCCCCTTACCTCGATCAGCCGCCGACGGCCCAGCAGCTCCCGCAGAAGACTCTGCAAAACAAAGGGGAAGAAAAAGAGGAAAACAATAATGGGGGTGAGAACCACTAGTAAACCGGTAGCCTCCCTCTGTGGGTAAAGCCTCAAACTCCGACGTACCCACTAGATCTACCAGAGGCAAACGAAAAGTAAAGTGGTAAGTCAAATAGACCGCTGACAAGAAAAACTACAACTAATATGCCTCTAATGCAATATCGACTAAAATGACTGTATGCATGCATCAGTAAACAGTATCTGCCAACCAAACCTAATTAGATGGACCGGTGTAGAACCCATTACTGCCTGCTCTGCTGTCGAACTCAAGAACCCAGTAGCAGAATCGGCACACATGGCTCGAATCCCACTATAACCAACAGACCAGCACACATGGCCCGGTCATAAGCCTATATCCGGAGTGGCACTCGAGGGGAGCGACCCACACAAGTAAAGTAACCATGTCACAGTATCTCAATATAGCAGGACTGGATCATGACCATGCTCAAGTGGGAAAAATCCATCCACTAAAGAAACCCCGATCCCCCAATCTGATGCAAAAGTAAACATCCTGTCAACCGCCCAATATCCGCGGTTGCCGCAACACCCCACAGGTCCAACAACTAGTACAACCATTTCCCGACTCATCAACGTCGACTACACTATCCCGCATCCCTACTCGAACCCGAGCAACATGAATCATAACTCTGAATAAAAAGGAGAAAAGAGCAAATATGGTTTCTCCTAAGTCAAATCCCAATAGTGTAGCGATAAATAGTGGCCTATCTAGATGTCCATATAAGCATGCAAGTGTTCTCATGTAGAATAAAAGGAAAGCATCAAATAGTACTCTCATATAGGCTAGATCAATTGTCCCAACATGATAATCCCTTTTTGCATAAACAACTAAGTACTAACTGCCATGCAAATGTATCCCCACAATAATATTCCCACAATAATATTCATTCATAGATAGGCTCGGACTTATTATAATCATGTATGACGTCTAATAGGGTGATAACCAATGAACAATAATTTAGGGGTCTCTCTAATAGTCATAGCGAGCAAGTCGTAAAAAGAGGGATGCATCAATCACCCACTTGGAACGCGCAAATCCACAACTCAAAAAAACTCCTCTCGGTCCAACTTCCTTTTCCCCGCAGAACACCCAAAATCTACAAGCAACTGCAAAAAGAATCGCACATGACGTAAATGGAGATCCCCAAAAATAGCACTTGCTGTTTTGCAAAACAGCCCGGAAAAACAGGGATTTTCACCTCTGTGCAGTCCTCAAAAATAATCCAAAAAAATCACGGGTGCGATCCTCGCGACGAGTAGATGCAAATCGAGTACTTAAACGTTCCGTTCCGACACCCGTAGGCCAAGATATGGCAAGAACACTCCACCACTGTCCAAAATATTGCCACAGAAAATAGGGTCAAAAGATGCCTCGGGAACCCCACCAAAAACCCAAAACGGAGCAAAGTAATCAACACGGAAATCGAAGGCCTATCTCTTAAGAACACGCTGCCGTGAAAATCGTCCAAAACTTCCTTCAGGGTAGCACAGGGGACCTCTCTGACCAAACAGCGACGAATATGGGCACCGAAAGGGAAAAGTCAAAGCGCGCCGAGTCGCCGAGATCGTCAATGCCGCGGCGTCCAAAAATTCCGAGAATCCTTCAAGAGGTGGAGGACAAAGAGGGGAAGAAGTTTGCTTAAGGTTGCTCCCGGAAAAAGCCCAAAAAAACTACAGAAAAGAAAATGGGAGGCCTATTTATAGGCTCAGCGCAAAAGAGCCCAAGCTCTCGGATTTGGGTCGAGATTTCGGGCAAAACCGCGCCTGACAGCCCGCTGCGACGAGCGCCCAAATGCGCCTGGGCGCGACGCGTGTCCCGAACATGGGACAGCGGCGCCCAACCGCTCGGGCGCTGCCGCGTGTCCCGCGCGGGACGGCCGGGTGGGTGGCGCCCGCCAATGGCGGGGAGCCACCTGGTGCCCGCGTGCGCAGCCCCCGCCCGCCATGCCAGCCGGTCGCACCAGTAGCTGCCTGCCACGCCGCGCCTCCTGCCAAGCGTGCGTACGGCGTCAGTCCCGTGCCCCCGCGTGAACCACGCGTGCGTGAGCCGGCCAATCCTGGGCCGCCACGTGGCCTGCCACGGTCCACGCGCTCCCCGCGCAACTCCGTGGACCGCGTCGCGTGAGCCCGCCAATAGGAGGCTGCTACGTGTCTCCCCGCCGGTCCACTGCACCAGCGCCTTATTCCGTGGACCGCGACGCGTGCGCCGGCCAATCCGCGGCCACCACGTGTTACCCCTGCCGATCCACGGCTCCCCCGTGCACCAAAATGACCAAAAACTTCCGGGTGTCCGTTTTTGGGCATCCGGACTCAGAAAAATACAAGCAAATGGCCATTCTCAAACGTTTTTCCCGCTGAATCCAAATCCGGCCTCCGATTAGCTTGAAACCACTTCTTAAATTAGGCGAGAGTAGCCGAAAGACAGGCTTGATCCAGAATCCTCACTGAGTCCGTCCAACACGTCCATTTGACGCGTTGCGGGTCCGACACACCAATAATAGTTGTTTCACCACCATGGATCACGGGGGAAAACTACACGGGGATCTGGGCCACTACAAAGGAGCCGATTATAACTTTGAAGCACAATAAATACAAATAAAGAGAGGCCGATGAGCCGGTTTACACTCTAAATGCACAAATAAAGAAATAGCCGAATAGGCCAGTTTACACTTTATATTGATTTATAGAAGGGGATACAAGGAAGAAGATAGGGATAGAAAGATTACAAGTAAGTCTACTCCTAGAAAAGCAGTAAATGCAGGTATGAAAAGTTAAGTTTTCCTACTCCTAGATAAATGAAGAAGCTGGGGTGGTACCGGGCTTACAAGGTTGTCGAACCCCTTTTTCTTCGTTGGTTCGCTTATTTATACAGCTTCGAACCAAGTTAGTAGGTGCCGATTTGAATTATCGACGTGATTCGGGGAGAATCATTGTGAAATCCTCAACGGCTTCCTTTTGAGTCGATTATCCTTTAAAGGATAATAACCGTTTCTCATCCAGGTTCATACCCTGATCATCGCACCAGCGCATGATTTCCGGTGCCTTCCAATGTTGAGCGCTGCCTGCCGTTCCGGGTCAGTTGCGATATTCGTGCCTAAATCACGCACTCCTTCATTTCGAGATCTTTCCTTTCTCGGCTCGAGTAACCAAAGAGCTATCTCCGACCATCGCCTCCTTCATCGCTTGACTGATGAGGTATGGTGGCAGCCGAAGTTAGTCTTGGGTGAGGCATTACTCCTCTTCGTCGGCTGCTTTTCCTATCGGATGATATTTTTAGCCGATAGCCTCTATCGCATGCCGCATTCTTACGCGACTGAGACCAGTCTCGATCGAGATGCGAGTCTTTTCTCTTCTGACTCATTCTCCTATCGGTTGATGTCTGTCGGCCGACGGTATCCACCACGTGTTGTTCTAATAAGTGGCGAAAATTCTGGTCTCAACATCGGATCCTACCGTACTGAGAAAAAAAAAACTCCAGAAGTAAAGAGGTTGCGCCACATTGGCAAAAATTATTGGAAAATAATATATGTTTAAGATTAGACACATTATTAATGGAGATTCATAATGAAAGAAATTTATTGCGCACCACGTGCACCATGAACCCACACACCGTGCTTCAAGAAAGTGGCGATTTATTTCATACTTTTAATTTAGATATAAAAATTTTAAATTTAAAAAAACTGTCAAAATGGTATGAACTAAGATATTAAAAAAAAATGGTAGATGAAATTATGGTGTACATATATAAATAGCTGGTCTATGCGATAATCTCTATTATTTGTAGGTGCACTCGGTCCACGCACATTTTGGTTTCTTAGTAGTTGCACGGCGTTATTTTTTTTGACATATAGCCATGTTTTTTATGGCAAGAGTTTTCGTTCCCGAGTTCTATGCGAAAATAATTTATTTATTTATTTATTATTATTTTTTTATGTAAAAATGTTTTACATAAATAATAATTTAATAGATGAAAAGTATTTTTTAAATTATAAATTAAATTTTGACAATTTTTTCTGCAATCCAAAAAGAAAAATGCTATGTATACATTCATACTTGGGTGTATATCATACACCCCATCCCATTCAAGGATGGGGTGAATTCCACCGGTCACTTCAAACCGGTAGAATTCATTCCATCCTTGAATGGAATGAGGTGTATGATATACATTCATATTTGAGTGTATACATAGCATAGACCAAAAAGTTTAATCGTTTCAAAACTCAGCAGCCATGTTTTTGATGAACCCTTTTATTTTGATTTTCGAATCGACGGGAGAGTGGCCCAAGAAATGCCTATTTTTTTAATTGAACTTTGCTGTTGAATACTCTTGCCAAGTTGGACTTGGCTACTCTCCGCTAGATTAAACGCTAACTTTGAAGGCCTTTGAGCTCAACTAACGATTTTCCTAACCGGTCCCCTGAGAGTTGGTGGCCCTTCTACTCTTCTTCTTTCTCTCTCAACAATGGCGAGAAGAGCAGTGAGATATGCTGTTGTAAGCATCCCATCTGTTTCGTTATTCGATTCTTCTCTGTTTTTTTTTTTTAAGGCATCAATTTGACGGTGAGACCTGCTGGGACCTGCTGGGACCTGCTGGGTCTTTATGTGCGAGATCAGATAGACGCATTTACGGACACGCCTTTCAAGGGCAATCCGGCAGTGGTATGCCTCTTGGACGGTGAAGATGCAGAGGGTGGGGTGGACGACCAGTGGATGCTGTCGGTAGCCAAAGAATTCAACGTCTCCGAGACCGCCTTCCTCACGCGCGCCTGTTCCTCCACAGCCGACGGTTCTGTCGCCAACCTCCGCTTCCATCTCCGTTGGTTCACACCTGTTGCCGAGGTTAGTATTTCTGTTACTTCAATATCCCGGTGTTATATGAGGACTGTCTTCCCAAAGTGTACAATTTCTTTTGTTTCGATTTTGGCTTCTTGATTTCTAATACGCTTCTCAGGTTTAGACAGATAATATATTGCATCAGAATTTTCATGTTGTATGCTACTAGTCTGATGAGTTGATGGGGTTGGCATCTATCTCAAATGCACTCTTTTGTGCACAGTGAAAGTATAAAGGTGAAACTCCAGGCTGACACATATATTTATTTTAGGATATAAATTTATATTTGGCTTTTTACATTGTGAATGAATCTGATTTTTTTTATTTTCATTCATATTGTGTATGTGTCTATAAATCGTCCAAGGAATTAACATGATGATGACACGTATTCTCAAGAGTTGAGAATTTGAGATATGTGTCATTGGTGGTTAATTTTTAAATGCTCTCGATTAATGCATCATCGCAGAGATGGTGATTGATCTGGTGAGATTGGTGCACAAGTTGCTTCTCTTTTAGGGTAGATGAGTCTCGAGTCAACAGCGTGGGTACATTGGAGCGAATGTGCAGGTGGTTGTTAGAAAATAAGTGTATTGAGCATGACCAACATAGGAAGTCACTTGGATATCTACTCGCTCGTTAGTGACTTACTTAATATTGTAGTAGTGTGATTGATCCTTTGACCTGCGGTGCCTCGGCTATTCATAATGGGGCTACTGTAGTTTGACTGTATATACACTTGGTCCCTAGTCATTTGGGTCATTGCGGTGCATGTTGGCTACAGTAGGTTCATTATAGGAATAGGGTGTGCACATTTATGGGATCTATCGCTCTTGTTAGATAAGAGTGTTAGTCATATGTGATTTATAAGGCCGAGTTTAGAAGATCTTGGTAAAGGCAGAGTAAATAACGGAAAGAGTTTCCAATATTAAAAACTCGAGTCAAATAAATTTAACATCTGACAGACGATGGGGTTTGACGAGCTATTCCATGATCTCTGTCTGGTCGGGACTTATGATAAAATGACAGTATCACACGTTAACTGCACTTAGAGGTTTAGTATTCTATTCTACTGCAATGCCACTACATGCTGTTAGGCGTCACTAGTGGATTGTGGGATTCACAAAATTTATATGGATGATCGATAATTTTTATTATGCTGATTTGAAAATGTTCCGACCCACTGAAAGGAGTTTTAGTGATATTCTTGATTGTGATCACAATATATCTTACTATCAGATAGAATAGAAACTATGGGGTCACATATATAAGAGGTTGTGACTGATCGATAGCTGGAATGAGATTTTTGAATCACCGGAGGACTTAATTGTTAATATGTTGATAATTGAACTAATTTGTAATTATTATAAATTAGTGGTATTAAAGTGCAAATGTTGCAAGAGAGGACTTACTAACAATTATTGAGTTTTGAGAGGATGTAGAAATTGGTAAATTTGAAGTTTAAATTTGAAAATTAAAAATTGAATTTTAATTCGAATTTTTGGCTTTAAAGAGAGGGAAGGCAAACTCTGCTAATTGGAAACTATTTTTGGCGAAACAAAATCGCTACCTTTAAATTCTTGCAGTACTGGAACTCATGGTGTGGTTCATTTTCGAATTTGCCACGGCTAAAGGGGGAAATAGGCAAAAATCGAAAGTTCGCCAAAAAATAGGAAATGGTAATTTTGAAAAAGTCGTGACATTTTATGTGTCATATCGCTTGAAAATTGCCAGGGAGGTGGTTTTACGCAAACTACACCTACTGCGAGCGACTTAGATGGAAATATAAAGCAATGAAGGACTTATTAGCATTTTTTTAACAATTCTTATATAGGTGTATTAGGGTTTCTTTCAACCCTAACCCTATGCTATCCCTCTCCTATCACATGGAGCCGCCATCACCTCTCCTCAGCGACCTTGCCGCCACACCCGCACTTCCCGCCACCGACCCCGGTCGCTGGAGCCCCGACGAAGGTGATTCTCTCCCTTTCTCTCTGCTCAAAGTGGAAGACTCAATCTACTAATGCAATCCCAGCCCCAAACTAATGCATAATCAATAATCGGCCAAACCGCCCAAAATCTGCGATTGCCGAACAACTCCCGAGTCAAATAATCCGGTGCTAACCCACCTGACTCGATACATGATCTCTAATTGGTCCAACTGCCCAAAATCCGCGGTTATCGAACATCCCACGAGTCAACAATTCGGTGCAAACCCACCCCGACTCGATAATCGTGACTACACTATCCCCAAACTGATGCTCAAAACCCCGAGCAACATAAGTCATAATGGAAGAGAAGAAAAGGAAAAACATGTTTTCTCCCAAGTTTAGTTCCAACATGATAGTGTAGCGACAAGAAAAGTAACCTATCTAGATGTCCTTACAAGCATGCAAGTGTCCTCTCACAAGATAGGTTCAAATCACAATATGACAACAAATTTAAGCATGATTTACATGAATAGGGAAGTCATTAATCAACAAACATCATGTTGAAATTCAAGTAGGCTAAGTGTGTATGTCATAGTTTTGATGTGTTCTGGAAACCCACCTGGAAACGCGTCGATCCAAAGTCCGATCGTGCTGAAAATTGGCGTGCATGATCCCCTGCCTCCTACTGATCCAACGAACCAAAAATCTCCACGAGATCACTGCCGGATTGAGCAGAAAACGAAAACACTGCCCTCAGCGTAGAATTCCAGCAAACAACAAAATTGAGGAAAAAATGTAAATTCTGTAGAAATTACCTAAATAGAAAGCCGGAAACTTAGTTCCTAAGTTCTTCTCCAACTTAGGAACATCCAGGAATTCTTGAAAAACAATCTTCAAGTCCAAAAACTCAGGTAATGATCCAAATACACAGGTTCTATCCAAAACAGGGTAGATTTCAGCAAGCAAGGTTCAAGTAGTTGTAGCTCTCAAATCCAACACCTTCTCAGGTTGAAACCAAAAAGAGAAATGCTCACCAAGATCACAAGGATGTCTCCAAGGTCCCAAAATCACCATAAAATCCCATAAGTGCCACGAAATCGGTCCCATGGTGAGCTTATACAAAAGATTAACCAAAAATCAGCATACAACATTCTGTTGCACAAGGAGTCAAAAGGAGACTAGATAATCCAAATAAAATACCTTCAAAAATCTGTAAAAAAGGTCTCCAGCTGATCTTCAAGAAGTCTAGAACATCCCTATGAATTTTAATCCTCAGTTTCATAAGAAAAAGGAAGAGAAAACTCATAAACACCAAGTTCTGTCCAGAAATCCAGACAGCAAACAAGAGGTCCAAAGATAGCTTAAAATACCTGGTTTACAGTCGAAATGGAGGTTCCTCACAGATACCAAACTTGTAGATCTACGAGTGCGGAAGCTCTCCTCCAAAAATCAGCTCGAAACTCCAAGTATTCTATCCAGGGGAAGCTCGGGAAGATTCATCGACGAAGCTGCCAGCACTTGAAGCAATGAACCAAGGTCTTCAATGGTGATGTAGGAGGAAGAAGATAACTCTCCAAGCCCTTCCAAGCCTTGCAACAATGGAGGAAACTGCAAAAGAGTGTCCTGAGGACGAAAGGGGGCTATTTATAGCCCAAGGAGTGGGTTAGGTTGGACCCTCGGAACTTAAATAGAACCAGCAGAAAATTGCCAAGCTGCTGCCCAAGGGGGGGTCTTTCGGGGGCACGAAAACACCCCAGGTGCGCCCGAAACCGCGCCCGATTCCACGTGTCACTCATCCAGCGCCCCCGGAACCCGCGCCACGCGTCGCCCATCCAGCGTGCGCCCAAAGTCGCGTGCCCGGCCAATAGGAAGCCGCCATGTGGCACCTTATCCATATCGCGTCCGAGGCGGGCGGCGCAGCCAACAGCGCGCCGCCACGCTTCGCGCGGCGCCTGAGGCTGTGCGACCGACCAATAGGAAGCGCCACGTGGCTCGCCTTTGGCGACCACGCCCGAAGCGGGCGGCGGTGCGGTCGCGAGTACGACCCGCCAACCCGGATCCGCTAACCCGTGCCCCCTCCGCGTTGACTCGCGCCCGGTCAGCACTACAGTGGCGCCCGTACATCCGGGCGCCCGGATCCAAAAGTGGGCACCCGAATCCACTAAAAAAACACATAAATAGTGTTTTTTGATTCGGTTTTCGTGCTGATCCATTTTTTGCGTTCGTTTTGCGCGTAAACGTCTCCGACACTCAACAAGTGTCTCACAAAGCCACTGATCACGGGTTCAGGTCAACCAATGGGATTCGGGTCTCCACAACGCCGGCGATCTCGGGAAGGTGAGCACGACCCTCCTCTTGTCCTGTAGAGCATGGTACTCACCCTAACGGCATTCTGTTGGCTTTCATAACACTGTTTTTGTAGTGTCGCTCTCGGAGGCATTTTGATTTGAGGTTTAGGTTGCTCTCGTGCATCCCTCGGCCACTGTTTGTGCTCTGGATAGTGAGCGTGAGTTTTAGAGCATCGAGACCTACGGACCTACACTGATGGTTCGGTTTCGAAACGCGGAACCGTCGGTAACGGCCCATAAATATGGTTTTTATTATTTATACATGCAATTTATTGATGTATTGGGGTTTTTATGCAATTATGGCTTGTGGGCTGCCTCGGGCAGTGTGAAACCACTGCTGGTGACCTTCGGACTGATTGTCCAAGGTCCAGGGGCTTTTACGAAACGTAAATTAAGTTTCGATATGGTTTTCGGCAAAATCACCTATCAAAAATATCAATTTCTGTTCAGAATTCGCGTTCAAGTAACGTGAATACCTAGGGTCTGTTATGGAGCCTTGTTGGCTGGATACCTTTTTGTCCCAAGTGCCAGGGGATAGTGGGTGGGTCTACGGTGGGTTTTGGGACCGAAATCGGGAGTTCTCGAAAACTCGGTAAGGTTAAGTTTGGGGATTTTCACCCGTTCTCGCACCAGTTGGTGAGCGGCTGTCTCGACACTCCAAAAGTGAGTTTTCTAGGAAAGCGAGGAAGGTTGGGTTTTGTCGTCCATAGGAAGGAAGAGAGGGGTCAGCGACTTTCAAAGTGTTTTGAAACACTTAGGGCTAAACCAAATCACGAAACGGGAAAATCGGGCGATTTCGGGCGCGAATTCGTGTTATGCAGGTTGCTGCTGTTCGCAGTGGTGATTGGACCTTATTGGTTGGTCATTTGGTGGAGTTTGACATATCTGGTCGTAATAAGAGGGCAGTGGGTGGTTCAGGTGCCACATTAGGCATCTTAAGAACCAAATCGATAACTTTCAGGGTTTCGATTTTCCGTTCTGGCGCACTTTTTCTGCGGCTGTCCCAACAGCATAAAATTGGTATTTTGGGACTGCGAGTGAGGTAGGTTAGGTAATTGACTTGGTTTGGGATACCCCGTAGGTTGGGGTGGTGTTCCGCCAAGTTGGTGCGACGATTGGGCGGGTTTTTGGTGACCGATAAACAAAACTCGAAAATCCGATTGTACATCTAAATTGGATTTGTAACTTAAGTCATGAGTTATGATAATAAGCGAGTTGAGCTAATTGCGGGTTTGGGTTGGACTTTGAACAGGTCCGCGCAATAGTGTGAGGCACCATCTAGGTCGACGACCAAGGTTCCACATATGGTAAAGGTGAGTACTTCGAGCAAGTAGTCGGTAAGACGATATCTTCCCGAGTTCTTTTATGGCACAACACGACTGTTATGGTCCACTCCTTACATGTCGGTATCACTACTTTATTCTTGGCATTTATGTATTACTATCTCATATAATGATAGGCTGTTTCTTGACATGTATAGTAGGCTCCTTTACTACTTGACTATCTGGGGACTTCTAGGTTCGGGTAGTATGACATTTATATGTCATGCCTCGAGACCGCAGATTTGGTCGGTTCGAGCACGCCAACAGATCCGCCAATTGGGCATGACCTTTCTATACCTAAAAGGAACGGTACGCGTCTCAATCACACATGAGTACAATGAGATTTACGTACGCAAACAAGTGGCCATTCGAGTTTTTGGAAAGGTATGAAAACAACAACCACAGACCCGCCACGTGCATAAAGTTCCTTTGTCCAAATAGACAGAGCCTCCCCTATACACGCATGGCTACAACCATCATACACATTCAAATACCCAATTTTCATTCATATAAATACAAGAAAAATCAAGAAGACAATCGTGACACACACTAAGGTATAATCAGGGCGATGGTATGATCCTCCAAACTCCGCCGACTCATCATCCCACCATAGGTCTCATTAGATTACCCGTTGTCCCAAAACACCGATTTTTATATTATTGGGCCAGTCGCACATAAAGTGCGCCAAAACGGGATATTGGGGTCCCGAAATTCACCGATTTGGTTCCCGGGGTGCCCATTTCGGCACCGAGACCAACTGCAGCCCTCTTGCTACCACCAGAGGTGTCAAACCTCACCAAACGACCAGCAAATAAGGCCCAATCACTGTTGCAAACAACGACAACCCGTGCGACACGAGTTCGAGCTCGATATTACCCGATTTTAGCATTTTAGAGTCCGGTTCAACCTCAGATTGTTTTGAAACACTTCGAATGTCATTTAACTATCCTTACTGTCCCAGAACACTCTTTTGCATGTCGGGACAGCCGCACACCAAGTGGTGCGATCTGAGAGCAAAAATCCCAAAACTAGCCGTGATGGATTCTCAAAAAGTGCCTATTTGGCATCGGAACCCACTGTAGACCAACTCACTGTCTCCAGACCACTGGGGAATAATAAGAATCCAGCCTAGGACAAATCTTGAGCCTCCACGATATTTGAACATAAATCCCAAGCCGAAGCCACCATTTACTAATCGACAATTTTGCCGAAAATCGCACCGAAACCCAATTTACGCTCCGTAAAAGCATCTGGACCTAGAACAATCAGTCCAGAGGTCGTACACTGCTGTTGCACGCTGCCCAAGGCAGCCTACGTGCTCTATTTACACGGAAATCACGAACATTCATTAATTCGCGTAAATAATACAAAAAATGAGGTTTTTAAGCATTTACTATCGATTCTGCATTTTCAGAATCCGAGCAAGGGTATGAACCAGAAGGTCTCGGCGTGTTGGACGCCATGCTCGCTGTCCGGAGCGAAACCAAGCACCGAGGGACATGTCGGAGCAAGATGACTGTTGGTTTTCATGTCCCCGGGAGCGACAACAGCCAACAAGCAATCCGAGGCGAATCTGATGGCAATGAAGGTAAGCACGGTGACCTACACACCCTTAGGAAGACCGTGCTCACCTGCTGCGATATCACCGGCGCTGGAGTTGGCCGAAAAAGAAGAGTCGGCAAGAGGAGAAAACCAGCCCGAGCAGATCCGGAGCAGCAAGGAGTTATCCCAAACTTGCGCGGCCAGGAGTGGCCCGGCCCACCCGTGGGGGGTCGACCTCGACTGAGGGGATGTCGGAACAGTGTCACGCCGGCGGCCATGGAGCAATGGCAGCTCCAGATCTGGAGCTCGGCCTGCAACATCTCAAGTTCGGGTTTTGGCCGAGCTCCCGATTTAAATGGCGTCGTCGTTCTGAGCGCAGTGGCGCTAACGAAATTTGTATTTGACGAGCCTAAAGTATTGAAAAGCGTGCAGAACTATGAATTACACAGATAAAGATGGATCGAGAATTTATCAGGGCACAAGCTCAAGAAACCAAAATTTCTACTCAATAGGTTTCGTCGAGCCGGACGTTGTGGTAGTGTCCATTTTTTCGTTTGACGACCTGGTTGTCTCGAAAAGCATGAAAAATAATAAAAAATCGCTTATTTTCACTGAAACCCTATTATTTTATGCACCGAAGTGCGTGCACTTCCTTGGTGAGGGACTTCTCTGCATTTATCACCTACAGTGAGGGACCCAAAGCATAATGTGGACAGTAGAGGGACTTATTTGCATTTTTGCTACTAAGTTATATATAGCAACATAGGGTTGCATTTTGGAACCCTAGCCGCACAATCCCTGTAACTGCTGCGCCCCCACGACCTCTCCTCTTCCTCCACTGAGTTCCCCGAGCGCCAGCACCGCCGGCCGCCGTTCCCTGTTGCCGGAAAAGCAAGAAAGCTCTTGATTTCGGGTGTGGAGTGGGGGAGTGCACTAAAGTTCTTGGGCTTGTGCCCAGACCCCTCTGCGGTCATCTTCAACCTCCAGAAGACGAGCCTGAGGAACTAGACCACCTGCTGTGGCCGCTCGACGCCGGGAAGAAGACTTCTTCTTCCTTGGATCCGACCAAGGTGAGTCTTCCTTCCTCGATTTTTCTTGCCATGAGTCATCGGCAGTCTGTTCCTCACCTCCTGAGGATATTCCCCATGCACCCATGCCGCCTGAGATGCCGCAAAATCGTGGTTTGCTCGTGGGCTCGTCGGAACCCTAGATTGGCGCCGCCTCTTGCGCGCGCTCTACCCGATGGCTTTGGCCGGGATCTAAGATGATTAGCATCTTCTGTTTGGCCTCTGTAGCTCCCCCATGAAGTTTCATGGGGGATGGTTCAGCCGTGAGCCCGCGCGAGCCAACCCTAGTTTTGGACTGTTTTTACTTCGGCCGAGGTTGCTTCGCCGCAGCCTCCTACCGCCGGCCATGAACCCAGAAACGTTCACAAGGTTGAGGCAGTCCCGTTCATGCATTTGCATGCCACCCATAGCCCCTGCTCGCAACTTCACCATTAATGGTGCTTGCTTCGGCCGTGGTTGCTCCGCCGCCGCCGCCGCTCCCTGCCGCCTGCCACCCCACCAGGAAGCTTCCCCGCACCGAGGGCAAGCAACTAGGACCCTTGCATGGATCCAAAATCTTGCGCATGGAAAGTTGCCATTAACGAGCTTGAAGCTTGCATGTATTGTCTTCTTCGGCCACCCACTTCATCGGAGCACCGTAGCTTGGCTGGGAAATGATCATTCTATTTCGGGGATGCTTCTCTAGCTGCTGCTTGTCTCAGTTGCCCGCATGATCGCAAGCTTTGCTATATGGTCTAGACCCGAGCTCTTACTCCTTGCATTCATGGCTGAGGTGGGTTGCACCATTATTCCATCAGCATTATGGCTCTCAAATGGTGAGAATCTGGACCCCTTTGGTCCTCTGAGCATGGTGCTCACATTAGTTTGCACTGGGAGCTAGTGTATGTGCAAGATTAGGCAAGCTTGAACTCTATTGCAGCCAAAGTGATTTGATACACTGCTCCAGCAGCTTTGCAACTCCAGTAGGGCAAGCCCTTGTACCCTTTTGATTCCAGGAGTTTGATGCTCACCCTAAATTTGGGTTTGGTCAAGTGTAAGTAAGAAAAGTAGCAACTTGAGTCTATTTGCATAGTATATGTTGGCCCAAAGTTTTTCTTGGGTTCCGCGTTGCCCCCAAATGGTGAGCACGGCGTTCAGTGCGTCGAGGCCCACCTACTGGTGGTCTCGGTTCAGTCCAAAAGCATTCAAAAATAAAATGCAAGCTAAAAAGGCCTTAAAAAGCATGTGATTATGCAATTTTGTAAAACCCTAGGGGTCTAATTGCAATTGTAGCCTCATGGGCTGTTTTGGGCTGTGTGCCCATGATCTCTAAACCCTTCGTTGGAGATCCGATGGCTTTCGTTGAGTGGGAATTGGATTCCGTACCGTAAATCGGCAAAATCGTCGGTTTATCGGCGACTCGTTGTGGAATCACGCAATTCGAGGAATTATGATGATTATTTATTGATGCCAGATGTTCTTGGCTGTTCCCGACGCTGTCCTGGCGGGCTTAGTGACTTCGGTTTAGCGTTGGTGGTTTCCGAAGCCGAAATCGGCTTTTCCGGAGATGTATTCAGTATGTGTGGCACAGATTGAGTACAGAGTCGTACCCAGTGGAGTTTGAGTGCCCGAACGTCTTCAGTGAAGCGTTTTGGGGCAGCATGTCAAGTTCCGTTAAATTCGAAGACCTGTAGCCACAGATCGGATCATAGTTTGATCGATCGGCGGATTTTCGAAAATTCCGAAAGATCCCGGGACTTTAGTGAAGTTTCCCGTTTAGCTTGTTTGCACTCGGTGAGTCAGTGGGTTGGGTATGAGTGAGTATTTTTCTGACCTGCGATTATGATTCAGATCCCAGCAGTCAGTCGCCAGCTCTATCATTTCGGCCCTATGGGGTACCGTGGTAGTTTGGACCCCTCTTTTTGATGTAGCCTTGATCCTATGGTTGAGCCTTTCTATTTGTTTTCATTCCAGCATTCAGTCATTACAGTTATGTTGCCTTGATCTTACAGTTGAGCTCTCTATATGCTTTCATTCTCAGCACTTAGTATGTATAGTGTTATACATCTGGACATATGCCATGCTTGATTGGACATTAGCTAGAATGATTATCAGTTCACTTCATATCAGGATTTCCTGTTCTTTTCCTGCATGTTAGAATAGGAGTTCAGCTTCTGCTATACAGTTCAGTTTACAGTTCAGTTTACAGTTTTGCCATTCAGTTTAGCACCTCGCTATGATTTCATATTCAATATTTGGTATATCCATATATACAGCTTGACATATGCCATGTTTGCTTTGTCATCAGCCTAGTTATATTAGCATTTCCTGTTCTATGTTGCATGATAGAATAGGAGTACAGTCCCGCTATTTAGTTTCAGTTACAGCTCAGATATTCAGCTACTGTTGTTCAGATTCATTTATACAGCATCCATGATTATTACAGCCTTCAGCATCCCGACAGGGATTTTCCGACTTTATGTCGTGTGTTGGTCTTTAGACCATGAGCTTGAGTATCAGCATTATGATCGCTACAGAGCCAGCTGTTCTTTCACGTATACTAGCGGGTTGATCCCCCGCAGTGGTGTACTTTACCGGTAAAGTGGTCAGCAGTGGCGACCCGTGAGCCCAGAGGGTTATGACAGCAGATTGGTGTACAGGTGACATTTAGCCTGAGGTTCTGTGAGACCAATAGTGGCATTGATTGGGTACTTCCAGTTATTATTTTTCAGCACTTTCAGTTTACAGCATTGTTGTATACCAGCTCTGTTTATAGCATGATCAGTTCAGTATATCAGATTTGCCAGTTTCAGCATGATCAATTACAGTCATGAGTACCCTGCTTTCCTTTCTGTTTATTGCTCAGCATGCTTATTATTCAGCATTCAGTTATTTAGCTTTGTTATACCTGTTTCGTTATCCGCTTATTATGGTATCCGGTAGGTACGACTTGCTATTTCTCGGTCCGTCGTGCCCACTGGGATACATGTACAGTGTATCTCACACCCCCTGGGTGACCATTTTTCAGGTCAGTCGGGTGCTGAGAGTTTGGGACGATCCAGTGAGTTCTCACGGTAGAGTCGACCCTGATATCGACCACAGTTTCTCAGCCTTTTTATATTTACAGTGTATTTTGGAGTTATTATGTTTGTGATGGATTTGTGGATGTATTTAGTGTAGAAGTTTATACTTATGTTTAGTTAAGTGATTGTTGCTTTCTGATTGTATTATTGTACATGCCTAGCCGAGCATGTATAGGGGAGACTCTGTCCGTGTGGACAGAGGATTTCCTATGCATGTGGCGGTCTGCTCACGTCCTGAGTTTTAAAGTTTGAACTCTGATTTAAAAAAATAATAATTTCTATTGCTGTTTTGAAACTAGGGGCGTGACAAGATGCCCCAAGGACATCAAATTCTCCATGCCACTCTAATCTAGAGTTCTTTGACTCTATATTGAGACTGTTATTTCCCTAGGTTCATCCCAAGTTCAATGCCACTCTTTGTTAACCTACAACTGGGTTTTGTCTACACATAGATTTGTAGGGCTAAGTCCCTATTTTTCTTATGTACACATGCATTCTATGCATCTAACTCTTACAATAATGCTTCTAGGTCAAATGAAAGCATAAGAACAAGAGTAGTTCACCCTTTTCAATGAAATCCCCCACTTTAGCTTGTCTTTTTGCAAAGGTGGTGGTTGATCTCTTTATTTTTCAAGAAAACTCCTAAAAATGGTGTAAAATCTATAAAAGGCTTCAAAATCTCTTTTAAACATCGAAAACCAAAATATCCTAGATTTTACGGTACTCACCTCTCTTAAGCTACTAGCCCAATGGGGTGGAGAAAGGCTTTCTTTCTTCTCAGCAATCTCTCTTTGGAGCTTTCCCCTACCTTTTCCTTGCTATTTTGGAGATCAAATCCCTAGCTTTCAGGGTCCTAGCACAGTGCGCCCTCCTTCTCCTTCTTCTTCTTCCTTTGGCTGAGGGCGAGCAGGGAGAGATAGGGAAAAATTTGCGAGAGAGAGAGAGGGTAAGAGGGAGAATGGTGAAGTGGGTATTTGTCAGGGGTTGGTGGGCTTTGTCAGGGGTGGGTGACATTTTTTCTTTGGCCCAAATCTTTCTCTAATTGCAATCTTGTCCATGTCAGTCACTGCCGCTTTTGGGCGCCCGCGATTTGTTCCAGGCGTCTGAAACTTCGGAGTTACTGTGCTGCGAGGACCCCAAGGTGCCCGCAGGACATTTCGGGTGTTTGAAATACCGCGTGCACCAATTTTGCTGCTCTCGGGTTGAGGATCCGCAAGTACGGACCAGCGCCCTCCCTGCGCCCGCTTGATGGTTTCCCAGCGTCTGCAGGACATCCCGGGCGTCTGGACCCCCTTGTGCACATTTTGCCAGCTCTTGGGTTGAGAGTCCGAAACTTGCTCCCGGGTGCCCTCCCAAGGTCCGCTTGTACGGCCGGGCATTTGAAGAATCTTCCGGGCGCTCGAAAGTTCCCAAAACTTCCAGACTTATGTTTTTCGTCCATTTTCGACTCAACTTTGATCCGAATTCATTCCGATTCGAACCAAACTTGCTCTAAACATTTTTAATTATGTTTTTAAGCACATCCAAGGCTACTTATCCGCACTTTGCTAATTTAGAGAAAGTCGGTGCACCACATTATAGGTAGGTCTTCTTGATTTGATTGGTTGGTCACGGTTCTCGGCGTTTATATGTCACAGCATTGGCTTCAGCCACAGTTACGGCTTTTCACTGAAGGTTACTTAGGATTTATGGTATATATAGGTAGGTTTTCTTAACTTAATTGGTTGGTCACGGTTCTCAGTGTTTATACGCCACGACATTGGCTTCGGCCACGGTTATCGGCTTTTCGCTGAGGGTTACTTAGGATTGGCCACTACATTTAGTAGTATTTATTGACATCGTGTCGGTTTGGCCACCGATAAGAGGTGCACTTATCCGGATAGGTTGTCCATCGTGACGCGTGGATCAAGTTCAGTGCTTTATGGTGGCAGAAAGTGCCTGATGTCGACGGACTAATATGGCAGGTTGTGGATTAGGTACAATTTTTGGATTATTCGTCCATGTAGGCATATAGTGGTTAGGCTCTGATTATAGTAGTGGCATGTTGGTTAATCTCTCTTTTTTTTTGTACATTTTGCTACTGTAGGTTTACATTTAAGTTCTTTTACATATCTTTACCTCTCCGCTATTTTTCTTTCTTGGTGAATACAACTTGCTTTTGTGGCTTTGTCATACCTACTGAAAAACCTCAAATTGGTTTCTCACCCTATGGTTTTTCACCAGCGGCATGGGTGAGGAGGCGGGTCAGGGCACGGTGTGAGATTCCTGGTAGTTTACTCGCTTCAGTGGTCCCACGTTTGCTATGGCTCTAAAATCCCCATTATTAGATCTATCGTTTCTAGATTTTGTCAGTGTTTTCGTTAGACTTGTGTGTTGGTGATTATTTGTTTGGTATAGGCTTTTGGAGCATTTGGAATGTTTTACTTGGATTATGATTGTGGCATCGGCTTCATGGTTTTCTAGTAAAAATGGATTTCTTACTCTCGAGATAGTTGGTTTTAAAAAGGATGTGTTTCTGTACGGGAAACAATTTTTAAAATGGTTTTGGTTTTATCGTATTCCTTAGGTTTCTAAAATAAAGTTTTTAGGTGGGAAACACTTTCAAATGATAGATATGTTTGATGAATGTCGAATGTGTATTCGCATCATTGCGCATAAGGAATGCTTTAGCTGAATAAACAAATAATGCATCATAATTATAAGGATTGGCTAGCTGTATGTGCATACGCATATGTTTGCTTGTATGCTGGTTGGTGTGAGTGTAGCTTGTAAGTTGTATGTGGTTAAATGGTCTTGTACAAGCTGGTATGCCGTGCAAATATAGAGAAAATTCTATCCGTGTGAATAGAGAAATCTTTGTATTTGTGGCGGGTTTGTACGTTCCGTGGGCAAGGTTGAAAGAAAAAAAAATGGACGTTTTTCTACACACTCGTTTTACAAATGACACACTTTTCTTAAAAAGGTTTACAAAAAGGGGCCTCGGGGAGTGATAGAGGACTTATGAGCAAATGTTGCATTATTAATTTGATTTGATCAAACTAGCATTGAGTTTACGTCGAATTAAATTGGTATTTAATCAATTGAACCGATTAGGGATAAGATAAACTTAACCCTAGTATTGTTGTAGTGTTATGGTGTTCAGTAGCTGTTTGGGTACGTTATTGTTCATTGTCTGACATATTCAGAGATGGTCGGACCAAGCAGGAGTCGTTTAGCGCGAAATAGATGCGAAAACGGATTCGGAATCACGAAACCTGAGGGAACTGAAGTTCTAGAGGTTTTGGGCGCCCTAAATATATTTCGGGCGCCTAGATGTATAGTTTTAGCTATTTGCGGATCCCAGTTGCGGGCGCCCGGAAGTCACTATAGCAGCTCGATTGTGGGTAGGTGGATTGTCTCGAGATTTGTGCTTGATGTGATGTGTCAGGGAGTGGTTGAGTCCCGGGCGCTGCATTGTAGCTCTGGATAGTGGATTTTGAAAGTCGGGAAGGTGTGTAGTGGAGTACTGTAGCTACAAAGTTCTAGGCACATTACTGTGAGGATTCGGACGCCTGAGATTGGACTCGAGATCACTATAGCTACGAAGAATCGGACGCCTGAATGAACAGTCGGGCGCCCAAAATTGGGTTTTCTCCGCGAGAAACAGGTTAGTCCTTTTAGTTGTTCCGCAGCTCATTTCACCATATGTTCTTGTCTACATATACCCCTTCATGCTTGAGGTTCACCCACTCTTCCTTTCTCATCAGAGAGCCCTTGAGCCATCTCCCTTATTTTTTTTCTTCCTCCCTGTGTTGTGGTTGAGCAACAACAGCAGCAACCGCACCAACTCTGAAGACTTGCACTAGAATAGCCGAAGCTTTGGTTATTGGTGAAGTGGTTCACTGGCAGTGTTGCTGAGGTAGAGGGCTTGCAGTTGGACTCCTTCAATAGGACTTAAGGTAGGATTTGAGTATTTTGGAGTTTGGGGATTTTTGGCATTTTTATTAGCTGGGCTGAGTCAGCTTTTGAAGGTTTTCCTCTTACTCGGTTTTTTCTTCCCTGGTGATGCGTGGATGCTCAGGAGTCTGTAGGGAGGCTAGCAGAGAGCTGGGACTGAACTGGGCCCCGCATTGTGGATTCAAGCAGTGAGGCTGAGGCTGGCTGCATTGTGCGTGCGCCCCTGGTGTGCTGAGCAGTGTGCAGAGGATCCCGAGCTATAGCTGTGGGTTCGTGTTGCACAGATTTCACCTTGTCGTTGTTGGATTTGCGCTTGAAGTGGGTTGATGTTTACTGATTATTTGAGCTTCCTTTTTTATCCAGCATGTGTTATTTAGGTATTGATTAACCTGTACAACATGTATGTTTCATGTATTGCTTTATCGGCACTAGTTGAGATTCATGTGGACATTAAGATATTATCGTTGTTTTGCCCTGAGATTCCTAGCATGCAGTTGGAGCTTTATTGACATTTAACCCGAACATTTGCATGTTTACCTTGCACTGGATAGACCTGAGGTTGCCTTTGATGCTATTTTCTTTTAGCTGTGTTTACCTGCTATTTACCCTGGTTAGAGGGTCATGGGCTTTCAAGTAGTGCATAATGATTTTACGCTCGTATTGTGGGTTGAGCGGATCTATACAACAGTTGTAGGCTGAGTGATATTGTTGGGTGCCGTCGGGGTTGATGGTAGGACCCGAATCATTGAGTTTTACTCTGGATTGTACCATGGGCACGTGGGTTGTTATTTCGTTGATCTGGTTGATCATTCGCATTGATTATAGCATACATGAGCCGTATTGAGCTCGACAGATAGATGATTTCCTCGGCAGGGTTGCGCCCCTCGAGCGCCGCTTTGGAGCTTGGCCGTTTATGCGTTGATATTGTTCCTACCATGAGAGGGACCTTTATTGGACCAGCTACCTTGAGGATGGTGTCATGGTGTTAGGGCTTACCATCTCGAGAGTAGTGGGTGGTCGCAGGTTGGCGCAGACTTGATTGGACCCGGTGAGATAGTCAGTGAGATTGGGTTACTCGAGATTTCCTTTTTAGGGTTGATACATATACTAACTCCTGACACTGTGACTTGCATAGTTAGTTTAGAGACATAGTAGTTGTAGAGATTTATTTTCAGCATTTACTTCCTGTCATCTATAGTAGATTTATACTTATGCCTCTAGGGAATCTAGTGGGTAGAACGTCGGCATCCGTAACGGTACCTCAGGTACCCACTGAGGACTACTTTTTAGTAGTTCTCACACCCGCTGTTGTTATTTTTTTGCAGAGACTTCAGCTTCTGTTCCAGCACCCGTTGCTGCACTTGATTGCGTTAAGTGAGTCGCAAGTTAGATCCCTGCCCGAGTGTTGGATGAGCTAGATCCCTTTACTGTCAGGTTTTTGAGAGATAGCAGTCCTGTACACACTGCTGTTATGTATTTATTTTCAGTTCTGGGAGGTGTTTATGTACTCGGTGGGTGTATTAGTTGTGCAGTGGATTTTATTATACTATTATTTCAACTCTAATATTTGTATAGATGTAATAGTTGCTCCACTTTTGTAGGTTCGATGCTTCGTTCGTGCGGGCTTTACCGTACGGGCGGCGGATTTGTTGGCGGGCTTGGGTTGCTGCCTACCCGGGGTGTGACAATTGCTCTTATCTTTAATGGTTATTATCAGTTATAAAAAGGATTATATCCCTTTTTATATGCACATAAGTTTTTCAGAAAAACCTAGTCATCACCTCTTTCCTCCTCTCCTTTCTCCCCTCAAGGAGAGTTAGAACAAAGATCCATCAGCAGAAAGACGTTCTATGAAGGGAGCTAGCACCACGGTGAGGAGTTTAATCAAATCAGGAAACTTGTGTGGATACCTGTGGAGGCCGGACGTGTGTGTGACTTTAATAGAACCAAATTTTATGATCATCATATTGTGGTGTAGATCCACCAACGTAAAGATGAAGATCAGATTTTCCTTGCCCCTCTTTTAATCTTAAATATACGAGGGATCCTGTTTTGCATGTTTTCGAGATTGGATCTTGAGTTTTTAAAATCAAGTTTTGTTTGATTTTCTTTTTCCGCTGTGTTTTTATCGTACGAAAAACTAACAAAAACGAGATTATATGTTGTTAAAGAGGGTCAGGTCCAATTCGAAAGCTTAAACTATTAGTTGGAGAAAACACTAATATTATATATGAGGATGCTATTTTGTATCCAATACAGGACTAATATTCTTTACTACGCCCCTGGGCACGTGCTAGGCCCCATAACATGTGGTTCAAACCGAATTTGGTAATGTATAAATTGGACAAAACTGATTTCAATGATCCGGGCTAAAGCTAGAGGAGAACCAAAAGAAGCCGGGCCAGGTTGAAAAATTCAGATGAAATTTGTTTTGAACAGGGCCAGACCGAATTATACTGTGCCGCAAGGGAAGTGTGAACCATGTTCTAATGCCATGTTTAAAGGACTAAAGCGCAATCCAAAAGCTTAAGCTATCAAATGAAGAAACTCCTCACATTATATACAAGTTTGGATTCTAATTTGTATCCAGTATGGGACTAATGATCTTTGACACATGGAAAGACGCGTTTGTTTCTATATTCTTTATTTTTTGGGTTGTAGGAGAATTAATGACTCTATGGATACTGTTTTGATCAATACCTCGCTTAGCTTTTGATCTCCATATGTTGTATGGTGACTTTCGACTTTCATAATGGCATCACTCAATGCAGGTCAAACTTTGTGGACATGGAACACTAGCAGCTGCGCATTTCCTTCTCACATCTGGTCTTGTAGAATGTGATGTAATTGAATTTATTACAAAATCTGGACTACTAATAGCTAAGAAAGTCCATGGGTTACAACATCAAGGTGCCCCAAACATTTCATTCAATGGAACTGTGGATAAATATTCTATTGAGTTAGATCTCCCAGTGGTTCAGGTGGTGGGATATGGTTCTACAGACTTCCCATCAATTCCTGAGACTCTGAATGGTGTTTCTGTTATAAATGTTCAGAAAACCACTGCCGATGACTTAATTGTATGTGCTCTTTTCTTGATGAAGTTTGTTACTCTTGTCTCTATCTTTTACATGATATCAATTTCACAGTTCGTAGAATTTGAACTATTTCATATTTACCAGTAAAACAAAAACATCCATCATCTTATTTTTATCTTCTCTCTCTCTCTCTCTCTCTCTCTCTCTCTCTCTCTCTCTCTCTCTCTCTCTCTCTCTCTCTCTCTCTCTCTCTCTCTCTCTCTCTCTCTCTCTCTCTCTTGTTGGTTAGATTGAGCTTGCTTCAGGAAAAGAAGTTGCTGATTTACAACCAAATTTTGCCGAGTTGGAAAAGTGTGCTGGAAGAGGAGTTATTATTACAGGACTAGCTCCTGCTGGATCTGGATTTGATTTTTTCACTCGTTTCTTTTGTCCAAAATTGGGAGTCAGTGAGGTAATTTTATGAATTATTTTTATTCTCTGTTAATTACTTTGATTCATTGAAATGAATTTCGGATTTATGGTGTCATTTTTGTTTGGAGAATCAGCTCTTATCTATTTGACTCTTGGTTTAGAAGCGTCATAGTTTAGTTAAAGTTCTTTTTGCCCAAAATTGGGAGTCATCTAGATAATGTTATGAATTATTTTTATTCGCTTTTGAGTACTTCAATTTATTGAAATGAATTTCACAGACTAGTAGTAATTTGCACTTTTTCTAGTTTTAAATGTATGGTGTCATGTTTGTTTGAAGAATTAGGCATCTGTTTAACTCTTGTTTAGAAGTGTCATCTAGTTGATTGAAGTTCAGTGGCGTACATCTTAAAATATCTAGATGTTCAATAATAGCTAAGATTCTCAATTTGTATTATCTATAGTGAAACTTATGACCTATTAGCTATATTAGCACAGAGAGTTGGGCTTTAATAGCTATGTAGAACACTGCATATAACTACTTTTTTCTTTAGGAATTCACTCTTCAATTTAGGCCCTTCATCTTTTAGTTCTTTAAATGTAGTAGAACTCTTCAGAAGGTAGCTCTGTTTCTCCCCCTCCTAGGGCCAATAGTGAAAAAAGGGTAATATTTTAACTTCTAGGATTCACTTTGAGTAATCTTTAAAAGCAAGTCCCGTGTTAAGCGACCTCACCAAGCAATATTCTTTATGTGATGACTCTTAGCATTAGTTGTATGGTACCTTGCATTGATCCGCTGGGATTTTTCTATTTTCTTTCATGCTAAGCTTGAGTAATCTTTAAAAGCAAGTCCCGTGTTAAGCGACCTCACCAAGCAATATTCTTTATGTGATGACTCTTAGCATTAGTTGTATGGTACCTTGCATTGATCCGCTGGGATTTTTCTATTTTCTTTCATGCTAAGCTTGCTACAAAATTATCGAGTTTATTTACAAACCTGATTAGTCTATGGGGTCTAGTCACTTGTTCAACGTCTTTTGAAACAAAATTCTTCATGAAATCATTTTCTATCATGCCCTTTCTCACTACTTACTCTCCAAAATTATTTTCAATGTACCCTTCTACAGAAGGGATCTACTGCATAATAGTGTACTATGGTTTTTCTACACCGTGAACTTATCTAAAGGTGCTAGAACTGGCCTTTGTTTGGTGTAATCACTTGTTATTCTCTTTTCAAGTAGCCTCACTCATTGTGCTTCGTAAATTTCACTTTAGCATTTCTTTTCTTAGCAACTTCCAATCTTTATTCTCTATCTGCCCAACATTTGGCTTCATAGAGCACAGCTTGTTTTAACGTTGTCTGAAATTCACCTTTAGGGGTATATGACGCCTTTATAGTACTGTCAATGATCTGATCACTGTAATTTTAAAAGTAATTTTTTCATCAACATGCTAGATAACATTTAACAAGTAAGCCGGCCTTACTGTAGGTGTTCAATTGACTCCTAATTCACTCATACTATATGTGAAATTATATGAAACAACCGTTATTTTTCAAAAGCTTTAGCTAGTAGAGAATAGTGTTTTTATATTTTTTATATTTAACACTCCCTCTTATGTCTGGGCTCGAGACTTTTTAATATGCCCATGACATGGACTTGAATTAAATAGGAGGAAAGCAATTATGCTAGGAAGCCTGGCATGATTCGAATTCAGGACCTCCAGCTTTGATACCATATGAAATTATATGAAATAACCGTTATTCTTCAAAAACTTAAGCTAGTACAGAATAGTGTTTTTATATTTTTATATTTAACACTATACTCCCAACTTCTAATTTTGTTCGCATGCATGCTAAATTTGAAAGTTGTTAACCCTAGGATCTAATAGGTTAGATAAACACCTAGAGGAGGGTGAATAGGTGAAAACAATAAAACTAAAAAAACTCAGCGAATAAAACAAAAATGAAAAATAAAAATCAGCACACTGAAAATTTAATGTGAGAAACCTCCAAACGGAGTTAAATCCCACAGGACCAATCACACAAAACAATCCACTAAGAAAAACTTGAGTACATGTGATTTACCAAATCCGCCGACTCAACCTATACTATACGCTTGTAGTCGAGCTCCTTCGCAGGTCCCAATCGATTGAAATCCTCCAATCAATCACACTATATATCCATATTGCGTCTCCGCATTGAATTCATGTGGCCTTCACCGAATCCTAGGCCTTCACACGAATCCATTTGCCTCAACTTCGTCCGGAGCAGCACGGAGAGGTGTTAGTGGTGATTTAATGCTTAGAAGAATATTAAAAATCTGTGGGAGCAGTCTCCAAGCAAATCTCAAACTGATTATAAAAGAATATCAAGATATGGGGCTCCAAGAATCAAGTTGAGAAAGAAACTTGTTGTAGAAGATGAGAGAGACGGCTATCGACAATTTTCTAGGGTTTCTAAATGATAAACTATTCTTAACCATGTTTTAGAGGGACTCTAATATCATATTTATAGCCTTGGAAGTAATTAGAATTAGATTAGGATTCAAAATATGAATTTTAAAACTCTTATATGAGTTCAAGATTCGGATCCTATATACAAGGTCCGAAATTTGATGTTTTAGCAAATATCAAGTCCGGATCCTCCTTGAAGGTTCGGATCTTCCCTGCAACATAGCAAAAAGGTTGTTCGGGATCAGAACCTCCCCCTAGTGAAATAGGGGCAAAAGAGCTTACCTTCTAGGGTTGTATTGATAACAATATATAGTACAAGAGATAAGCCTATTATGGTAATAATACAACCAGAATGTCGTATAGACATATACCATACATGGCAAACTATATATGGTAGTAGTATACAATATATTCTATTATACTAATCATATTAAATATATTGTAACATACTAATCATACTAAATATATTGTAACATCCCCCTGCAAGCTAACCATCCATTGGTCGGATGCGAAGATTGAGCCGCAACGTGGAGAATCGAGAAGGGGGCAAAGGTTTGGTGAAGACATTAGCAAGTTGCTTATCAGAAGAGATATGAACCAATTTCAAATCACCGGATTGGACTTTTTCTCGCAAAAAATGATGATCCAATTCGATGTGCTTCGTACGAGCATGGAGAACAGGATTGGCCGTGAGATAGGGAGTGCTAAGATTATCACAATAGATGCAAATGGAGCACCATAAGAATACACCAAGATCACGAAGAAGACGATAGATCCACACTGTCTCGGCAATTGTGTAGGCCACAGTGATACTCCGCTTCAGAATTAAAGCGAGAAATAGCAGGTTGTTTCTTAGCCAACCATGAGATGAGATTAGGCTCAAGAAATATGCAATACTTAGAAGTAGACTGGCGCGTGTCTGGGCAACCGGGCCAATCAGCATTTTCAAAAGCCACGAGTGATGGATTGATGCAGTGGGAGATAGGAATACCCAAGGTTAGCGCCCCTTGAATATAACGGAGAATACGTTTAACAGCTTGCGTGTGTGGCTCATGAGGTGCATGTAAATACTGAGCAACAGAATTGACAGCATACGAGATATCTGGTCGTGTGAAGGTAAGGTATTGCAAGGCACCGACTATCTGACGATAAATGTAGAGATCCTTAAGGGGATGCCCCTCATAAGACGAAAGACGAGTGGTCGGAGAAAGCAGAGTGGAAACAGGTTTTACTATCAAGAAAGCTATGTCGCTCAAGAAGTTGATGTGCATATTTCTGTTGAGTTAAATAGAGATCAAAGGGAGAGTGATTAACCTCAATACCCAAAAAATAATGTAATGGCCCTAAATCCTTCATTGCAAATTCCTATCGTAAGGTAGTGATAAGAGCCTCTAAATGAGAGGAGGAGCTGCCAATGACAATAATATCATCCACATATAAGAGAAGAACAAGAATTCCCGAAGACGAATGGCAAATAAATATCGAGGGATCCGCAGTGCTTCCAATAAAACCAAGTTTAGAAAGAAAAAGAGTAAACCTCTGAAACCAAGCCCGTGGTGCCTGCTTGAGTCCATAGACTGCTTTGCGTAGAGGACAAACATAATGAGGAAAAGAAGGATGCACAAAGCCAGGTGGTTGTTTCATATAAGCCTCCTCAGGGAGAGTACCATGAAGAAAAGTGTTCTTCACATCAAGTTGCCGAAGTGACCAACCAGACGAGAACGCAATAGAAAGAACAGTACGAATAGTAGTCGGGTCCACGATCGGAGAGAACATCTCATCAAAATCTATACCCTGTTGCTGTTTGTAGCCTTGAGCCACAAGCCGAACTTTGAGACGCTCAAGAGAACCTTCTGCTTTTTGCTTGACCTTGTACACCTACTTACAACCAATAAGGTCCATAGAAGATGAAAGAGGAACAAGATCCCAAGTAGAATTAGTTAATAAGGCATCAAACTTATCAGCTATGGCGGCACGCCAACCTGCATCCTGAAAAGCTTCAGTAAAGGAGTTAGGCTCAGTAGGAAGAATAGAACTCGTAGAAGCCAGAAAGTCGGTAGACTTAGGCAATCCCCCTGTCATGGATCGGGTTACTATAGAATGTGTACGAGTGGATAAAAGGAGTTCAATATGTAAAGAAAGGGAAGCGGTGGTAGGTGGAGTGGAAGATGAACGTTTAGATGGGAAAGGTTTTGGATTAGTAGGTGGTGTGGTTACAACATGCTGGAAAGTGTTCCGACTGGTATAGACTCGTAATGCTGGTTGACCAGCTGCAGCGGCATCATACTCATTTCCAACCTGGGTGGCATCATGATTCAAGATGGCAGAAAATTGAGATAAAGATCTAGACGGTGAAACGGACGGAGAAAGTTCAGTCGAATAGGAAATAGGAGAACCAGCGTAAGAGAAGATCAAGGATTTAACTGCCGTGGCATGGGGTCCTGCCGAAAACTTGCCGGCACAGTACGACATAGTGCGTATCGAGCCATGCCGATAAGTTTCGGTTACAAAAAATACATGTGTGCCGACACATATTGGCATGAAATATTTATTTTCTTTAGCAACAATTTTCTAATTGCTTATTATGTATTTTTATCAAATATTTTGAACTTTATTAAGAAAATTACTTAGTAATTTAAAGAAAAAATGGTTTTGAGCTGTGCCATTGGTATGAGGGTTGCATCGTGCCGGTATCTTGTTGGCACGATACGGTACGGTGGATATGGTCCATGCCGATGGATACTTAAATCCTTGGAGAAGATGCGTGTGAAGTAGAAGCCAGAAATTGCATCAATAGTAGAAGGACTCTCATCAAGCAAAGGAGGATTAGAAAGAAAATTTAGAAACATTTGAAAATTTGAAACAGTAGATACAGGTGCAGAAGAGACAGAAAATTTTGAAAGACAAGAATAAGAAAAAAGTCTCAACAAAAGTAACATGTCGCAAAATAAAAACCTTATTATTGCTTGGATAGAGGCAACGAAAACCTTTATATTTATCAGAGAGTCCTATGAAGACACAAGGAAGCGATCGGGGAGAGAGCTTATGATTAGCAATATCCTGTAGGTCGGGATAACACAAACACCCGAAAACTTTGAGAAGTTGCAAGTTAGGGGGGGCACAACCATGCAAAATTTCGTATGACGATTGTCCTTTCAAAACAGAAAGAGGAGTACAATTCACAAGGAAAACAACAGTTTGAATGACATCAGTCGAGAACCGAGGAGGCAAGCATGCTTGAAAAAGCAAACTTCTAATAATATTAGATAAGTGCCTATGCTTTCTCTCGGCTAGGCCATTTTGTTGAGGTGTGTGTGGACAGGAAAATCTTTGAATAATTCCATTTTGTGAACAAAGAGTAGAAAACTTTTCATTCACATACTCATCTTTACTATTGTCAGATTGAAAAATTTTGATTGAGCTATGAAAGATATTTTCAATCATAGTTTTAAACTCTAGAAAATTTTCAAAAACCTCATGCTTAAATTTTAATAGGTAAAGCCAAGAATACCTCAAATAATCATCGACAAAAATAACAAAATACTTATGAGTTGAAACCGAATGTAGTATCTACAACTATATAGATATCAGAGTTGGAAATAAAACAACTAAAACCAATCTCATATAACTATACATCTGAAAAGTCATAAGTACAAAATCTATCTCTCAAGAAAATACAAATAAAATACAACCAGACTGTATAGTACTGGATCCAACAACTCAAAAAAGGGTATATCTAACTCTCTCGAGCTCAAGTAAGGATCTAACTCGCGACTCCCTTACCTCGGTCAAATGAACCAGCACGGGCAGGTACAGAAGCAGAAGTATCTGTAAAATAAACACCAATAGCGGGTGTGAGAACTATAACAGAGTAGTCCTCAGTGGGTACCGTCTCCAAGACCAACGATCTGCCCACTAAGTCTACTGGAGGCAAAAGTAACAGGAATGCTGAAAAGTAGTATAGAACTGAAATAAAACTACAGCTACTATGCCTCTAACTATCATGCTCGAAGGAATAACAACATGAAATAGTAATATGCAACTACTTGCTCTCGAGGTGCTCAAATCAATCCAATCTCACTGACTGCTACATTGGGTTTAGTCAATCCTGCGTCCACCTACTACCACACATCAACAAGAGGATGGGATTTACGTAGGGAGTCCAACCGGACTGCATCGACATCACGCAAAAACGGCCTCAACAAGCCCAGCTCCGGAGCGGCACTCGAGGGAGCGACCCCACCGAGGAAAACGACGCATCTCTGTCGAGCTCAAAAAGAGGCTCCTGCAGGCTATAGTCCAATCCACGATCAATCAGATCGGAAAACTCACAATGCTCATTGTCACGCCCCGGGTGTAAACCAGAATCCGGACTCGTCAACAGATCCGCCATGCACATGGAATTTTCCATGCACACGAAGCGTCGGTAACCTGCTCAGATATATATAATATGTACAATAAAAGAGCATAGTATAGAGCTGAACTAAAAGAACTACATAATATCTCAGACTGAAAACAAGATACAAGTGTAGAGATACAATAAACTCCCATCTCACCAAAATGATACATCCAGCTGGCCCAAGCCAGACCTCAAAATAAAAGAGTACTACAATCTGAGTAAAGAGGGTACATCAAAAGTCCAGCTATCTCTCAGTCTCGCAGGAGATCTATCTACTCAACGATCCCTTTACCTCGATCAGCCGCCGAAGGCCCAGCAGCTCCCGCAGAAGACTCTGCAAAAGAAAGGGAAGAAAAAGGGGAAAACAACAATGGGGGTGAGTGTCACGCCCCGGCGTCGAAACTGCGACCCGGGCTCGCCAACAGATCCGCTGCCCATACGGGAAGCCCCGTATAGACGAAGCGACTAACCTGCAAAAGATCAACTATGCTATACAGATATCAGAGCTGAAAGAAAACTGCTAAAAAGAAGAAAATATACAACACAAAGCCCTCACCAAAAGTACATAAATCTCTCAAGCAGTAAAATAAAAGTACAACTCTATACCTCACTACAAAGTTTCTCAACAAGAACTCTCAAAAAGTACGGGGTACATCTACTCTCTGGACGATGACTGGTAGGGAACTAACTCGCGACTCCCTTACCTCGATCAGAAGAAGCAGCAACAGGAGCAGCAGGAACAGGAGTAGAAGTCCCTGTGGGAAAAACACCACGACGGGTGTGAGAACTACGTCCCAAGTAGTTCTCAGTGGGTGCCGCCAACAAGCTCGACGGTCTGCCCACTAAGTCTACTAGAGGCATAAAGTAACAATATAATACTGAAATGAAATGGCTGGAAAAGTAACCCTACAGCTACTATGCCTCTATCTAGATGCTCAAAAAGTGGAACAGATGGAAACATGATGCATCTACTAATACACACAGTAACTCACCAAATCTATACTGACTGCCGCAAAGGGTGCAGTCAAACCTGCGCCCACCTACTGCCGCACATCCTCAACAGGACGGGTCTACCGTAGGGTGTCCGTGACTGCCACTAACTGGCCCAGTCAGAGGGACGGCGTCGACAAGTCGCGATAGCAAGTAACAGGCCCAACTCCGGAGTGGCACTCGAGGGGCGCGACCCCACCGAGGAAAGTATCCGCGTATCTCTGTCGAGCTCAAATATGGCTCATGCAGGCTATAGTCCAAACCACGATCAACAAGATCGACCAACAACACCAGCTCTCAACCACAGGCTGAAAAACCACACAGCTGGGGCCACCGTCCACCAGACGGCTCCCACAACAGAACACTAAACTCACAGGAAAGACCGACACCATAAGGGTTCGGAAACCCGATAGACCGGTGCTAAGAACCCTATCAAACAAGAACAGACTCTAGGCTCCGCCTATCGAAGTTCCCGATCCCCTTATAGTTCGGGAAAGCAATAATCACAGTACAACACGCAGAAGACACCAACAGGGCCCGAAAGTCCCGGGAGACCTACACCTACAACCCTATCAAACAAGAACAGGTTCCAGGCTCGGCCCCCGTGGCTTTCGTCCCGACAAAGGAACGGCCCCTAGAACCCGGATCACTCGAATCCTTTCGAGTGGGGAGATTTACAAGAAAAATGTGACATTTGTTATTGAAAATTATTTTGATCTGGAAGAAATCCATATTTAATGATTTTAGTTCTTTTTAGAAAAACAGTTAGAAAAATAAGTATTTTACCCAAACCCCGAAGGGCTGTTGCCTTTGTCCAATCAAACAAGAACAGACTCCAGCGGCCCTTCGATGCTTGGAAGAAAACATTGGTAGACTAAAATCATGTGTATGTCGAAAAGGGTTCTAGGTTCAGCTAACACTAGTGAACTACTGCCACTAACACAGTGGCGACAACCCAAACAGGGAAAAACAAGATCTCCCGGGTCCACCATTTACCCCAAACGGTTCCCGGTACAGACAAGCGAACCACTATATCTACCAGACTCCACTCGGCTCCCAAGCACGAGTGCAAATGTATCCCACACTAAAACGAAGTCCCGACCACTCGGCCCACTACCCGGGCGAGGATAACACTAAGTCCAGGAATGAAACATAAAGTGTGGATGTCTAAACATAAATAACCCTAGCCCAAGTGAGGGTTTTTCTACTGGTCTGGTTACACATGCAACATATGACGGGGGTGCTAGGTCAGGTTCCACGATAACAAATATTTAACATGATAGAAGGAAGTAAGAGATCACAAGATCGACAGATAAAACTAGGAACAACAATTCCTACACTCTAGCATGCTACCCAAGTCCAATCACCATCATGCATGATTCTATAACAATAGAATTAGAGCACAGTCCATAGATCTTGAAAGCAAAGCCACCCACCTGAAAACGCTAACTGTCCGGAGTCGTACAGCTGAGAAAACCAGGAAAAATAACAACTCTATGTCCAACAGGTCCTGCACAGTCCACAATCCCTCCTGGGTACAACATAAGGCTACAGTTATACTTTAATCCCAAAATCTGCCAAGAATTAATACACTGAAAATACAGCCGCAAAGATGCGATTATTTCACCTGCTGAATGTGCTCGAAAAATTCCAAATAAAATATCCCTGCGATCCTCGTGTCGATAGCTTCGAAACAAGTACCTGCACGCCCAATTCCGAGCACCGTAGGCCAAGTTACAAATTCCACAGTATCGGTGCGCACAATCCCAAAACCATTCAACTGTAAACTCTTGTACAGATAAAAGGAAAAGTGTATACCTTCGGGAAGATCTCCAAAAATTCCAAGAAAAATACCACGATGATCCTCGTGTCGAGTAGATGAAAAAAGTCTATAAGCACGTCCTGATCCGACACTCGTGCGCGGAGATCTCCTCGGATGAAGCTGCTGTCCTCACAAATCCTCACAGCAAACCAGGTCCTCAGTGAGCAAGGAAGAACTCCTCGAAAAACGCGAAACCAGGAAATGTGGAAGAAACCAAAATTGTAGCCTTACCTGTTGCGAATCCAACGGCGAAGAAATCGCTCGAAAAGATGGTCGGAGTAGGCCAGGAGAGCTCGTGCACCGAAGAGCGACGGAAGAAGCATCGAAGAAAGAACGTCGCGACGCGCCAAGAAAATGAGAATCTCGAAAAGCGTGCCCCGAAAAATCCCCAAACTCTGCAGATGAAAGCTACACTGCGTGAGGATCAACTTTGCTGAAGAGCTCAAGTCGGTTTGAAGCTCGGAAGTGCCAAAAATCCCAAGGTGAAGCAGGCTCGGGCTATAAATAGGCCCCAAAAAAACAATTGAAGAAATACCCGCCATGTCCCAAGATTCGGGCGCACCCGAACTTTCGGGCGCCCGAATCCGGGCGCAAGGGAGGTTCACTGTAGCCGCCCGAAAAATTCTGGTGCCGCCACGTCACCCGCACAGCAAACAGCTGTGCGGGGCGCGCCGGGAGCTGCCACGTGGCCCTCCCGGGGCCCGACGCGTGTCCCGCACAGCAAACAGCTGTGCGGGGCGCGCGGGCTGTCGTCGCGTGGCACCTACCCGGTCAAACCGGGTAGGTGGCGCCCGCCAGTGGCAGGGCGACACGCGTCCCCTGCCACTGTCGCGGTCACACGTGCGGGCAGGGCGCCGCACTGGCCGCCTGCCACGCACGCGCCCCGAGGCGCCCTCCCGCGACCCCGTGCGCCGCGCCTCGTGAGCCCGCGAATGGCGTGACGACACGTGTCCCGTGCACCCGGTCCACGCACCCAAATTCGGTTCCGTGGACCGCGCCGCGTGCACCGACCAACCGGGGGCCGCCACGTGTCCCCCGCCCCGGTCCATGCACCGCCGCACAAAACCCGTAGACCGCGCATCACGAGCCCGCCAATCAGGCGGCGCCACGTGTCCATGCGCCGGGTCCGTGCTCCCAGCCGCTCACCTCTGTGGACCGAGCGCTGCGGACCGGCCCAATCACAAAGCCGCCACGTGGCAGCCGGCGGTCCACGGCCCCTCCCATGCATCGAAATTCAGCGAAAACTTCCGGGAGTCCGTTTTTGGGCATCCGGACTCAGAATCAAACAAGCAAATAGCCGTTTTCAAGCGTTTTTCCGCGCTGAATCCAAATCCAACCTCTGTTTGGCCCAAAACCATTTCGAAAATTCGGCAAATGCAGCCGAAGGCCAATCCAGCTGTGGATATCACACAGGGTCCATCTGTGGCATCCCTTTGATGTACTATGGGCCAGATACACCAACACTAGGTGTTCTACACCACGGTTCATGGGAGAAGCTACACGGGGATCAGGGTCACCACAGTGAGAACCACTAGTAAACCAATAGCCTCCCCCTATGGGTAAAGCCTCAAACTCCGACGTACCCACTAAGTCTACCAGAGACAAGGGAAAAAGGTAAAGTGGTAAGCAATAAGACTGCTAAAAGAAGGAAACTATCACTACTATGCCTCTAAATGCAGTCCTAGAATGGAATAGCCGTAAGTATGCATCAGTAACCAAAACCGTCCAAATATACCCAATCCATCCACCAGTAAAAACTGGTACTGCCTGTTCTGCTGTCGAACTCTGAAATCAAGTAGCGGAAACGGCACACGACCGAATATCTCAATAGTCAATGGACCGGCACACGACCGGTAGTAAGCCTACCTCCGGAGTGGCACTCGAGGGGAGCGACCCACACGAGTAAAGTAACCATGTCACAAGTATCATAATATAGCAGGACTGAATCACGACTATGCTCGAGTGGAACAAATCCCTCCACTAATGAAACCCCGATCCCCCAATCTGATGCAAAGATAAACATACGGTCGACCGCCCAATGTCCGCGGTCGCCGCAATACCCATAAGTCCACAATCTGATAAAATAGACAATATCCGGTCAACCGCCTACTGTCCGCGGTTGCCGCAATCCCCCCACCAATCCATAATCAAGTACCACCTGTCCCAGACTCCAAGGTCCCGACTACACTATCCGAAACCCCTGCTCGAACTCGAGCAACATGAATCAAAAGTCTAAATGAAAAGGAGAAAAGGAACAATAAAGGAACAATCATGATTTCTCCTAAGTCAAGTCCCAATATGATAGTGTAGCAATTAATAGTGACCTATTTAGATGTCCATACAAGCATGCAAATGTCCTCATGAAAAATAAAAGAAAGTGTATCAAATAGTAGCTCCACATGTGTATCAAATAATAGCTCCGCATAGATATAACCATCATGCCAAAATCACTAACCAACTGCACATGTCTATTATCCCTAATCCATAATAAATCATCAAAGTAGTACCCGCATATAAATATGTCATCCTGTTTCATTTAATCAACTTTCATACAAGTCTATGTGCTAACATGGCATGCTAACCTATCACTACCATAGTATATCAATCCCACAAAAATAGGCCGATGATTAATCAGGATAATTTATTTAAGCATGATTTCCAATGGGGTGCCAAATAAATTAGGGGTCTCTCTAATAGTCCTAGTGAGTAAATCGCAGTAAGAGGTAAGCAACAACCACCCACCTGGTACACGCAACTCCCCAAACTGAAAAAGATCTTCCAGCAGTCTAGAAACTGTCCCCGGAACTCTAGAATCTGCAAATAACTACAAAATAAACGAACCCGACGTTACTGGGCCTTCCCCGGAAAACACTGTTTGCTGTTTGCAAAACAGCACAGAAAAGTGAAATTTTCACCTATGCGCGGTTCTCGGAAAAATCCAGAAAAAATACGGCTGCGATCCTTGTGACGAGTAGATCCAAAACGAGTATTTATACACCTTGATCCGATGCTTGTAGGCCGAGATATAAAATAAACAAGCCCATGCTGTCCAGAAAATCCATCACAGAAAATGGGTCAAATGATGCCTCGGGAAGCATGCCAAAAGTTCAAAACGGAGTAAAGCGGTCAACACGAAAATCGAAGCCTTACCTCTTAGGAACACGCTGTCGCAAAAATCGGCGAAAAATTCCAAAAGATGAACTCAGGGGAGCTCTCCGACGAAAAGTCGACGGAAGAAACCGATGTCGAAGAAACAGCGCGACTCTCGAAATCAAGCAGGGAAAAATAGCAAAATAGCAGACGATCTCCAAAAATTCTCCAAAACCCCAAATATTGAAGAAGACTTGAAGTAGAAACTCACTGTCGAAATTGGCACGAAAATTGGATCTCAAAAACCCCCAAAAGCCATCCCCAAGATGGCTATTTATAGCCAAATCACATAAAATCACACGGGCTCCACACCGGATCTAGGGCAGAACACGAAACAGCAAAATCCACCACTCGGGTTGCGCCGCGTATGCCAAAACACGAAACAGCCGTGCAAGGACCTTCGGGAAGCGCCACGTGTCCGCGCCGCCCACGTGTTCCGTGTGCCTTGCGCACGTGGGCGGCTTGAGCCCGCCAATGGGGAGGTGCCACGTGTCCCCCACGCGGTTCACGTGGTCCACGCTTCCGGTCTACGCGCTGGGTCTTCCGGAAAGTGTCGGCCAATAGAATTCCGCCACGTGTCACAGCCGCCGCCCCCGCCGCCTCCTTTGACACCGTCCAACCAATCAGAAACCGCCACGTGGCAAATCCAGTCTTCCGTGCTCCTGGTGCACGCCTTGCCAGTGGACCAGCCCGCCTGCGCGCCTGCCCGCGCTGCCCGCGGCTGCGCTCTGCCGCGCTCTGCCGTGCTCCGCCGCCGGCTGCCGGAGTTACTGTTCCGGCGTGAACAGTAACTTTTGGCGCCAAAAACAAGTAAATAGCTCATTTTGATCGTTTTCGCGCGCTGAGTCCAAATCCGCTATCCGTTTTGCCAAATTCCTATCCGAAATTTTGCCGGAGGTCCCCGGAAAAGCCAATTTGATCCGATTTTCGCACCGGGTCCATTTCTGAGGTCCGATTTTGACACTAATAGCTTCGTTACACCGTGTAAGCCTCTTGTAGTCGCTGCTAAAGCTGCAAAAGCTTCTACGGAAGGCCGGATCATCACACTCATTCATCTCACAACAAAGGTCGGAGAACTCTCAACAACCCAAAACCACTGTGTTCACAAAGTCATATGACACTAGAATCTCGATCATCAAGGCTATCAGAATCTACTCGGGCCCCAGACACGAGTGTAAATGCAAACCATACTACCCAGACCAGTCAAACCCTCCACTCGGGCGAGAAAGAAAATGCGGAGTTGGTAACAGTAAAAACAGCACATCAATTTCTGTAAAGGTCCAGACATAGGTAAAGCAGCTGATAATAAACATTTTCTAGTGTCCTCTAGTCTCAAGAATGTATCAAAAATATTAGGGGTTCTAAGTTATGTTTCTACAATTTTTCAGACAACTATCAGATTTTACCAGGTATACAGATAGCTAAATTAAACATGCTGGGTATCTAAACAATAGACATAATAGGCAATTCATAAATTTTGGAAGAATTCCAACCCACTAGGATCGCTATCCAAATCTTGCAAGAAGTCAAAGTGGTGCGGCTCAGTCTACAGTCAAGGTGTTGCCAGAAAGAACCCTCGGCACCCACACTCTCGCAACCACACTTTGACTTCTGCTAGGACAGCCTCAAGAAGCTCAACAACCAGCAAATGAAACTCCCAGCTCAGCCTCAAACTCCTCAGCTCAAGAAACAACAATACAAGGATCCAAACACAGCACGGTCAGTTCAGTATTCTTCCAGCACAGGGAACAACAAGTATCACAACCTCCTCTCTGCTCACAGAGTTCTCCAACACGGAACCATACATCAACAAACAGGAAAGATAGCACACATCATTCAAAAGCTATCTTTAATCCCTCAGCAAATAAGAACAAAACTCAGGAATAACCAGATAACCTCCAAAACTCAAAAAGTCTGATGCTTACCTCAAACCACAGCTGAGAAGTTCCGACTTCGCAAATTTCCTCTTCAAGGAAACTCTCCCTTGCGCTCTCGACTAACCCTCAAACTCTGGCGCGAAGAAAAAAAACAAATGATTGAGTTCTTGTTGCTACAGAACCAGGGTGCTGTTTCTCTGCTTCTTCTCTCGCTCTCTGCTGTGCTGCCTGAAGAAAAGAAAAGAGGAGGTGGAGCAAACATATACACAAGGGCCTGGACACTCTGAATGGAGGTATTGCACACGTATAACAATCAACTTACTTAGATCAAACTCTGAGTCCAAAAAGCCGCGAAACAATCCAGAGGCTAACCTGATCGCGCGAAAAAATCTAAGTTTCGGGCGCCCTCGACCAAGCCCCGGGCGCCCTAAACGTCGTAGCTACAGTAATAACAGGCACTCCCCGGCCGCTGGCTCCGCTACAGTGCTGCGCCCGAATCCTCGAAACAGTATACTCATCTCACACTGCTCCGCAGGTGTCACGCCCCGGGATCGAAACTGCGACCCGGGCTCGCCAATAGATCTGCCGCCCAAACTGGAAGCCCCGCATAGACGAAGCGTCTAACCTGCAAAAGATAATACTACAGCTATACAGATATCAGAGCTGGAAAGTAAACTACTGAGATATAAAATACTAGTCCAAAATGGTACGAGGCTGATCCTCACAATACATATATCTCTCAAAATAAAACTCTCAGAAGTAACAATATACAATAATCCAGCAGACTGTACTATAAATCTCAAAAGGGGGTACCGCTACACTCCAAGGACGGGTAGGGAACTAGCTCGCGACTCCTTTATCTCGATCAGCAGAAGCAGCAACCGGAGTAGCAAGAACTGAAGTAGATGCCTCTGGAAAAAGTCACCACAGCGGGTGTGAGAACTACATCAAACAGTAGTTCTCAGTGGGTACCGTCCCCAAGACCAACGGTCTGCCCACTAAGTCTACTAGAGGCATACGATAACAATGTAATATGGAAAGGTAAATAAGCAGGAAATAAACTCTACTGCTACCATGCCTTTATCTATAATGCTCAATGGGTGATACAAATGAAAATGATGCATCTACTATATCTCAGTATACTCAATCAACCCAATCACATTGATTGCCACATAGGGTCCAGTCAAACTTGCGCCTATCTACTACCACGCATCCCCGCTGGGACGCGATTTACGTAGGGGGTCCCACTCGGACTGCGTCGACAAGTCGCGATAGTAAAGTAACAGGCCCAGCTCCGCAGCGGCACTCGAGGGGAGCGACCCCACCGAGGAAGTATCCGCGCATCAGCCGGAAACACTCAACGGCTCGAGACCACCGTCAACCCAAACGGCTCGCAAAACAGAACACCCAACTCACAGACAAGAAAGAATCGACCGACACAGCAAGGGTCCGAGAATCCCGAAAGGCCGATGCCTAGAACCCCAATCAAACAAGAACAGACTCCAGACTCAACCTTTCGAAGTTCTCGACCCCTTACAGTTCGGGGAAATCAGCTCCCTCGGGTAAAACATCCGGAGGGAACCAATCAAGGTTCGAATGTTCCGGGAGACTAGTACCTAGAACCCAAATCAAACAAAGAACAGATTCCAGGTACAACTTCTCGTAGCTCTCGACCCAAATGTGAAAACAGCCATTAGACCCAGATCACTCGAACCCTTTCGGGTGAGGAAGTTTGTAAGACAAGATGACAGTTATTACCGAAGACCATTTTGATTTGAGAAACCCAATTTAATGAATTTTAGTTTTTTAAGAAAAATCAGTTAAAACAAGTTTTATTTTCCATACCCCGAAGGGCCAATGCCTTCACCCAATCAAACAAGAATAGGCTCCGACGACCCTTCGAAATTCGAAAAAAAAATATTGGTTTACTGAAATCATGTGTGAGTCCAAAAACAGTCTGGGTTCAAGGTCCTGCTATCACCAGCTCAACACTACTACGAACACAGTGCCAATGACACTGGTCGGAGAATACTCGATGACCTGGGACCACCGTTGACCCGAATGGCTCCCGGCACTAGCCCTGATCTAGCATCAGCTACCAGACTCCACTCGGAGTGTCAATACATCCCACAATATCCCGATCACCCGGCCCACTATCCGGGCGAGGAGAAACTCTAAGTCCATGAAAAAAGAATACAGAGTGTGGGAAGTCTAGAACATCAAGAAAACTAGCCCAAGTGAGGGTTTTCTACTAGTCTGGTTAAATACATGCAAACATATGACGGGGTGCTAGTCAAGGTTCCAATATTTCGTTATCACAAGAAAATAATCAATTTGCTAATTCTATCAAACATGCTTGCATCTCGGTCCACAAAAGGAGTACTCTACTTATTATGCATGCATACTACGACATAGAATTAGTACGCCGCCCGCTAATTTTGGAGGAAATCCAACCCACCTGGAACGCGTCGATCCGTAGTCCGATTAAGCTGAAACTGAACGTGTGCGTTCCACAGGTTCTCACGGTTCCAACGAGCCCAAAAGCTCCAAAAACTCTTCCCGGATAAACGGTGGTGCTCAAAATACCAGGTGCTGCCCAAACGGTCCACTGCAAAATTCATCGTGCGCATCAACGGTGCGTAGAAGCCAAACCATACACAATTTTCACCCGGAACAAAAAAGAAAGATGCTCACCTTGATCGTAAGGAGTCCCAACTTTTACTTTCTTAGCCACAGTCCAAAATCCCAGAGAAAACTGAAATACAAAGTTGAATATCGCGATGAGTTCAAATGCACATTTCAGCACCAAAACCTTGTCATAGAGCTCCAAAGACAGGAAAAGTTCACCTTCGAAATGACTTCAAAAAAATTTAAGAAAGGTACGGCTGCGTTCCTCTCGAAGTCTAGATAGAGATCGAGTCCTTAAACTCCCAAATCCGCCAACCGAAAGCCGAGAAAATGCATAAAAACTCCACGCTGTCCATAAAATGCAACAACAAAAAGAGGGTTTAAAGATGCTGCGAGAAACCCCATAAAAACTCAAAATGGAGAGGAGCGATGGATCCCAAAGTCGAAGGCCTACCTCTCGTGAAGATCCTCCTGAAATTTCAGCTTAAAATTCCAAAGGGTAAGCCCAGGCGTGTCCGCGGAAGAAACGCCGACGAAGAAAACCGCAATCGGAGAAACGTCGAAGCTCGCGGAGTCGAGGAAGAAGCTGATGAAACAATCTCCAAAAATTCTCCAAAACCCCTAGAAGTGAAGAAGACTTGAATCCAGTTTACATACAATACAGGCCCAGTTCATATACGGGCCCTGAATCTAGTCCACATACAAATACAGGCCGGTCCACAGACGGGCCTTGACTCCGATCCACATATAAATAAGTCCAGAATCACATACGGGCTTCAAATCTAGTCCACATGCACCAATTTAGTCCACAAATAAAACCCATAACCCATTCCTATCCATAAATAAAACCCAAAACCCATTTAATCCACAAATAAAGCCCAAGATCCAGTTCAATCTCATCGCCTTAACACATATAATTAAGGCAAAACTATATCCAAACCGACTAGATTCTAAATCATACACTTAGAATTTAGTCAAATCAAATTCAATCGAGCTCTAATACATAGAGTTCATTCAAATCAACCCGACTAACCCTAATACATATACTTAAGGTCTAGTCAACCTTTTGCTCTAGCACATATATCTAGAGCGGAAACCAAATCAATCCGACTAAACCTTAATACATATACTTAAGGTTTAGTCAACCTTTTTCTCTAGCACACATAGCTAGAGTGAAAGTTCAATCAAACTTGACAAATTCTAATACATATATTTAGGGTTTAGTCAAATTATCACTCTAGCACATATAACTAGAGTGAAAGATATATCAAACTCGGCCAATCCTGATACATACAGGACTTAGCCACTTTACCTTCCAGTAGCATCAAATCCGATCCACCTCAATACATGTACTTGGGGTTTGGTCATATATTTACTTCGGAACATACGCCAAATGTGGAATTAAATATAATTGGATTTTAAAGCACATACTTAGAGCCAATTGAACCCAATTAAACTCTAACACATATACTTAGAGTTTAATGTCGACTAGTTCTCAATACATATACTTGAGATCTAGTTAATTTCAAATCCAACTGAATCCTAACACATATACTTAGGATTTGGTATATCATTAGGATATGATTTATTCTATTCTTCTTTCAAAGGTCTCTTAATCGAAGGTGCCCCAATCTCACGGGGGTAATTAACAATAGATGATTGTGTCTATCGGAGGTCATGGATCCGCAATACCTGATACCCATATACCCATATATAAATATTCATCTGAATCGTGAATACTATCGTACGGGAACTCGAAAAGATGAACCGTGCGAGACGAGTCATTCAAGATCGTAGACACCACGATCGAGATTTATATAAAATATATATATATTTTTAAATCCAAAACATGATTTACTTTGGGAATTTTAAGTTTGAATATAACTCTTTGCTTACCCGAGAATAGCTCCAACTTATAAAATATTAATATATATATATTAGATGAAAAATATAGTTCAAAACGTTCATGGTAAAAGAAAAATAATTAGATAAAGAAAACACATCTTCTTGTATTGAATGATGTTGCACGTATCAAGATACTGCTAATGCTTAACAGCAAGCATGTAATCATAAAAAGAGAAGTTCAAGATCCATTTTAATGTGTTCAAAGCATAAATATTTCCTCAACCTTTCCTCCTAGCCTTGAGCTGGAGGGATGACGGGTAGCCTAAGTTGGGTGGGATTGATGTCGGTGTCGCCGGCGGTGGAGTTTGGCATCGGGTGATAAGAAAGGGGCTGAGCTTCCCTCCTTTTTTTTTTTTTTCTTTTCTTTTTTTTTTTTTTTTTTTTTTCTTTTCTATTTTCTTTATGAATGTGGATAGGGTGGTTCTTCCTCCTCCCTCGACTCCTCCCTCTGATGCCATTTTATAGGGCTCCGAGGAAGCTAAATCCCCGGATCTCCGCCCCAACTCGACGGCGACAAGATGGTGTGATCCATAGCTAGATCTGCAGGATCCGCTTACGGCGACGGCAATGGGACTCGCCGGATTTCTAGGATCTTGGAGCAGCGAGAGGATTTCCGGGCTCTGCATACGGGGACGACGATGACGCGCGGGATTTTCGGGATCTCCAGACGGGGAATAACACAAATCGCGATGGGGTGTACGGTGCGAGATTCCGGAATCCGATTATATATATATATATATATATATATATATATATATATATATATATATATATATATATATATATATATATATATATATATATATATATATTATTTCCTCTTTTTTTTTAATTATTTTTATTTTTATTTCTTCTTTTTTTTCTTCTTTTTTTTTTGTGCAGGCCAAAGATGGGCCATGTTGGGCCCTTTTCATTTTGGGCAGGCCCAACAAACGAAAAATTTCAGAAAAATCTAAAAATTTGAGTTTTGGGCTTCGGGGTCCGGACCCTGAAGGGAAGGTTCGGACCTTCACCTCGCAGTCTGGAAATCCCAACTACGGGGTCCGGACTTGGATGGAGAGTCCAGACCCTCATTGCTCAGGAGTTTGGTGACCCTACGGGGACCGGGCCTTGAGGGAGGGTCCGTACCCTGGCAGTTTCGCCAGCCTTGAATGTGTTGCAATTTCTCTTCTTGTAATGGCTTATGGAGATATTGTTACAAATGTTTTAAACCCTTCTCTTCACCCTTCATCCCCTCATTTGGAAGGTTGCAAGAGAGAGAGAGGTGAGTATCCTCTTACTTTTCCTTGGGTTTTTCCCTCTCCAACTCCTCTCTAATCCTTGTATTCTTCTACCTCCTCTCCACTATTGGAGCTTGCAACTAGGACTAGGAGGGAAGCTAGGGCTTGAAGTAGAAGGAGAGGGATTGGTGCTTAAGCATAGTTAGAAACCTTTCTCCTTTCCTTTTTGTGAGATTTGTAGATGAAAACCTAGTTTTTCAAAAATTAGAGTTTATTTTGGGGCTTTTCGATTTTTGGCTTTTGGGGTGAAATTGATGGGTGTAGAATACTTCTCTAGGTTGGATTTGAAGCCCCATCACTTCGATTTCGAGTTTGGACAAGTTTTTCTTGGTCTAAGATAATACTCACCTATTTTTCGTAAGATTTTGAGGAATTTTGTGGACTTTTTGTAGTGTTTTTACCTTTTGGAATCTTGTCTTAGGGCATAAGAGATCTAGTGGGCAACTTGGATTTGAACTCCCACAAGGATTTGGCTTCGATCCGGTGGGTTCAACCTCACCGAAATAGGTCAACTCCCCCTATGTCTTTCTTAGACTTTTAGGGTTTGGTTGTTATATTAATCATGCATCGTTTGATTTATCATGATTTTTGAGCATGTATTTGGACCCCTTTATGTGTAAGAAAATTTCAAACTCTACATAGTAGAGGTATATGTTGTAATCTCATGCATGGTTTAAGAAATGATTGAATAGTCATTTTCGTATTTTCACGAGTTTACACATGGTCATTCACATATGGACATTATGATACTATTGCCATCTAGTATAGTTGAGATACAAGTAGAAAACTCTAAAATTTGTAAAATAAGAGTGAAAATTGTGGAATTCCATGTTTGAGACATGACGACGCCGAATGTATTATAACTTGCCATCAATAAGTAAAGACATTGACATTATGATATACATGACATTACATCCGACCTAAAGGTCGAAGTCAAGATTCCGTGTTTTAGACATGATGATTGGGACCTTGCTTGCTTGCCGATTGTGCTCATTTGTACATGCTTGGGTAGGGTCGCTCCCTCCAAGCCGACGCTCCGGAGTTGGCCATCGCGACATCATGCTCGCCGTGCGGGATTGGGTGCCGACTAGGACGCCGTGGGGGAGGCTCATCCCAAGAGTTGGGATGTTGACTACAACGAGACCATGAGGCGTGGCACAAGCTAAGACTTCACCTTATGTAAACCTTTGTAAAAGTTGAACAAAGTTAATTAAACTTGACGTTGGACATCACAACCTAAATGATGTATTTATGGCAGTTGGACATTCATGCTCGAAGTATAGCTATATCCATATTGATTATCAATCATGAGCATAGAGGCATGATAGTGGTAGAGTTACTTTCTCTCAGTTATTTTTATTCTTGCATTTCCTTTCAGTAGTTATACTATCTTATAGCTCAGTTGACCTAGTGGTGTATTTCGCTCCTCTCGGCGGCTTACCCACAGGGAACTATTGTTTAATACTTTTCACTTCCATTAGTTTGTTGTTTTTATTTCAGAGCCATCAGCAGCGGGAGAGGCTCGGGATCGTGGCAAGGGAGTAGCGCATAGCTTGAGTTACCTTCTTCGTGCCACTCGGGTGGACATCGGGCACCTTTCATTTTGGTTTAGTTGTGAGAGGTGTATATTTTGATAGAGAGACCACCTTGTATTGTAGGATGTACTTTTGGAGAATCTTTTATTATATCTTTTATGCTAGACCTTGTATGGTTAGATGTTACTACTACTTTTATGTTTAGTTAGTGGTTCTTATGCTCTGATTACTAGTAGGATGTGTTTATTGTTTTCCTTTCCGCTTCTTTGTTTTAGACGCCTTGTGTGTACCGGGGAGTACCTTGTGTACACGGCAGGTCTGTGCACGTGCCGGGTAGGCTTCCGCTGGGGCCCGGGGCATGATAGATTATGTTGTGATCAGAGCCTAGGGTAGAGTCTTAGCGAATCTAGTAAACCTTAGGCTGGTTGAACCATAAGAATTAAGAATGTGAGAGACGGGGTCTTTCGTGATAACTTTATAAAGTTGGAGTTGATCGTAGTGGTTGCGTCCATTATTTTCTTGGAAGGTTAGGTTGGCGGCCGACAACGTGACATCGGAAAATAATTGAGGCACACTTCACTTTCGCATAATTGGGAATTATTTTTGAGCGAGGATGAGTTTTGCGTGGGTTGTTCTAACCGACGTCTTTTATACTTGTTGCAGTTTGTGATGCATACGACACGCTCCATGACGGCCAAGGTGACCGAGGCGGAGACTTTCGCCACTTTCGGGTCCAGTGAGGTCTGAGATTTGTGGGAGCAGCTGGCCATGCTAACTGATATCGTGGAGCGACAGTTGATGATGGCGCGAGAGCAAGCTGAGGCTTCACGTCGGTAGGATGCGAGAATGAAGAAGCTGGAGGACCTTCTGACCCGACATTTGATGGCAAGGGTAAGTCAAGACCCTTTGCTCCCATCGGTGCAGCAGTAGGAGGCCGTGGGAGGAGTGACTGTGGCGTAGCAGACCGCGACGCTTGAGTCCTCGCAGCACACTCAGAGCGTAGGGCGCCGGGAGGAGACAGTGATGACACCGCCGGTTCGGGCTTCACCGACGAGGACAGTGTTGCCGACGATGGTACCTGGCGCGGAACGGGATCGACTCATGGCCCGTTTGAGGGAGTTCCGGGAATCCAAGCCTCGAACTTTTGATGGAGAGAAACCCGACCGTTGGGTTTTTGAGAAATGGATTTTGCACATGGAAAAGCTTTTCCACGACACCTTCGTAGAGGATGGTGACCGGGTGTGGTTGGCCACACACCACTTGAAGGGCGACGCTTACCAGTGGTGGATGAACTTCGGGACGATCCCACCACATATTTGGCGGCGATTACTTGGCCAAAGTTCAAGAAAATGCTGGAAATGGCGTATTTTTTGGCGGGCGTAAAGAGATAGATAGAGAGGGTCCTTCGCAACTTGCGATAGGGAGACAAGACTGTCGCGGAATACGAAAGGAAATTCACTCGTTTATTGAACTGCATTCCGCATGTGGTTGGTTAGGGATGACGAGGACAAGGCTTGCCTGTTCGAGAATGGCAATACCTTCGATTTTTCGTTTGGTACGACCTCTAAACCTCCAAACCTACCGGGAGGTTGTGGATCGTGGCCTGATTGTGGAGAAAGGTGCAAAAAGAGTAAGAGAAGAGAGAAGCCTTTGATAGAGCGAGGGGCAAGAGATATGCCGTAGAGGGTGCAAGTCAGAAGCACCATTCGAAAAAGCCGCCGAAACACCCAAGGAGCAAGTCTGAAGGGCGAGGCTCATCTTCACACCGAGAAGCCCCGACCGTCGTTGGCCGCCGCGTTGCGTAATCTGTAGTGGTTCCCATATGCCGCCACAATGCTCGCAGCGAGGAGGAAAATGCTTCCAGTGTGTCCAGGAGGACCACTTCGGATCAGAGTGCCCGCGAGGCTCTTCACCGACACCTTCGTCAACATTGGCGCCCACCTACTCCCAATCAGGGCGACCACCGGCTTCGCGACAGTTCGAGGAGCCGCATTAGGCACCGAGTGGGCGTATGCATGTGGCCCAGGCAGAAGAGGCATCAGCTGCAGAGAATGTCGTCGTAGGTATCATTTTGATTAATAACATTCGAGTTCGAGCCTTATTTGATACTGGTGCATCGCATTCATTCATTGACCGGCTATTTGCTCGGTTCAACCTTATGTCATCACTATGTATAAAAGAGATACGGCTGATGCCTAGCTGTTACGATATATTTAGTATTATCTTTATTGTTTCTATACTATATATTACTTACCATCTATAGCGTAGAATTATATAGCATGTAATCCTAGTTATATTATTACTATGGTTGTCATTGTTACCATAGAAATACCTTCTCATGTACTATATAATTGATGTTAATACAAACCATAGAACATGCTCTTTTGCCCATCTATCATGGTATCAGAGAAGGAACCCTAATATCGGGAATATCGATCCTTAGCCACCATCTACCACGAGTCTCACCTTCTTCCATAGTTTTTTTTTTTTCTTTGAATTTCTCTCTCCGTCACAACTGCTGCTACAGTGCCGCTGCTACAGTACCGCTGCTACAGTACTGGCTCTACAGTACCAGCGCTACAGTAATTTCGGGCTCTCTTCATTATTCTGGTGTCGTTCAAATGCGTACTTGCTCCCTGGTGTAGTTTGGTTCTTCTCTGGTGCAATCAAGGTCAACTTTGATTCATTCAGCTTTTCCCATCGGGTTCTAATCTGACTTGTCTTTATTCTGGATTTGTGACGACTTGGTATTATTTTCTACTCGTCGGATTTGCCTCGGTTACTCTCTCGTGGTGATATTTTCTTTTTGTGGTAACATGTCTTCTTTCTCAAATTTACCAATGGTTAATATCAAAACTCTCATACCACTTGAACTAACAGATTCCACATATCTTGTGTGGAAACAAATATTTCTTAATGTTTTGGAGAGTTTTGGTGTTACTCCACATGTGGACGGAACTGGTATTATACCGCCTCAGACTATTGACACTTCTGAAAAGAAAACAATTATGAACCCGGAATATCTAAATTGGAAAAAAGAAGACACCACTATACTCTCGTGGATTAATGCCACCCTTTCGCTTAGCATATTACAGATGGTTGTTTCTAGCTCTCCTAAAACTGCGTATGTTGCTTGGAAAATTATCGAAACATATTTTCTTGATAAAACTGCTTCCACAGCTTTCTCTCTAAAGTCTGAATTACGAAGCATCAAGAAAAGTTCAATGAATATGGCCGATTATATGCAAAAGATTAAATCTATTGGCGATGCCCTGCAAGCGATTGGTGAAACTGAGTCAGACCATAACTTGGTCATGACTGTTCTTCTCGGGTTACCAGAAGAATATAGAGGTTTCGTCAGTGCCCTTAATACACACCGAAACAAGCCCACTTTTGATCAACTTCGTCCACTTCTGATGCAAGAAGAAACAGAAGTACAACGTCGTACTAGTTCAACAACATCACCTGCCATTCCTACTATCGACAGCGAAGCTCTCTATGCAAATCGTGGACGTGGAAATCGTGGAGGTCGTGGAGGCAGATATCGCGGTGGTCGAGGACATCGCGGTAGACACAACTCATATCATGGTTGTGGATCTCCTGGAATCTATCCACATTCTTCACCCAATAATCTTCCTCAACCTTATACTCCAAATCAACAATCTTATTTTTCGAAGTCTGGCACACAGTGTCAGATCTGTGGAAAGTACAACCATTCTGCTCTTCAATGCAGACAACGCTTCAATCACTCATTCGTGGCCGATGATGTCCCTCAAACTTTTGCTGCTATGAATCTCTATGAACCTGCTGAGGAAGTATGGTATCCAGACACTGGAGCTTCCAATCACATGACCGCGAATTCTGGTATTCTTTCCTCTTCCAAACCTTATACTGGGCATGAGAAAATTCTAGTTGGTAATGGAAATTTATTTGATATTACTCAGATAGGTGAAACTCAATTGAATACATCTTCTAAATCCTTTGCTCTTAAAAATGTTCTTGTTGTTCCTTCCATCAAGAGAAATTTACTTTCGGTGCGTCAATTTTGTCGCGACAATAATTCCGTTTTTGAATTTGACTCTTCTGGTTTTTCTGTGAAGGACAAGGTAACAAGGACGGAGCTTCTGCACTGCCCTAGCTCGGGAACATCATTCTATCCAATTCCTTCTAAAGTTGCAAGTGTAGGGAATAAGCAACATATTGGTCTTGTTGCATCTAGATTTAGTAGCGATGTTTGGCATAGACGATTAGGTCATCCCAGTCTTCCTGTTCTTTCGGCATTTATTAAAAATAATAACATTGTTTCTGATGGTAATTCTGCTTTGACATTATCTGTTTGCAATGCTTGTAACATGGGAAAACATGTTAAACTCTCATTTTCTGATTCGGAATCTAAATCTGCTTTTCCCTTTCATATTGTGCATTCTGATGTGTGGCAATCACCTGTTCCATCTGTTTCTGGTTATAAATATTATGTTATATTTATTGATGATTATTCTCGGTTTTTTTGGCTTTACCTTTTGAAATTTAAACACAAAGTTTTTGACAAATTTCTCGAATTTAAAGCAATGGTGGAAAACAGATTTCATAGCTTAATCAAGATTTTCCAATCTGATAATGGTACGGAGTTTGTAAATGATAAGTTTTCCAACCTTTGTTCACAAAATAGAATTTTTCACCGTTTTTCTTGTCCTTATACTCAACAAAACGGCTTCGCCGAAAGGAAGCATAGACATTTAACTAACGTTGTTAGAAGTTTACTATTTCAAGCTTGTATGCCTCCTCGTTTTTGGGCTGATGCCATTCAAACTGCTGTATTTCTTGTGAATCGAATTCCTTCTCTTACTGTTTTAAAAGGACAATCGCCATATGAAATTCTGCATGGTTGCTGTTCCCCTGACTTGCAACTTGTCAAAGTTTTTGGATGTTTGTGTTACCCTGATGTGCAGGATATTGCAGCTCACAAGCTCTCTCCTCGGTCACTTCCTTGCGTCTTCTTAGGACTCTCTGATAAACATAAAGATTTTCGATGTCTCCATCCCAGCACTGGCAAGGTTTTTATTTCTCGACATGTTACCTTTGTGGAAACTGTTTTTCCGTTTTCTTGTCTTTCTAAATTCTCTTCTTCTCCTTCCTCTATTTTTTCCAACCTTGATATGTTTCAAAAATTTGTTTCAAATCCTCCTTTGCTGGGTGAGAATCCTTCTACCATTGATGCAATCTCTGGCTTCTCCTTCACACGCCCCTCTGCTGAGAGTGGTTCCGGTACACGTCCACCTGTTTCACCGTCTGAGAATTTATCAACGTTTCCTTTTACCTTGAATTCTGATGACTCACAGGTTAGGAATGGGAACGATGCCACTGCCGTTGGTCCATCAGAACTCCGTGTCTATACCAGACGACACATTACACGATCTGCTGCTACTACACCTACTATTGTTGAACCACCACCGTCCACCTCTGATCGTCCGCCCTCCCCTCAGCCTACTATAGTGCCGTCTGAGCCTTCTTCACCTCCCCGCATACATCCTATGCGCACTCGATCTATGACTAAGGGTTTAACTGAGTCTACCTCCTTACTGGCCTCTACGGATTCTGCTCTACCTACTGAGCCTAACTCATTTCATGAGGCCTTTCAGGATGCAGGTTGGCGCGCTGCCATAGCTGAGGAGTTTGATGCCCTCCTGACAAATGCTACTTGGGATCTTGTACCTCCTTCGCCTGTTAATCTTATTGGTTGTAAATGGGTATACAAAGTAAAGCAGAAGGCGGATGGGTCTCTTGAGCGTCTCAAAGCTCGGCTTGTGGCTCAAGGTTATAAACAGCAACAAGGCATTGATTTTGATGAGACCTTTTCTCCCGTTGTCAAGTCGACCACTATTCGCACTGTTCTTTCGGTGGCCCTCTCCTCAGGGTGGTCTCTTCGACAACTTGATGTGAAGAATGCTTTTCTTCATGGCACACTCTCTAAAGAAGTTTATATGAGACAACCGCCTGGTTTTGTGCATCCCTCTTTTCCGCATCATATTTGTCGTCTACGCAAAGCCATCTATGGTCTTAAGCAAGCACCTCGGGCTTGGTTTCAACGGTTTATGTCCTTTCTATCTGAAATTGGTTTTGTTGGGAGCACTGCTGATCCTTCAATATTCATTTGTCACTCCTCTTCTGGCACTCTTATTCTTCTATTATATGTTGATGATATTATTGTCACTGGCAGTTCCTCCTCTCTTCTAAGGGCTCTTATTACCACCTTACAGCAGGAATTTGCAATGAAGGATTCGGGCCGCTACATTATTTCTTGGGCATTGAGGTAAATAGGTCATCTTCTGGTTTTCATCTGACTCAGCACAAATATGCGCATCAGCTGCTTCAGCGCCATGGTTTTCTTGATAGTAAGCCCGTCTCTAGTCCTCTCTCTCCAACCTCTCGTCTATCTTCTCATGAAGGGCAACTTCTTGAGGATCCCTATAGCTATCGTCAGCTTGTTGGTGCTCTCCAATATCTTACTTTCACCCGACCGGATATATCATATGCTGTCAACTCTGTTGCCCAGTATCTACATGCTCCTCGTGAACCACACATGCAAGAGGTTAAGCGCATTCTACGATATATTCGGGGCACGCTGACTTATGGACTGCCTATATCTCGCTGTGTCAATCCCTCTCTTGTCGCATTTGCAGATGCTGATTGGGCCGGTTGTCCAGATACACGCCGGTCTACTTCTGGATATTGTATATTTTTAGGGCCAATTTTATCTCCTGGTCCGCCAAAAAGCAGCCCACCATTTCTCGCTCTAGTTCTGAAGCAGAATACCGTGTTGTCGCCTAGGCGCTTGCGGAGACGATATGGATCCGTCGTCTACTTCGTGATCTTCGTGTTTTCCTCTGGCGACCTATTAGCATCTACTGTGATAATCTAAGTACTACTTATCTAGCGGTAAATCCTGTTCTTCATGCTCGAACAAAGCATATTGAACTTGATCATCAATTCTTGCGCGAAAAAGTTCAGACTGGTGATTTAGAGTTGGTTCATATCTCTTCTGATAAACAACTTACTGATATTTTCACCAAGCCCTTGTCACCCTCTCGGTTTTCGATATTACGGCTCAATCTTCGCATCCGTCCACCTGATGCTTAGCTTGCGGGGGGATGTTACGATATATTTAGTATTATCTTTATTGTTTTTATACTATATATTACTTACCATCTATAGCGTAGGATTATATAGCATGTAATCCTAGTTATATTATTACTATGGTTGTCATTGTTACCATAGAAATACCTTCTCATGTACTATATAATTGATGTTAATACAAACCATAGAACATGCTCTTTTGCCCATCTATCACCAGCACTATGTCGAACCCTTCCATTCGTCTCAAAACTAATAAATCAGCCGGCAGAACCCAATTCTTAATATGCACTGGACAATCGGGACACCATAATGAGACACTCAATGTATTATCTGGAACTTGAACCCAACTAGTCTGTCTAGTCTCGGCCACCTCTATATCGTGGGTGAATACAAACGACTGGCTAATGAATGAATGAGAGAACGAGAATTCCTTCCTTTTTATGGAAGGAAAACATAGAAGGAATAGTCGAACTCCAATAAATCCTAACTAGGATAAAAAAAATGTGAAATGTTAAAACCAAGCCCGGGGGCTGGTTTGAGTCCGTAGATAGTCTCGCGAAGTCTACAAACATGATTAGGAAACGAAGGATGAACAAACCTAGGAGGTTGTTTCATATAAAATGTTTCGTTAAGAACACCATGAAAATATGCATTCTTCACATAAAGTTGGCAAAGATCCAACTAGAAGATAAAGCAACAAAAATAACTGTTCGAATAGCAGTAGGCTTCACGACAGGAGAAAAAATCTCGTCAAAATCAATCCCTTATTGCTGCTTGAAGCCTTATGCAACAAGACGAGCTTTCAAACGCTCGAACGAATCGTTTACTTTCTACTTTACTTTATAGAACCATTTACATGCAATAAGATTAATAGAGGTTGGCGGCGGAACTAAATCCTAGGTAGAATTAGAGAGAAGAGCTTGAAATTTTTCTTGCATGGCCCGACGCCAACTTGCATCCTGAAGTGCTTCAGAGAAATTATTAGGTTCAACTAGAAAATAATATTGTGAGGAAGCCAAGAGGTAAAAATGTACTTTTTCTACTGCCGCTGGAAGTACTTCTATCAATGTACTTAGCTTGTCTCACCGTCTGAGAGTCAATCTCTCAATCTCCTATCACCTTGAATTATAATGCCATATTGGTTAGAAATGAGAATGATGCCTTAGTTGCTGGACAACCAGAACAACGTGTATATACCAGAAATGTGAATCTCTCAATTATAATGCCACACTGAGTTAATCTCTTAATTTCCTATCACCTTGAATTATAATGCCACACTGATTAGAAATGAGAATGATGCCTCCGTTGCTGGACAACCAGAACATTGTGAATATACTAGACGGAACACCTTCAAAGCTACTGCAATCACTCCTTCTATTGATCCGCCATCTCTACCATCAGACTCTCCACCTTCCACTCAACCTGATCCAGCCCTACCAATAGCATCCTCTCCTTTACCTACTTTTCCTATTGAACCTGTTTTACCTTCTTGTACACACTCTATGGTTATCCGATTCATGACAAAGGGTTTGTCTGAGTTCACCACCTTCTTGGCTTTCAGGAGTTATATTCTTCCTACCAAGTCTAACTCTTTTGCTGAGACTTTTTAGAATGCAGATTGGCATGCAACTATAGCTGAAAAATATGATGCCTTATGTCACGCCCCGAGACCGCCAATTTGGACAGTTCGGGCACGCCAACAGACCCGCCAATCGGGCATGACCTCTTTATACCCGAAAGGAACGGTGACATCCACAACAATATAAACAAGTGTATGCGGAAGCTCAATATTAGAGTAATAATAACTACTAACTAAAACTTTCATTCAATAAACAACAAGTTTAAACTGTAAATGAAAGCATGACATGAGTAAACCATAATATAAAATTTATTACATTTTCTATCTCTCACCTGCATTTAAACAATATTACAAATTTACATCTTTTTCCTCACAATATATTGTTCACTCAAAATATAAAAAGGTGACATCTACTAGACCCTCTAGGTTTCTATGCTGCTGTGCCCTTGTCCCTGTCGCATGTCTCAACGGCTGTACCTGAACCTGGAAAAATGGTCACTCAAGGGTGTGAGAACTACTTAAAGCTCCCAATGGGTTCAACCACCGAGAAAGAATGTTCTACACCGCTTGGTCCAATAGAAGCAAGATAGCAATATAATATCTGATAATAAAACTGCAGATGCTAATTAACATGCTTATATACATGTAAGAATATCTCTACACTAATCGTGTATGCTCAAAATCTCATTGCTATCATATCCTGCCATACTAGGCTGCCATTCATAAGCTCGACCACTATGCCGCTACAAAAGGGTTATGCTAATCCGGCCAACTTGGCCACTCTACATTCTCTTTTACTCATTCACATTTTTGTGCTTTAGTTCAAGTTGCTTATCCCTTTGGAAGTCTCGCCCAACGGGCCCGTGCCCGGCAGTTATGCTACCATAAGACGAGACAATCCAAAGTTGTTGATAGCCCATGTATGTGCTATCTCGCCCAACGGAAGTAACTCGGTCATACGGGTCTCTGCCTGGGAGATGGTCCTTGCGCTTACACTCCAGCACGAGTTCAACCTCCGAAGGTGCGATTTTCTTTTCTTTTCATTCACTTAAGCTTTTAGCTTCTTTTGCTCTATAAGCATTTTCTTTTCATTCATTTAAGTTTTTAGCTTCTTTTGCTCTTTAAGTATTTTTTTTTCACTTTTGTCACGAATGAGTTTAAAGCACCTTGACACTCATCCACCCGGGAGTCGAAGCCTGCTCAACCCCTCCCGTTAGCACTGATGCCTTAATACTTTCTTTTTTACTTTTCTCTTTTATCCTAGGTTGTTTACTCTAGGATAGTTTGGGTGTCACTAACACCAATTTATATTAGAACTTCTTGTTATTTCACATTTACACATAACCATGCCACTTGGCAATTTCTTTAGTTCTTTAGCCATTTAAGCTTTCTTTTAGATCTCAACAACACAGGGTCCAAGAGTTCCAAAAGACGGGTGCCTACAACCCTAATCAAACAAGAACGGGTTCCAGGCATCGCCTCCCGTAGTTCTCGACCCCCGTATGAGACAATTCTTTTAACTTTAGCCTCTTTCATTCTTTTCTTTACTTATTCTTATTCCATAACATCACTATGTCCCGAGGACATTAACCATTTTCAATTATCTTTGGCCTAGAGTTTATTAACTCTACATTCACTTTACATTTGGCCTAGAGTTTGTTAACTCTACATTTTCCTTTACATTTGGTCTAGAGTTTACTAACTCTATTTGCATTCCAACATTACCCTAGAGTTCATTAACTCTATTTGAATTCCGATATTCACCTAGAGTTCATTAACTCTATGTTTCACCTTTCACATTCTCCTAGAGTTTATTAACTCTATTTGTATTTCACCTTGTCCTAGAGTTTTATTAACTCTATGTTTTCCATGCCACACTTAACCTAGATTTTATTAACTCTATGTTGAATACTCTATCTTGCAACCTTAGGTTATTCCCTATGACGATGCCACTCGTTTGCTTAGAGTTAATTTCTAGGTTTCATGCCACTCGTTTGCACCTTTCACCTAGGTTTTCTACTAGTTTTACATCCATGCACTTTCCTCTTAATTCATTTACATAATTTCTAGGGTCATACCCTAACATGATCACACTATACATTAATCTTTTCCTCTTTTTACACTTGCAAGAAAACCTACATTAGGTTTAACATAAACTTCTTTTAGGGCTAAACCCTATTTTATCCACATTCAATATCTCACTACACTAACATGCTTACTAACATGCTTCTAAATCAAAACGTAAAGGAAAAAGGGGAGAGATCATCCATTTTCGGAATCATCCCCCACCTCTTTATGTTCTTGCAAGAGGAAAATGTGTTTGATCTCTGACTTCCAAGAAAAGCCCTAAAAAGGGGAGTAGAACCATAAGAGATTGTTTCTATATCCTTAAAACTCATAAAACTCTAAGGCTGCGTTTGGTTCAGGTATAAGAAAAATTTGGTTATACCGGGGATAGGTATAAGTTATGGTATTAGCAGGAACTAATGTTAATTTATGTTTGGGTGGGTATAAGAGTTATACCGGGTATAAAGAAAATTGTGTTTGATAAATTAAAGAGGAATAAGAAGGTTAGAGGGGATATAAATTTTTATTGACTATTTTACCCTTTATGATATAATTAAAATTTATAATTTTTTTAAAATTCAAAATTTTGTATATAAAAATAGGTATAAATTATAAATTTAAAAATTTTAAAAATTTGGTGAATTATTTATTAAAAATTAAAATTAAAAATTAAATAATTTGTATAAATTGTAAAAATAATAAAATTTAAATTTTTATAAATTGATAAATTTATTAAAAATTAAAGTTACAAATTTTAAAAGCTATAAAATTTAAAATTTAAAAATTTATAAATGTTAAAAATTTTAATTTTAATTATCTCAAAAAATTACAAAAGTAGAAGCAAAAATTTTAATTTTAAAATTAGTATACATTTAAAAAAATTTATAAAAAAATGTGCATAAATTTAAAAATTTTAAAATTAATAAATTTTTAAAAAAATATAAAAAAATTATATTTTTAGATTTATTAAAAAGTAAGTTAAAAATTTTAAAATTTATAAAATTTTAAAAATAAATTTTAAATTTTATAAATTTAAATATCTTATAATTTAAATTTTTTAAATTTTTTTTAAAAAAGGAAAAAAAAAAAAAAAAAAAAAAACAGCAGGTGGAACAACTCCACCAGTGGAGTTGTTCCACCTGGGGGTGGGAACAAGCTGTTCCCACCCCAAACGGGTTATCCTAGCCCGTTTGGGGTGGGAACAGCTTGTTCCCACCCCCAAAATTTTTGTTTGGGTATAAGTACCTGGAACTAGGGGTTATCCCCCCCTAGTTCCAGGTACCAAACGGGGCCTAAGAAATCCAAAACCCTAGATTCTCTACTTATCTCTCTTATGAGTTCTTGGCCAAAAGAGAGAGAAAGGGGTTGGAGCTTCACTTGAAAGGCTCCCTTGAAGTCCTCCTCGAAATCCCCAAGCTCCTTGGAGATCAAAACCCAAGCCCCCAAGCCTCCACAGCCTCATCCTTCTTCTTCCTCATCTTTTCTTCTTTCTCTGGTTTACAATTTTACATGCACAGAGAGAGAGAGGTAGAGTGTTGGAGAGTGAGAGGGAATGAGGAGAGAGAGTGAGAGGGGAGGGTTTTATGTCAGGGAGTAGCTGGAGTGGCAGAGGTGAGTGAAGTTACGAAACTACCCCCACTTACAAATGTTTTCACCACACTGTCCCAGAAATCTGGGCGCTGGGTACCGGTACACGAGATTTGGGTACCGGTACCCAAGCACAAATTTCTCAACCCGAGGGCTGAAAATCTCCTGTTTAACATGGGGTACCGGTACCCAACCTTTGGTACCGGTACCCAGGGACTTAAAATTTTTCTCTGACTTTTCTCCAACCCGAGAGCTAGAAACCTGAGTTTCTTCACTTGGTTCTGGTACTCGGCAAGGGGTTCCGGTACCCAATGGAAAATCTGAAGGTTTCAGATCTGAAGCTCCAAATTCTCGCTCCGCCAACTCACTTTTCGATCCAAAGGCTCTTGCTTCGAACCGAACCACTCCGAATTCATTCATAATCACATTTTAGACTTGCTCGGAGTAATTCAACCGCACTTTGCTATTTTGCGAAGCCAGTGCACTACACCTTGCAGGCTAACTCGGGATCTTGTTCCTGCTCCATCATCCATCAATCTTATTGGTTGTAAGTGGATATACAAGGTCAAGCTAAAGATGGATGGTTCTCTTGAGTGTCTCAAAGCTCGGCTTGTGGCTCAGGGCTACAAGCAGCAATAGGGTATTGACTTCGATGAGACATTTTCCTCGGTCGTCAAGCCGACAGCTATTTGTATTGTTCTTTCTGTTGCATTCTCATCTGGGTGGCCACTTTGGCAACTTGATATAAAGAACGCATTTTTTCATGGCGCTCTCTCTGAGAAGGTCTATATGAAACAACTACTTGGCTTTGTGCACCCCTCTTTTCCGCATCATGTTCACCGTCTACGTAAAGCAATTTATGGCCTCAAGCAGGCGCCTTGGGCTTGGTTTTAATGTTTTACTTCATTTCTTTCTAAACTTGGTTTCATTGGCAGCACCACTGATCCCTCAATGTTCGTTTGTCACTTCTCTTATGGCACTATTTTCTTTTGTTATCGGGAGCTCCGCCGAGGCTCTCATAGACACCTTAAGACGGGAATTTGCGATGAAGGACTAGGGGCCGCTACATTATTTTTTCGGTATTGAGGTTAACCGCTCTCCCTCTGTATTCTATCTGACTCAATAGAAGTATGCGCACCAACTACTTTCGCGTCATGGCCTTCCTGATATTAATCCTGTTTCCACTCCATTCTCTCCGACCACTCGCCTCTCGTCTCATGAGGGATGTCTCCGTAAGGATCCCTACACCTATTGTGAGATGGTAGGTGTTTTACAATACCTTACTTTCACATGGTCCGATATCTTGTATGCTGTCAATTTTGTTGCTTGGTATCTCCATGCACCTCGTGAGCCACACATGCAATGTCACGCCCCTAGGTCAAACTGCGACCCAGGCTCGCCAACAGATCCGCCACCTATACAAGGATCCCCGCACAGGCTAAGCGTCAAACCTGCAAAAGATAGTATCTACAGCTATACAGATATCAGAGCTGGAAATAAAACAGCTAGAATAAAACTCATATAACTGTACATCTGTAAAAGTCACAAGCACAAATCCACCTCTCATAGAGTAAAGTAAATACAACACAGACTGTACAGTACTAAATCCAAAAATAGGGTCCAACTATCACTCTGCATGCTGATAGGGTTCTAACTCGCGACTCCCTTACCTCGATCCGAAGAAGCAACCGGTGCAGGGACTGAAACAGAAGTCTCTGCAAAAAAAACACCAATAGCGGGTGTGAGAACTACTGTCACGCCCCGGGGGTAATTTGAAAGCGGAAAACAGCCCAAATTTTTTTCTAAAAGCCTTTATCCTCCGGCACGTGCTCAGACCCACCACATACACAAGGTCACTTTCAATAAACGGACAGAGTCTCCCTTGTATATGTACGGCGTCGCACAACATACAATCACCAATCACCACTAGTTTAACATACATATGCTCAAAGGGATTAATTAAACTTTTATATCATTCAAAGGAAACTCGCCCACTCGGCATACTCCAAATTGAAAGGATAAAGCCACAAGGTTTTAAAGTAGTGCCTACCCGACACTCTTGTTCTAGAAATCCATTTTCGCAATTGTTTAGCTTCTCAAAACCTTCACATTCACATTCAATCATCACAAGATAAGAATAAAAGATCAAAAGTTTATCATCCCAATGCCATCACGGTGTTGAAATGTTCCAACATTCATATCACATCATCATTCACATCACAAGTTGTTCAAATGTCATGCATCAATATCCACTAAGTGTAATAACCAAAAAAGAAGTAAAAAGGGTCACCGGAATGACGAAAATGCAAGTCATTCGTGAGCCGACGCCTCTCCTCCGTCCCCGCCGGAACCTGTCACATGGTGAGAGTCAGTGACCAAAATATAGGAAGGAAAATAACCAACGACATAATAATAACATGCTGTAATATGTACAAAAAGTAAATAGGACAACAAACCGTAAATCGGAGCATCCATTCCATTCTTATCATCCCTTAGTCCGTAGACCTAAGGAAGTACCAACCTTGCTCAGTCCTTTGGTGCCCTTTTTACCCTCCCCGTCGCACCTCAGAGGGCCCCTACGTAAACACCACGTAGAGTTTCACGGGTCCTTAGACCACTTCCCCGAAAAAGTACATCCTTGCGGTGGCCAAACTGCTGGTGCACGTGACTGCGCCATGAGCTTCCAAAACTTGTATCTGTAGATTAGATCGTGGTAGCTGTACCCGATAAAGTCAATTGTTTTTTCTTGTCCTCTTTTTGTATGTACCAATTTTGCCAAAACATTCAACACCGTCCTTCCTTACCCTTAAAATAGTTATTACAAAAATTACAATAAAAAGAGAGAAGAGCGCCGGACTCCATGGTCCAACAACATTCCCTACCTTGGTTCGATTACCCATCTCTTATCGGTGAAGAAAACGATGTGTGAAAACTCCCAAAACACCTCAAACTTTGCCCGGACAAAAGCTACACAAAAAACCGTTGTTAAAAATATCATTGTAACGAAATTCCACGAGTCGGTGGTCAAACCGGAGTTCCGACGGCGAAAACGGTGGAAAACATCGCTTATCGGAACAAAACGACTAACGGTGCGACGAAACGGCGGAAACGGAGCGACGGTGAAACATCAAGTGACGGCGGCCTGCTCCCGCACTGGCGCTGCCGCAGGGGTCCCCCGCGCGTGGCGCTCCGTGCGGCCCGGCCCCTCTCCTTGCGGGCTGCCCCCCGCACGCCGCGGTGCCCCGTGCGGTGGTGATCCGTGCGGTTGTGCCCCGTGCAGTGGTGCTCCGTGCGGTGGTGCTCCTCTCGGTTGGCGGCGGCGGCTTCCCGTTTTCTTTACAACGGCGGCGGCGGCCTCGTCTTCATCGACGGCGTTAACCCCAACTTCAAATTAAATCGCCGTTTCCATCGACACCTCAAAGAACCCGACAAGAATATCGAAAACCCTACCAAATCTCTACAAGAGGTAACGAAAAGCCCACAACACACCTTCTAGTCGGTGAGGATGACAGTACGATGCTCGGCTCCATCCTCCGCTCCCCGGTCTCCTGCGATGTCGGTGCTCCTTCCTCCGTTGCCCCATGATGCTGCCGATTTCTGATCCCGACCTCCGATGAACCCTTCGAGGAAGAAGACGATGTTCTCTTTTCGTTACAATTTTCGAAAACTAGGGTTTTCTTGTCTCTCTCCCTCTCTTAGGTGTGTAAAGTAGAAACCGATCCCCAGTTACACTATTTATAAAAGAGGGCTTTTTTTGAAAATGACTCTGTAAAAATTTAAATTTTTGAAAATGGCCCTACAAAATTTGTATTTGCAAAAATGGCCCTCTTTCTACCAACTGGGCGCCACGTCGGCTCGCCACATCAGCCGGAGCGCCAGTCAGCTCGCCACATCAGCCGGTGCGTGGGGGGTGTATAAGTTAAACACGCAGGTACAGCCTGCGTGTTCTAAACACGCAGGCTGAGCCTGCGTGTTTAGACACGCAGGCTCAGCCTGCGTGTTTAGAACACGCAGGTAGACACGCAGGCTCAACCTGCGTGTCTAAACACGCAGGTTGAGCCTGCGTGTTTAGAACACGCAGACTCAGCCTGCGTGTTTGGGTGTGGGCTGGGTTCCGGAACAGCCTTGCTGGTTCCGGAAATCCAATGTGCTCAAGCCCCCAGCCACTCAACCAAACTCCAGAATGCTCCAATCTCGCGCCGCCAACTCACTTTTCGCCCCGGAAGCTTCCGCCACAGTTTGAAACCACCCGAACCACACTGTAAATATAAAATACACATGATGCAAGAATTTTTAAATTTTTCTGTAAATACCTGCGGAGTCAATGCTCGATGTAGAACCCGTACTCTACACTAGTCTAACTATTTTTTTTTTTCATCATAATTCAGCCTGCATGTTTAGTCTGAATATTTTTTTTTTCATCATAATTCAGCGTGCATTCAACTCTCTAATACACTAGATGTACTGGTGGATTCTTTCCTTTTGGAAGCTAACAATGAATCTTTGTGTTTAACTAGTGCAAAAAGGAGATCAAATGCAGTGTCTAATGCTCTATTTCACCAGGATCTTGAGAATTTAAGAGCAACAATTTTGAAAACAAGAGCACTAATTATGCTAAAAGGTGGACAACATGACTTAGCAGAGCAACTTTGTAGGACTGCGATTAGCATAAAGGAAAATAGTTCGCTAGTCACAACAAAGTATTACAATATGGGAAATCATTCAAGAGCTCATCACAACAAAATTAAGTAAACAATCTCTTCACAATCATCAAAGCTTTAAACAAATAATAAATGCAAAGCATATACATAATGAGCATTAAAAAAAAAAGAAGGGCATGAAAAAGAGGAATTATAAATATTACATTGAACAATTATTACAGTAAGTTTCAACATTTCAAAGAAGAAGCAAAATACATGATTACGAGCACAACACAACAACACAACAACACAACAAAGCACAACACATCACAACACATTATATCACATCACATCACATCGCACATCATACAATAACACAACACAACAACACAACAACACAACAAAGCACATCACATCACATCGCAGAACATCGCACAACACAACATCACAACAACATAACAACACAACAACACATCACATCACATCACATCGCACATTACAGCACATCACATCGCACATCCCATCACATCACATCGCACATCACATCACATCACAGCTCATCAGAACAAAATAATAGAAATATAACAATATATAACAATGTAAACTAATCAAATGGCTCAATACGGTCGAATTGGTCCAACTGTGAAATAGCCGTGCCCTCTGGCTGTGAAGGAGCTGAAGATGAGGGCTGATCAGTCTGGGAGGACTGTCGATGCCGTGCTCGCCTCAAATAAAAAAGATCAGGTCCTCGTTGACGACGACCAAGTGGTACGTACCCCGATGGTGGCGTAGTATCTGATGGTGATGGTGCATGCCCCGACGTCGATGCTCCACCATGGTCTGCTGGCTGTGTCCCCGATGGACTAGGTGATGGTGCATGCCCCGACGTCGATGCACCACCATGATCCGCTGGGGGTGGTGTAGTATGTGGTAATGTCTGTACAGTGAGTAAACCAACCTCCACCTGAGCAGCACCACGTGTCAGAATGTCGAAAGGTGCTCCAGTATGTGAAAGCTGGGGTAGTACACTTCTGATCGTATATTCTGTTCTCTGAAGGAGATCGACCTGAAATGAAAACAGTATCACAATAATTACATTGACTTTCGTTTGAAAATGAAATTAATTATTATATCATACCAAAAATCTCTCGTGATGTCCATGGGGCTCATATGCAAGGGGGGGACGCTGTGCTGGAGTAGATATCCACCTCCTGGTGATACTCCAATACCACTGCATGTAGATAGAAGCGGCGCGTATATAATCGGGATCTACATGGGGGTCCACCTCTACTATATACTGCAGTCGATCGTCCTAATCCTGAATATGTATGGCATGAAATGCCGCCCAGTTCTCATCCGGTCTACCTCGTGAAGTGATGCGAGGTAGAGCAACTACTGCGTCGGGTATATGCTGTCGAAATCCAAAATGACGAAGCACCCGATCCGGAAGATGTAGCTCAATAATATGAAAACATACTAGGGTCGTCCGTGATCGCCATACCGGAGACCCCACTAGACAAAAAGGTGGAAGTGACCCTAGTATATCATCTGTATATGGCCTCCATATAATCTATTGTGAAAAGTAAATGATAAGTAACTTGTATAAAAAAAAAAGTTATGTGAATGAAAACTTATGATAATTAACTCATGTACCTGAGACTCTAACTGGCAATCAAGCTGATCACGATAAAACTCAATGTCGGCCGTCCTGACATTGTCTCGAAAAGCCAACCTATTATTCCACCTGTTTCACATATAATATATTAGTAATGATAATATAAAACACAGAAACCTTAAAATTTAATACATATCTGCAACCTAGTGGCAGATCAATAAGATCAAACTGCGGTCCGACTACTCAGGTCGACCAATGTGCAGATGATCCCATGCCCAAATCTACATATTAAGCTACTTAGAAATAATAAATGAATTTCATGAATGAAATTACTAGTAAAGGAATGTACCTGAAGTAATGTCGCAAAACAACAACACACCGCTTTTCCCCTCATGCAAGCATTTGCTAATGCTCGATAGAGATGAGCTAGCGTCGCCGCACCCCATGCCAAGGCACCACAAGCGTCAAAATCCTCTAATAGAGGCAACCACTTTAAATGCACTCTAGTTCTGCTTGGGTTTGGCATTAGGCTACAACCTATCTGAAACAAAATATACGCTCTGGCTGTAGCCTCTATCACTGCGGGCTGTGCATCTACGGGGATGTCGTGAAACTGCTGATACAACCATTCAAGTTTGATCTCTCCGCCTCTGATATCTGCGGGAAGCACCCCAAGCAAGAGCTCACATAGCGCCCCCCACTGATACGAGCCTCCTCCGGTCACCGCCCCCCCATCAATGCGGAGTCCAGTAATGACAGCCACATCCATCAAGGTGACTGTCATCTCCCCATGTCTCAAGTGAAAGGACTGCGTCTCCCTCCGCCACCGCTCCACTAAGGATCCTAACAAAGCCTGATCGAGCATGACGCGCCTCAACCGCGATACATAATAGAATCCTGCACGTCGCAGTAGCTCCAATACTGCAGGATGCTCAATCTGCCAGTGGTTCAGTGTGCGACTATGCTCCACAAATTCAACCGGAGAATAACCCTGCAATATTATAAAAATCACATAATATTAGTACATGAAATTTCAAAGAAATAAAAAAGTTAATTACAAAAAAAAATATAACCTCATCTCTAATGCAAGTACATCTGTGGTGAGTCTGATCTGTCAATACAGATCCATCAATCGGTCCTGCCTCCTCGTGATCGTCCATCTGTAATAATACGAATAAATAAATAAACAAATTATATTATGCGTGAAGTATTGTAATTTAATCAAAATAATTTACAACAATCAAGATATGAAACAATCAAGATATCAAACTAATCAACCTAAACGACGACGTCTTTCGGTCATTCTTTGTTGATTTTCAGGACATGTGCTTTTATAATGGCCGGGTTGTTTACACATACTACACTTGCTCCTACTACCCGCGCCTTCGTCCATAATATTGCGAATGCGAGTAGATTTGGGTCGTCCTTTCTTTCTTCGCTCGTGTGGTGGAAGTATAGGTCTGTCATATGACTCAACCCAATAACGCCGATCGGGGACCGGATGGAACTGTGGTTCGTATGTATCTCGAAAGAATTCAGTAGTATACCAACGGGAGCATAGACTATAATAATCTATGTTCATGTGTAAGGAACTACAACAAGCTAATATATGTGAACAAGGTAATCCCGTTAGTTGCAAACACAAACATGAACATGTAGAATGTAGTCCATTGATAATGACTTGGTATTGTAAATCCCTTCCAGTAAGAACTTCAAATTCTTGATATCCATATCGCCTAACTGTATGTGCTCTAGCCACTGACATTCGGCTATTGATAGTTTTATCCACATCCGATACAAATGGAGTTAACATTGTTGCTGCCTCTTGACGATGTTTTAGAAAGAACTCAACCACTCGATGTAATGTTGCCATTACAAAAGCGGTAATTGGTAAGCCACGAACTCCCCTCAAGACTCTATTTTGACTTTCCGAACGGTTCGTAGTCATAATGCCGAATCGTCGACCACCATCGAAAGCCTTAGCCCAATATGTCCTATCGGCATGAAGTCTGTCAACCCATTGCCAAGCATCCTCATCCATTGCTCTCAATTCTTCCTTTAACATGTTATATACTCGTTCTTCTGAGGCACTCCCGATGGCATAAAATTTTTGAAGTAGGTGTTTTGCTTTGAAATGAATATTCATATTAGCTTTCATATGTCGCAAACACCATCGATGAGCATGTCCTTCTGATTGTGGGAATACAAGTGCAACAAGGTTCTCAAGTCCTTTAAAGCGATAAGAAATTAATGTAATAACTCGACCTCGTGTTATGTAGCTCCGTAGACAATTTAGAAACCACTCCCAACTCGAGCCATTCTCCCCCTCGCATATAGCGAATGCTAGCGGGTACAAACTACCATTGCCATCAACACCTGTGGCAATTAATGCATGGCCTCCATATTTTCCATACAAGTGCGTGGCATCGATACTAAGTATTGGCCGGCAAAACGACCAACCATGAATCGAGGGTCCAAAAGCCCAGAAGGCGCGTGCAAATATTCTTGAAGTACTCGTCACTCTTGTAGTTTCAATCTTGGTAATAGTTCCGGGATTTGTTGTTTCTAACATTGAGAAATATCGAGGAAGGTCACAATATGATTGCTCCCAACTACCGTATATAATTTGCAATGCTTTATTCCGTGCCCGCCAAGCCTTGCTATATGAAATGGTGACGTGAAACTCACTCCGAACTCTGGTTTGAACTTCTGTAGGACTCATAGCAAGCCTTGCCTTCATTGTGGGTAGTATATGTTGACATATAAAAGAAGATGTACAATTCCTATGCATTGTATTCAAAATAGGAATCATGCATGTATGTGGTCCCGCATAGGTCTTTACTTTAAAATGTGATGAACCTTTGGGTCGAGAGACATGTAATCTCCATGGGCAAGAATTGACCAAACATCTCACAGTATATCTAGTTGTGTTTGATTTAACAACTCTAAGTTGCACATTATGTTCAATGTGCCATCGATCCAAAGCATTCACCAAGGACGTCTTGTCAGAAAATATCCGATCTTTCCATTGATCATCACTCGGAGGACCTTGATAAATGTTTTGTTCAACAACGGTTTGGTGAATTAATTCATTGCCCAGATGAAAACGTTGTCGGTGATCTTCAAATTCTTCAAATTCTACCGGGTCCTCGACATCATCGTTGTTTGCAAATGAATTTTCAATCCATTCAATCCCTTCATCTTGAATGGCGCATGTGAGAGAATTCAATCCGCCATCATGACCAAAATCAATAGATTGTGGAATACCATCACTATCATCATCTGTAGAGTCCATATCAGTTTCACTTACATGCTCATCGTCACTGTTATTTATTTGCTCATTATCACTTTCTAGTACTTCCTCATTTTCATTTATATTTCTCAACTCTAGATCAGTGCATTCTCGATTGCTAGATGATGGACCCTCATATAGATTATGATGGATAGTTGATCTGCAAAAGGTATTTATGATTAACTATTCAAATCTATTAAGATTTTATGTAATTAAGTCATATAATCACTTACCGCTCATCAACTCCACCGAATAAAGATGGATCCACAGTAATATATGGTAATGATGTACTCACTGGCACATATGGGACTTCAGACACTCTGCAATACTTATAAAATGTAAATTATCCATTTTCCGCACCTATACTATTAAAGGACAAAGATTGAAATTGAAAATTCCTAAATTTTCATACCTTGATGTACGAATTCGTTCAAGATCGACATAATCTCTTTGGTAAACAGAGGTTGGACGGTGACGTGTAGTCAACACTTGCTTCTCTACGTATACTTTGATGCAACCATGAAATGGGAAAAAACTCATCACGCCTACAATCCCATGATCACTTGATATGTCAAGTAATTCCCATTCATTAGGTCCCATTGGACATCGAACTGTTATGCGTAGACGGAACTCCGCTCGATCATAATTAGTGACCTTGTATATTTCTACTTCGAAATCCCGAAATGTGATGTCGCGGCGAATTCCAATCAGTTCTTTATAGGCACCAATGTATTGTGGTATATTATTGTTCACGACTAAATTTCCGTCCCAATGAATATAAAACGGAACACATTCACCAGACATACTGACGTACTAAAAATAACAATAAATAATATAACATTCGTCAGTTTGATGACTACTCTAGTTCGACAAATTAAGATCAGTATTATGAGCTTGACAAAAAAAGAGCTTATAAATTTTGTTATTTTTAATTATAATCATAGTGAATCACTATCTGTCCTTGTAAGTTTATTTTGAAAATTGTCCTTGCAAGTTTTATTTGCTATTTTTGATGAAAATTTAGTTGTATTATGAAATTATTCATGTTTTGGAACTTGCTATTCATGAAATTATTCATCTAAGGTATTATGAAATTATTCATGTTTTGGAACTTGCCAGACCTTTTGGCAATTAGGGCCCAAAAGCTTAGCTTGACAAATTAAAATCATGGACCATATATCCTTTTCACAACAATGTAAGTAAAGATCCTTTCATGTGCCTCCCATCTTTAGTTAGCTTGACAAATTAAGATCATGGACCATATATCCTTTTCACAACAATGTAAGTAAAGATCCTTTCATGTGCCTCCCATCTTTAGTTATAGATGTTAGCACCATACCACCAACTTAGGTTGGGAGCTCAACATTTAAAAGTCGAATGCTCTAATATAAACTTCAAATATAGGTTTATACTTTTAAAAGTATATAAGCCCTTTCTCTCTCTATATATATATTAAACATTAATTTTATATAATTTATTTACATTTTATGTAATATATACAGAGATGTGATGATCGAATGAGAAATTTATAATTTATTTACATTTTATATAATTTATTTATTTACATTAATTTTATATAATTAATGTAAATAAATAATTTTATATAATTTTATATAATGTTATATAATTTATTTACATTTTATGTAATTTATTTACATTTTATGTGATTTATTTACATTTTTGGATAAATAGAATGAGAAATTTATACTACATTACCAAAATTACAGATTTTTACAGATTTTTAAATCACTTAGTGGCAAGGGTTACATTAGCAAAATTACAGATTTTTACAGATTTTTACATTAGCAAAATTACAGATTTTTAAATAAACAATTACAGATTTTTTAAAAAAAAACAAGAAAAAGGATAACTACCATATGATCTATTATATGCAAGATTACCTCAAATGGATTCAATTAACAAAATTAAATGTTAAAACACTATGAAAAAAGCCCTAAATTTTGACCTATTATATGCAAAAAAAATACCTTAGACGGCGACGCAGCTGCTGCACGGAATAGAGAGAGATCGGCTGTTGAACCTCCGACGACGACGACGACCGGCGGCTGCGGCGGCTGCGGCACGGGAGTGAGAGAGAGAGAGAGAGAGAGATAGAGAGAGAGATCGAAATAGGAGCAGGTGAGTGAGGAAGGGAGGGTCGGGGTCAGGGGTTTAGGGCAAGTAGACACGCAGGTACAACCTGCGTGTTCTAAACACGCAGGCTGAGCCTGCGTGTCTAGCTTGCGTGTCTAAACACGCAGGCTCAGCCTGCGTGTTTAGAACACGCAGGCTCAGCTTGCGTGTTTAGAACACGCAGGTTGTACCTGCGTGTTTAACTTATTACCCTACACACACACACCGGCTGATGTGGCGAGCTGACGTGGCGGCCCGGCTGACGTGGCTCGCTGACATGGCACCCAGTTGGCAGGAAGAGGGCCATTTTTGCAAATACAAATTTTGCAGGGCCATTTTCAAAAATTTAAATTTTTTTAGGGTCAATTTCAAAAAAAGCCCTATAAAAGATTTTGAAACAATAATAACCGCTTCCTAACATTTTGTAACAATCAAATCTTTTTGTAACAAATCAACCTTTTGTAACAATTCAAATCTTTTAATTTAACCGTTTCTCCCTCGATTTGCGTTACAAATTCTTCGAAAATCTCATCATATGTTGGCACGGATTTCCAAGCACCCAAAAGCCAAAATGAGTGTTCTAAACCCCTCTTTTTTATATTAAACTTAGAAAGATCATATCGGGAGCTCCGCTTACCGGAATTTAGAGCCTATCGCATCACCGTTTTTCATTTTTCGAGCCCTATGTAATGAAATAAAAATTCGACACAATAGACATAACGAAAATACGAGAAAAAATACCGTGAATACCGAAAGTGATACCGAACGAAAACCGTGGACACTACAACCACAATGACAAAGTAGTCCTTACTGGGTACCATATCTAAGATCAACGATCTGCCCACCAAGTCTACCGGAGGCAAAATAACTGAATTACTGAAAAGCAGGAAAAGCTGAAATAAATTTACAGCTACTATTCCTCAACTATCATGCTCAAAGAAATAATAAAATGAAATGACAGTATGTAACCCCTCGCTCTCGAGGTGCTCAAATCAGCCCAATCTCATTGACTGTCACATCAGGTCTAGTCAAACCTGCGCCCACCTACTACCACACATCCACGAGGAAAATTACGTAGGCGTCCAACCGGACTGCATCGACATCACGCAAAACAACGGGCCCAGCTCCGGAGCGGCGCTCGAGGGGTGCGACGCCACCGAGGAAAACTGTGCATCTCAGTCGAGCTTAAAAAGGCTCCTACAGCTACTATAGTCCAATGTATGATCAATCAGATCAACAAACTCACAATGCTCAATAGGCTCACAATACTGGTCGGAGAATCCTCAACAACCCGGGACCACTGTATTCCTGAACAGCTCCCGACACTAGAATCCCTATCAGGAAAAGCTACAAAAATTCACTCGGCCCCTAGGCACGAGCTTAAATGCAAACTATACTACCCAGACTATTCAAACCCTCCATCCGGGCGAGAAGAAAAATACAGAAGCTGATAACAGTAAAAACAGTACATCGATTTTTCAAGGGTCCAGATATAGGTGAAGCAGCTGATAATAAATATTTTCTAGTGTCTATTATCCTCAAGAATATGCCAATAATATTTGGGGTTCCAAGCCAAGTTCATACAATTTTTTAGGCAACTATCAGATTTTACCAGGTATACAAACAGTTAAATCTAGCATGCTGGATATCTAAACAATAGACATAATAGGAAACTCGTAGATTTTGGAAGAAATCTAACCCACTTGGATCGCTATCCAACCACCGCAAGAAGTCGAAGTGGTGCGGTACAACCCACTGTTAAGGTGCTGTCGGGAAGAAGTTTCGGTACTCGCGCACGCAACAACTCTTTGCCTTCTGCCAGGACAGCCACAAGATGCTCAAGGTAATCCCCAAACAAGACTCCAACCTGAATCACTAAGTCCACCACACACAGGGTCTCAACTCTGTAGCTCCCATCTGCAGCACGCTCAAGTCCCAAGCTCAAGACTCACTCCCACAACACAGTGAACAAGACCATATAATCACCATTCAATCCCTCAGCTTCCCAGCACAAGGAGATATAAACACACAATCAAGAGAAGGAGAAAACCAACCATCAGGTAAGCAAATCCAGAATTCCCATCTCAGCCAGGAATCCGAAAAACTCAAAATTTCGGAAAAACTCGATGCCTACCTTAGAACAACAAATGAGAGATCCTCAGTTACTAACTCCACCTCAGGGAAACTCTACTAAACACCCCTGCCCAGCTTCGAAACTTCGGTGCAACGAAGTTTGCAAAGTTTCTGAGTCAGGGCTTCACAGTTGCAAGCTGGTGCTGCTCTCCTGCTCTATCTCTCTCTGCTCCACCACCTGAAGGAAGAAAGGAGGAAGAAATGGAGAAATTGGATACGGAAGTGGCCTGGACACGCTCTGAAGGTTGGATAAATACATGTGTGTTAAGCTGCTCATGAAGCCCAGCCCCTGCGTACACTTAGCCGTGAAACAACCCAAAATACTAACTTGTCCACGCGGAAAAATCCAAGTTTCGGGCGCCCTCAACATCTCCCCGAGCGTCCTAAACATCGGAGCTACAGTAATAATGGGCGCTCCTCGGCCGTCCGCTCCGCTATAGTGCTGCGCCCGAAACCTTGGAACAGTGCACCATCCTCACGTTGCTCTGCGGGCGCCCGCTCCCTACGCCCGGTGCTAAAGTGCAGCACCCAAATTCCACCGCCTCTGCCAACAGCACCATCAAGCACAAATCTCGAGGAAATTCCAACCACACAATTTTCGAATTGTTACAGTAACTTTCGGGCGACCTTAAATAGGATACACAAATATGTAACAGTTTCGGGCGTCCGAAATAATCTTTAGGGCGCTCGAAAATTCTAGAACTCCAATTTCTTGCCATTTGCGATCCAGAGTCTGTTTTCGCGTCTTTTTCGCTCTAAACGACACTCGCTCGATCCAAACATCTCCAGATGTATCAGTCAGCTGAAGGGAACACACCCGAACAGCCACAAAGCTCCGGTACTCTACATGCAAGTAGTTAAACGTATTCTCCATTATATTCGGGGGACGATGTTCTATGGCATTCCTATCTCCTGCTGCGTCAATCCTACCATCGTGGCTTTTTCTGATGTTGATTAGGCTGATTGTCCAGATACATGCCATTATATTTCAGGTTATTGCATAATTTTTGGACCTAACCTTTCTTGTGGTCAGCTAAGTAGCAACCTATTATTTCTCGTTCGAGTTCTTAGGCCGAGTATCGCTTTGTGGCATACACGCTTGTCAAGACAGTTTGGATCCGTTGTCTGCTTCGAGACCTTGGTGTCTTCTTATGGTACTCTATTTGCATCTACATGATAATCTTAGCATAACATATCTTGCTACCAATCATGTTCTCCATGCTTGTACGAAGCATATTGAACTTGATCATCGATTTTTGAAAGAAAAAGTCCAATCCGGTGACTTGGATTTAGTCCATATCTATCTCTTCTGATAAGCAACTTGCTTACATCTTCACCAAACCTTCTTCAATTATCAATTCTCCATGCTACATACCAATCTTCGCATTCGTCCGATGGATGCTTGGCTTGCAGGGTGATGTTACGATATATTTAGTGTTGTATATTATTGCAGTTATTGTTGCCATATTTTTAATGTAGTTTTATATAGTATTTTTGGTTGTATTATTACTATAATAGGTTGGCTTGTATACATGTCCTGTATTATATATTTTCATTAATGCAATCTTAGAGGGACAAGCTCTTTTGCCTATCTTTCGGCCAATATCATAAGTTTTTCATTGATCATATGATTCTATCCTATTCTATAATGTGACTAAATCAAATTGGTCCAGTTGAATTTAAGTGAATAGCATAACGTAGGATATGCTTTGGTATTTGATTGCAAATTAATCTCCTGCAAATTTCTATCATCATGTTTTTCAAAACACACCTCTCTATTTGATTCAGGCATATTAAAAGAGAGGAATTATTTTGAACTTGCTTTTAGCATAGAATATGAAGAAGCCGAGAGGCGTTGATCCGTTGGATTTAAATGATGGCTCTCTTTGTAGGGATAGTAACCTTTTTCACTTTACATGATAAGTCAACATGCAGATATTAGGCTAATTAACAAAAGACTAGAAACTCTTTTCGGCAAATTGATGTGCCAGGAAACGCTCTAATCTATTAGGATAGCAGAATACAATATAATCTTGGTGCAACACTTGAAGTACCAGATCTTCCTTACACTACTTAAATGGTATCATGCATATTTAGTTAATTATGTCCCTCTCACCAGCTCCATGAGAGCTAAACCGTGTACTCTGCTACTAGTTATTTGAAATGCTTATTTCTTTCACATTTTTTAATTGAAAATGTTAAAGAGCAGTAAAAGGGTCGAGTGCACTTGGATATTTGACCTTTTTCTTTTATTTCATTTTCGAGTAAATGGTCTAAGCGAATGAAAGATAAAGCAATTATACGAAAGATTGCTAATTTGTTAGAGTTTAAGAATCTTTTTCTCACATATTCATCATTTAATTTACGCAATAGTCTATAGCTCATATGTCCTTTTCTTTTGATGTTATGGCATATTATTCTCAATAATTCTCAGTAGAAAAAGGAAAGGACCTTTTATTCTTGTACGATGTTGTTAATTTGGACGCATTTATTGTATAAATAATCTCTCTAGCTCTTTCATCATTTTCCACAGGATCCTGTTTGTGGTAGTGCACATTGTGCATTGGCACCTTACTGGAGTAAAAAGTTGGGGAAGCAAAGTCTTGTTGCTTACATGGTACTGCTTAACACATTATTGGATCTAATTAAAGCAAATTACTTATTAAGAGAAATTGAAGTTTTGACTTTTGTTGACTTTGTCTCCCTTCTTTTGATACAATCTGTGGTAATTTTTTGTTTGTTTTTCTTTGTTCAATTCAGGCTTCTCCAAGGAGTGGAATATTGGACCTACAACTGGAAGAGAAGACTCAAAGGGTTCGGATCAAGGGAGATGCTGTTACTGTCATGGTGGGAACCATACTAGGCTGGTATCAACCATCTAATGTAAGCATAGATTTGTAGCATGTTAATTATTCTGGTATGAACACACACACTCTCTCTCTCTCTCTCTTAGAGAGGGAACATTGCTTTGAGTGCTTAATCCACTAATTTGTATCAAATCTTCTACGGGTGTTTATGAAGAGATCTTAATCTGTGAAGAGATCTTAATCCACTACATTGTACCAACTCTATTATTGGTACTTATGGAGAGATCTTAATCCATTATGTTGTATCAATTCTACTATTGTTATTTATGAAAAGATGCGGTTGTGCTCTCTCTCTCTCTATTTTTATCTTCTCTCTCTCTCTCTCTCTCTCTCTCTCTCTCTCTCTCTCTCTCTCTCTCTCCGTGTAATTTTGTGTTTTGGAAGGAAGTCTACAATATAGGAGCTATACCACATCACCTGTAACCAGCCAATCACATATCTCATTGTGAGAGAAAAGTACAAATAAAAAGTATGTTTTTAAAAAACATGATGCGATGGGTGAACCAAGAAAGTAGTGGGTGTTTGGCCTAATTTTTGAAAAATAATTTTGGGCCAAATTTTTTATTTTTTTTTTAGCTCAATAGAGCATTTGGCAATATCGTTTTCAATATCGATTTTTAGAATCAGTTTTTTTATTTTCAAAACCCTAAATCAAATGCAACTGCTGGTTTGTCCTAGATTCTAGTGATTTCTGGGTAATCAATTTTGATCTGGGAATCAGTTTTTTGATTTTCAAAACCCAAAATCAAATGCAACTGCTGGTTTGTCCTAGATTCTAGTAATTTCTGTGTAATCAATTTTGATCGGAAAAATTGATTTTAGTTAAAAGTTGTAGAGCGAGGAATTTAGATAGAAAGCAATTTTTTTGAAATAATTTTGCAAAGCTGCTTGGCAAAATTTTATTTGCTGTTTGTAAAAAATAATTTGTTTACTAAATTTTATTTTAAAATAATTTAAAATTACAAATTTAAATTTAATTTTAAAATTTGAATTTCAATTTAAATTTGCAAAAAAATTTAAAATATGATATTTTAATTTAAATTATAATTTTAAAACTTAAAATTTTAAAATTTAAAACTTAAATTTTTAAATTTAAATTTAAATTTCAAATTTAAAATTAAAATTTGCAATTTAAAACTTAAAATTTTAAAATTAAAAATTAAAAGATGAAATTTGAAATTTTAATATCTAAAATTTTAAACTTAGAATTTATAATTTAAAATTTAAAATTCAAAATTCAAATTTAAAAAATTATAATATAAATTTTAAAAGTTTATAATTTGTAGAAAATTAAAACTTATAATTTAAAATTTTAAAATTTTAATTTTAAATTCATTTTAAATTTAAAATTTAAAATTTTTAAGTTTGAAATTTAAAATTTGGTATTCGAAATTTTTAAAAATTAAATGTTAAAATTTGAAATTTAAAACTTCAAATATAAAATTTAATATTTAAAATTTAAATAGGAATTAAATTTAAAAATAGAATTTAAAATAAAAATAAAAATTTAAAATTGAATCTAAAATTAAAATTAGATTTCAAAAAATAATTTTTAGCTATTTCTGATTTTAGGCTTCGAAGAGAAAAAACTACTCACTCACCCCAAAAAGACAGGAAGGAATAACAAAGTACAATCACTCACTCATGAGTCTCTCAGATCGACCCAATCTCAATGCCAGTCCACATCGGGTCCAATCAAGTCTATGCTCCCTACTATACCACGTAGGGTGTCCCAACGAACAATCTCAATCTCAACTATCGCGCAAATTTGCCTCAACGGGCCCAAACCATCGCATCCGGAGCGGCATATCATGGGGAGCGACCCCACCAAGGAATCAGCACAGCATCAAGTATCACATCAGTAGCACATGCAGGCATAGTCAAATCAGCTCTCACAAAATCAACTCTCACGAAGGTCGGAGTATGCTCAACGACTCACATCTCAAATGCTCAAGAGATCAAAGGAGAGAAATAAAATGGATCGATATATGTACTCGGAATGATCAAATCCATGATATCACAAATCAGATAACTCACTATGCTCACAAGGCTCAAACAGAGGTCAGAGTACTCTCAGTGACTCAAATCTCAAATACTCAAGAGAACGAGGAGGAATGATAATCTCAATACTCAAGTCTATGGTCCCTCAGACTAAATAACTCACTATGCATAAGTAACTCACTCAGATGTCGGGATCAATACAGTGACTGGAGTCTCGAATGTTCACAAGAGGCCAAGATAACGACAATAGACTCGATCCTATGATCCCTCAGATCAGAATACTCATAATGTAAGACCGACTCCCCCAAGAAGGTCAACAAACTCACAATGACTCAAGAATCACAGCAGATTTGACAGACTCCCGATACAAAAGATGACTAGCTACTACCAACCAGATCCACTTGTCTCAACCCGAATACAATGTCATCTACACTACCCTAATCAACCAGACTCATCATCTACATCATGGCATCAATCATAGCTGAATATAGGATATATGTAGTGTAGGAAATGCTAGATCAAATAAAATACCAAAGTGGAGGGTTTTCTAAGGTCACTGGTCTGAAATAATAGTAAATATGCGACAGGGGTGCTAGTCAATGTTCCATATCAGTTTAACAGATATACTGGAGACAGACTGCTAAATCTAGCATGCTGCTATAAATAAAGCAATAGACATAGAAGGGAGTCCAATGAGCTTGGGGGAACGAGCAACCCACCTGAAGCGCTAACATCCAGAAAATAGATCTGTGCTCCCGCGAAGAATTACACCGTCGAAAAGGGGACAACACTACACCGGACAGCAGAAAGAATAATTGCGGTAGCCTCGGGCTCCATCTTTCATGAGGACCTAGAAAAAGGTATCGAAACATAATCTCAGTCGTCAAGAAAATCCAAAAACTGCTTCCCTGTACTCAATTCCTCAAAAGAAATAGGTATGCGACAGTGCTGATACAATTTGTCAAAGAGGGAGTAGTTTATACCATTATTTTATCCTCAAAAATCCCACGGCAAGGTCCAATTATGATCTTCAAAGAATCTGGATCATCCCCATGTCTTCAAATTCCCAAATCTCAGAGATATGGAAGAGGAAATCCATGGTTAGTGCTTATTGCGCAAGTAAATACAATAACAGTAGCAAAAGTTTTAGAAAAGCTTTATTTTACATGTCCTAGAGGTTTAGGGTCCAGAGGTGAATTCTAAATCGGGGGTCAACATAAAAAAGGTAGTTCCATCAAAGAGGAAAAATCCCTCCAACATTTTAGATCAAAAGCTTGTTCCTAGAGCCCGTGAGAAGCCTCGGAAAAACCGTCGACGGTGCGGTCAAAACAGCGCATTGGGTGACAGAGGGAGGAAGAATGCTGATACTTCTTTCAAAAAGGCCCAAAAATTAGAAATGAGTGAGTGGAGAGGGTGGGCGATCTCCTCAGGGTCGCAACGCACCAATCCACGTTGAAAACGGAGGAGAAACGACCTAAAAAATGACCCCGGACCGAAATTTATAGCCGCTGGAGGGTCGGGTTTCGGGTGCCCGAATCGGGCGCACTGTGCGCGCCCGAATCCGCCTGCCACGCGGCACCGATCGATGAAGCGCCCGGATTCACAGAATGCCGCCACGCGTCAGTCAACCCATGGTCAAAGACGGTTCCACGACTTCGCCGCCCACGCGTGCCGCGTGGCGCTGCGCTGGCCCAGTCCGCGCGCGCCACGCGTCTACGCGATGTGCTAGCGCTGACCATGCGCACAGTGTGCGCCGCATGTCCTCCTGCTGCTGCCCCGGCCCAGTCCGCGGCGCCACGTGGCCGTGCCAGCGAGCTGGCGCGCCCACGCATGGTGCGTGCGCCGCGTGCCCTGGCGCGCTGGCCCGTAGTACAGGCGCCACGTGGCCCAGTGAGCGGCTGCCACGTGGCTCGCCTTGTTGATTGGTCAAACCGAGCCGGCCCAACACTGTGCGGGCCTCTGCTCGAAACCGGGCGCCCGAAAACCCATTTCAGGCGCTCGAAATAAGCCCACAAGCTCTTTTTCCTTCGTTTTCGCGTGCCGGTTCTAATTTTTGCGCCCGTTTTTCGCGCAGATAGACCCAACACTCAATTTAGGCGTTATCCAGATGCCGGTCTCACTAACATGGTAACCACTGGTGGTCCGGGTCTCCACAGAGACTGACGTTCTCATCAAATCCAAATTTGATCATAGACATATATACTAGAATTACTGTAGTAACCCAGATCCCCATGTAGCTTCCCCCTATGTTTCGGGGCGTGGAACACCTGTTAGTGGTGTGTTGGGGCCACAACACGTCAAAGGGATGTGTTGGATGGACTCAGAGAGGGTTTGGGGTCAAGCCTGTCTTTCGGTTGCTTTTGCCAAATTTTAGAAGTGGGTTCAGGCTGATTGGATGCCGTATTTGGATTCAGCGCGGAAAAACGCTTGAAAACGGCTATTTACTTGTATTTTTCTGAGTCCGGACGCCCAAAAACGGACACCTGGAAGTTTTCTGTGCAAAATGGTGCACGGGGGGAGCCGTGGACCGGCGCCGGACACGTGGCATGCTGTGATTGGCCGGCGCACGGTGTCTGGTCCACGGGAGAAGCCCACTGGTGCACGGTGGACCGGCGGGGACACGTGGCGGCCTGGGATTGGTCGGCGCACGCTGTCTGGTCCACGGGGGAGAGCGCTGGTGCACAGTGGACTAGAGGGGACACGTGGCGGGCGCCCATTGGCGGGTCCGCGTTGCGCGGTCCACAGAGCAGCGCGGCTGGCGCATGGACCGGGGCGCGCCACGTGGCGGCCCCGGATTGGGCGGCTCATGTGTGCGCGGTGCACGCGGGGGCGCGCGCCTGTGGCCGTACGCGCGTGAGGCGCGGCGCAACCGGCCGGCGTGTCGGGCGGGGCGGCGCCACGTGGCGCCGCGCCATTGGCGGGCGCCACCCAAGCCCTGGCCACGCGGCGGTGCCCGGTTCGCCCGGGCCGCTGTTCCCTGTTTTGGGACACGTGTCGCGCCCGGGTGAATCCGGGCGCGCACAGTGATTCCGTGTGGGCCGGCCCGAAAACATTCGGGCGCCCGATTTCGGGGATACAGATGGAATTATTCCAATTGTTTTTGGGCCCATATATATACCTCCTCCCCTCTCTCTTTCTCTCCTTTTTTTGAGTTCTAGAGAGGGAATGAGAGGGAGAGCCCAATAGGAAACTTGATCCTCTCGATGTTTTTGATCTCGTGGTGGATTTCCAGAATTTTCGGAGGCTCGGCAACGGCGATCTCGATTTTACAGTGCGCCTCGACTTTCCCCCATTTCGGCCCGTTTCCGTCGCAGTTCAGTCGGAAAATTGCTGTGAGCAAACCAGAAGGAATTTTTGAGCGATTTCTATGGCAGCGCGTTCCTAAGAGGTAAGGCTTCATTTTTTGTGCTGACTACTTTGCTCCGTTTTGCACTTTTGGCACGGTTCCTGAGGCACCTTTGAACCCCCTTTTGCTGTGGTGTTTTCTGGACAGCAACAGCTTGTTCGATTTATATCTTGGCCTACGAGCATCGGATCAAGGCGTATAAGTCCTCCTTTTCGATCCACTCGTCGCGAGGAACGCAACCGTAATTTTTCTGGATTTTTCGAAGCACTGTACAGAGGTGAAATTCCCTCTTTTTTCATGCTGTGGGAAAAACAGCAAATGCTGTATTTTTGGGTTTTCTGTTTACACCGGGTGCGTTGTTCTGTACAGTTGTGCACTGTTTTCGGCAGGTTGCGGAGTTAGAGGACTGTGGACAGCAAGGAGGCTTTCTGGGTACGAATTGCGTATTTCGAGGTGGTGGTTGTTGCTTACCTCACTTTTGACTAACTCACTAGGAGTATTAGAGATTCCCTATTTTAAAAGTGATAATCGATATTCTAATTGAGAATTGCATGTGTAGACCCCACAAATTATGTGACAACTCACTTATGTTAAATTTGGGACAAATGTTATATCATAATCTCGCATGCAAAATGACTTACCATGTTAGAGTATTAAAATCATCCTTTTTAAAATAAATATCAGACACTTTTCTACAGCTTTAAAAGAGGACATTTGCATGCTTGTATGGACATCTAGTTAGGCCACTATTTATTGCTACACTATCATATTGGGACTTGACTTAGGAGAAACCATATTTCATTGCTCTCCTTTTTATTCAGATGCATGTTGCTCGGTTTGAGCAGGGTTTTGGGATAGTATAGTTGAGGCCATTGAGTCTGGGACAGGTTAGACTCGATTATGGTTTATGGGGCATTGTGGTAACCGCGGATATTAGGCGGTTGACCAGATGTGGGCTATTTTACCAGATTTGGGCTTATGGGGTATTGCAGCGACCGCGGACAGTGGGCGGTTGACCGGATGTCTATTATTGCACCAGATTGGGGATCAGAGTTTCATTAGTGGACGGAGTTTCCCACTTTGATCAGTGTCTTGATCCAGTCCTGCTATATTTGTTACGGAATTTGAGTTCGCGTAGTTTCGTGAAAGTCTCAAGTCTTGAAGATTGAAGGTGAAGAAAGTTGGATCATTTAACTCAATCTCAAAAAAGAAGAATTCAAAAGGATCAGGTATGTTTAACCTAAGATTTTGTGTGATCCGAATACTTCTTGTAGTGTAGAAACATTTGGAAGAATCTTTCATTGCATAAAAATCAAAAACTGGACTTGGGACATGTTCAGGATCCGGATCAGGTTGTTCGATCCGGATCCCGAAGGTGGTTTGTTCATACACTAGTTCAATCCGGATCGTAGCCTCTCTTGATCCGGATCCCGAACACTGAGTTTACCATCTTCCTTGAACGATCCGGATCAGGCTTCGCAATCCGGATCCCGAACGTTGATGTTTGGTGAACTGTATGAACGATCCGGATCAAGCACTTCGATCCGGATCCCGAACCTTCGTTTTTCTGGAATTACCTGACTCGTTACGACGATCCGGATCACAGCTAATCCGATCCGGATCGCCGTCCGTAAAATTTCCAAAAACGGTAGGTTTTTGATTGTTATTTCCTTCCTATGGTTTCTAACCTATAAATAGACCCTATGACTCTTTTTCTAGGGTCAATCCACATAGCCGTCATTTTCATATATCATCTTATACGGCTCTAGATCCACATATAGAGAAGAAAGGAAATCATTAGAGAATACTCTATGTTTCTTCATCTATATTGATTAGTTTGATTCTAGGTTTTCATACTCACATCTTGAGTTGAATCAAACTAATGAATACTTAGATGGTATTTCCGATCTATCTTTGATCTAAGTATTCGGCGGATCATCACCACCAAAAACAACGATTTACCCCAAAAATCGGCGCGTGGATTCGCGTGTCCTTGTGGATTCAAGGTTCAACCGCTCTCGTGGATTCGGAGCGAGGCACGTTCGTGGATTCGAAGGGTGCTATTGGGTGAAGACCGTGGATTCGGTCGGACGTCGTGGATTCGACGTTGGACGCCGTGGATTCGGCGTTGGGCGCAGATCGTGGATTCGAGAAGCGTCGCGGAGCGAGCGGAGAAGATCCTCTAGGAGCGTATGGAAAAGGTTGAGTCGTAAGTGTGTACGGTAAATCACCTTGTACGTGTTTTAATTCTAGTGGATTTCTGCCGTGTTATCGGTCCCGTGGTTTTTTTACTCCGGTGATGGAGTTTTCCACGTAAAAATCTTGCGTATTATTTTTATTTCCGCATTGGGTTTTTATCGCAACGATTTTTTGAGTGTTTATACGTTTACACCTATTCACCCCCCTCTAGGTGTTTTTTCTCCTATTTAGATCCTTATTACATATAACCCAACAAGTGGTATCAGAGCGGGAATAGGGTTGTAAACAATGGTTGAAGGTGGAAACATCAACCGACCCCCGTTCTTCGATGGAACAAATTATGCGTACTGGAAAGTACGGATGAAAGCCTTTTTAATTTCCATCGACGAACGGGTGTGGCAATCAATTGAATTAGGATGGTCTAATCCAACTGAATTTATTGGTGATGTTCGCACCTTAAAACCTAGGTCGAAATGGACCAAGGAAGAGTTAGATTCATCTTCTTACAATGGCAAGGGAATTAATGCTATCTTTAATGCCTTATCTCAAACTGAATTCTCTCGCGTCTCGGCATGTGAGACTGCGAAAGAAATCTGGGATGTTCTTCAGGTTACACATGAGGGAACTAACCTCGTGAAGATTCAGAAACTGCAAATGCTTACGAGCAAGTTTGACTCTATCTTAATGGCAGAAAATAAATCTTTCACGGACTACTATACACGATTGCAAGACATCGTAAACTCATGTGCTAATCTGGGAGAGAAGATTCCAGAATTTAAGATTGTAAGAAAGATCTTAAGAACTCTTCCTGAACGATTTCGCCCAAAGGTTACTGCCATTGAAACTATTAAACACCCGGACGAAATACGTGTAGAAGAATTAGTTGGTTCATTACAAACTTATGAAATGACATTTACTACTAACAATTCTTCTGGAAAGGCATCCACTTCTAAGTCTTCAGGTTATGCGTTGAAAACAACTAAGGAAGAAGACGCGGATACATCCTCCTCAGACGATAACGAGAACCTTTCTATGGAGGAATTTGAGAAGCAGCTCGCTCTCTTGACAAGGAAGTTTCGCCGCAACTTTCGAAGGGGTAATTCAAGTAAATCTCCATTCTTCGGAAAGTCGAATAAAGGCAAGGGTACTGCAAGTTACAAGTCAAGAAAGCAAGAGAACTTCTCAAAGGATAAGAAAAGTTCAGAGGGACAACTACAATGCTTCAAATGTCGAGGCTACGGCCACATTGCAACGGAGTGTCCTAACAAGTATCCGGCAAAGAAGAAGGCGATGCAAGTCGTCACTTGGGATGACAACTCAACGTCAAATGAGTCGTCTTCGAGTGATGAAGAAAAGAGCTCCACCGCATTCCACGCGTCCGTATCTTCACCCTTCATGTGCTTTATGGCAAGTACATCCGAGTCGTTGTCCAACTCCACTGTTGAAAAGAATGCAACGGACAATGAATCGGATGATTCGGAAGGTGAAGATTTTGCTTTAGCCTACCACAGACTTTTGAGGGATTCAAAGAAAGTGGCTAAGCAAAACAAGAGTTTGAGAGGGAGAGTGCATGATCTCGAAGAAGAAGCAAAAAGAGCGACTTCTCTCTCAAACGCTCTTGAAGCGGAAAGGGAAAACTTGATAAAGGCAAATATTTCCCTTCAAGAGTCCAATGAGCAACTTGAGAAGGAACATACAAATCTGGTGGATAACGCGAATCACTTCTCAAAGCTCTACAACGAGGCTCGACAGGATAACCTGGAAATGACAAAGACCATTTTCCAACTCAAGAATGACTTACAGCGATTCTCTTCAGGAAGGAGTAAGTTGGATAGACTTCTTGGTCTTGGTCAATCAAATCGGTTCGGCCTCGGATACACTCAAACTGGAAACAGTCCAAGTTCGAGTGAGACAGTTTTTGTGCCTCAGTCGGTATCTCCTCCTCCGACACCGGAATTCAAGACAAACAACGACAACAAACCTACTTCATCCTCTTTGGGATCGTCAAGATCTAAGGTATGTTTTCGTTGTGGTGTTTCAGGGCACATAAGAAGATATTGCAAGACGGGAGTCGAACGCTCATCTCAAGGACCTCTTGCAACAACTACCAAAAAGGCTCCTCCCCGAAAATCAAAGCAAAACTTTTCAAATGAAAAGAGACTTGGTAGTTCATCGCGCAAGACGATTTCATCAAGGAACAACAATCGCTATAACAAGACGCCTTCACCTAGGCATATAACTTCACGACCATTACCGACGCACTCCAAAAGGGTTTGGGTGCGCAAAGGTGAAATTTTCCCTTGTCTTGTTTCCAATGTTTCCTTGCATGCATATGATAGTTCGTCTTGGTATCTGGATAGCGGGTGTTCCCGTCACATGACCGGTGACAAAAATAGTTTTCAAAATCTTGAGAAAATCTCCGGAGGACACGTTGTTTTCGGAGACGGTCGATCTTCCAAAATTGTTGGAAAAGGGACGGTAGCTATTCCAGATGGCCCGATTTTGAAAAACGTCTTATTTGTTGATGGTCTTAAGAATAACCTCATAAGCATAAGTCAACTTTGCGACAATGGTTTTTCAGTTAACTTTTCATCTGTTGAATGCGTTGTAACTGATAAGGACCATGTCTTCTTTTTAAAAGGGGTTAGATCTGAAAACAATTGTTATGTTGTTCCTAATAAATTTTCTGAAAATTGTAACTTAGCCACTTTGAATAATGAAACTCTTTGGCATGAAAGGCTAGGTCACTTAAATTTTAAGGAACTTACTAGAATTTCAAACAAGGACGTGGTCAAGGGGGTTCCAAAACTTTTATTTAAACAAAACGTTGTGTGTGGTGGTTGCCAAAAGGGAAAACAGTCTAGGACTGCACACAAGAACTTGAACCACGTTGGTACAAAACGGCCCTTGGAACTTTTGCACATGGACTTATGGGGCCAACCCGTCAACCATCTTTGGGAGGTAAATGGTATATTTTTTTATTGGTTGATGATTTCTCTCGGTATTCTTGGGTAGCATTTTTAAAAGAGAAAGCTGATACTTTTGTTTCTTTTCACGAGATTTGCCTTCGTATTATGATTGAAAAGAATGAAAAGATCATTCGTGTTAGAAGTGATAGAGGTGGAGAATTCATTAATTCAAAATTCATTGACTTTTATACTTCAAACGGTATTAAGCATGAATTCTCTGCACCCTATACACCTCAACAGAATGGTGTTGTCGAGCGCAAGAACAGGGTTGTTCAAGAGATGGCGCGTGTGATGCTTCACAGCCGAAATTTACCGCTACATTTTTGGGCTGAAGCTGTGAACACCGCTGTCTATGTCATTAATCGAGTGTTCTTGCGCCCGGGAACGTTAAATACACCATATGAACTATGGTGTGGTAGAAAACCCAACATCAAATATTTTCGCATCTTCGGGAGTCGGTGTTACATTTTACGTGACCGTGAAAATCTTGAAAAGTTTGACTTGTTGGGTTATATGTAATAAGGATCTAAATAGGGGAAAAAACACCTAGAGGGGGGTGAATAGGTGTAAACGTATAAACACTCAAAAATCGTTGCGATAAAAACCCAATGCGGAAATAAAAAATAATACGCAAGATTTTTACGTGGAAAACTCCATCACCGGAGTAAAAAACCACGGGACCGATAACACGGCAGAAATCCACTAGAATTAAAACACGTACAAGGTGATTTACCGTACACAATTACGACTCAACCTTTTCCATACGCTCCTAGAGGATCTTCTCCGCTCGCTCCGCGACGCTTCTCGAATCCACGATCTGCGCCCAACGCCGAATCCACGGCGTCCAACGTCGAATCCACGACGTCCGACCGAATCCACGGTCTTCACCCAATAGCACCCTTCGAATCCACGAACGTGCCTCGCTCCGAATCCACGAGAGCGGTTGAACCTTGAATCCACAAGGACACGCGAATCCACGCGCCGATTTTTGGGGTAAATCGTTGTTTTTGGGTGGTGATGATCCGCCGAATACTTAGATCAAAGATAGATCGGAAATACCATCTAAGTATTCATTAGTTTGATTCAACTCAAGATGTGAGTATGAAAACCTAGAATCAAACTAATCAATATAGATGAAGAAACATAGAGTATTCTCTAATGATTTCCTTTCTTCTCTATATGTGGATCTAGAGCCGTATAAGATGATACAAGAATATGACGGCTATTTTCCTTCTTATCGGCTTGCCCTAGGAAATGAATCATAGGGTCTATTTATAGGTTAGAAACCCTAGGAAGGAGATAAGAATCAAAAACCTAACATTTCTGGAGATTTTACGGATGGCGATCCGGATCGGATTAGCTGTGATCCGGATCGTCGTAACGAGTCAGGCAATTCCAGAAAAACGAAGGTTCGGGATCCGGATCGAAGTGCTTGATCCGGATCGTTCATACAGTTCACCAAACATCAACGTTCGGGATCCGGATTGCGAAGCCTGATCCGGATCGTTCAAGGAAGATGGTAAACTCAGTGTTCGGGATCCGGATCAAGAGAGGCTACGATCCGGATTGAACTGGTGTATGAACGAACCACCTTCGGGATCCGGATCGAACAACCTGATCCGGATCCTGAACATGTCCCAAGTCCAGTTTTTGATTTTTTATGCAATGAAAGATTCTTCCAAGTGTTTCTACACTACAAGAAGTATTCGGATCACACAAAATCTTAGGTTAAACATACCTGATCCTTTGAATTCTTCTTTCTTGAGATTGAGTTAAATGATCCAACTTTCTTCACCTTCAATCTTCAAGACTTGAGACTTTCACGAAACTACGCCAACTCAAATTCCGTAACAATCTCCCCCTTTGGCGGTTTCGTGACAAAACACAGATCCACTAAAGAAAATTCAAAAAGATATTTTTGTTGCTATCACCATACAACAAAAATTTACAATGGAGATCCAAAAATTTAAAAACATGAGATAAGCTCCTAAAACAGACTCTAGACTTAGACATCTGTACTCTCTGCACAAAGAAATCATTCTTGACAAAAAGAGATCGTTAGATACCTCAAGAATATTTAGCATACAAAACCTAGTACAGAGATAGAGTTTATCTGATCATCATGACATTTGAAAATTCAGATATGTAAGAGAATCATAGTTAAAAACCAACATATCTTCTATGCAATTAAAAACCAAATGTCACAAAAAGTTAGTCCAACATCAACTTGTTAGTCATATTACATGCCCAAATAGTTAGTCGAATAGTTAGTCGAGACATGCAAACAATCACAAGATGAAAACCAAAGTTGAAGTTGAAGTGATACTTACCTTGATGTATACAAAATCTTCATCAGCAAGATTTTCACAATCATTGTTCAAGTTCCCTTGATGTTCACTTACCTTGATGTATACAAAATCTTCATCATTGTACCTTGATGCAGTCATCATTGTTCATCATTGATGTATACAAGATCACAATTTTCACAATATCATTGTTCAGGTTCTCTAAACTCTCTCCCCCTTTTTGTCACAAACAAAGCCAAAGTTACCCAAAAATTGAAGGAGAGTTAAAAAAATATCAACGAAAATGTTCCGAAATTGAAGAACTAGAACTAAAAGTAAGTCCTAAAAACTGAAAGACCTGCACAAAAAAAAAAAAAAAAAAAAAAAAAAAGATTAGAAAGAAGGTTAAGTCAGTCAGAATCCGAACTAGTGGGATTGGTACAATCCAACTTCTTCAAAATCGCTTGAAGCATTTTTGACATTCTGGAGACTTTTCTTTTCATCTTATGTTGCTCAGAGATAATCTGTTTGAGATTTGTAGACACGCTGTCTTGTTCAGCAGACGATCTTCGCTGTTCTTGTCGAAGTGACGACCCTACATTCGCTTTTGCTGTGTGTCTCCAGGACGTTGAAGGATGTAGTAGAGAACCAGACGGTGCATCTTGACCTTCAATCCATGGAGATTCTCTAGTGAGAGAGCGAGCTCTGGTGAGGGGTCTGTCAATCTGAATTCCAGTTCCCCTCGAATTCTTTTGCCTAGTGTACTGCTTTGTTGTTGAGGACGATCTCATCAGCTTCTTGTTCTTCAAGTACAACCTATCTTCTTTGTCAATAGCTTTTTGTGCTTGTTCACAAATCTCTTTCCAGTCTTCTTCATCTGATTCTGAATCAATTTGATAGACTTTCTTTGTCTCTTCTTGATTTGGGTCATCTTGTTCCCTTTTTATAGAAGACCCACTAGGTCCTACCATTGCTACAAAAAGGAAGATTAACCAGGCGAATGCCATTGGTGCAAGTGCTTAAAAGTTTTAAAATCCTGTGAACAATAACTCAAAAACACGAAAAATTGTTAATTTTCAAAAATTGAAAAATTATACCCAAACAATCATAATCATGTAGAGAGACTAAGAATCAAATTAGTTTTGCAAAAGGACTTTTAAAAATAGATCAATTGCATGATTTTCGAAAATCCTTATTATATGCCCTAAAACCGAAATTTTAGAAATCGAAGCCTAAAAATCCGTTAATCAGGAGAGTACCTAGCATATAATCAAAACTAATCTACCCAGAGTTCTTATTTCAAAAGAAATTTGATCAAAAACCATCCACAAACAAAGTTGATCCAAGAAATTCATCACGTTTGAGGAGGAAAAGAGAAGAACGGTGAAAAATCGAGATTTTGATCAATAAAACTTACTTGGAGTTGAAGAACTTGAGTTTGAAAGCTTCCAGGAAGGATGAAATCTAGAGAGAGAGGCTCTGAAAACTTTGGAACAAAAGATTGGAGTAAAAGAAATCAAAACCCTTTTGTTCTTTATAAAACCTAGCCGCGATCCAGATCATCCCATGCTTGCGATCCGGATCGGCTACCCGCAGTGAGAAACTGCGTTCGGGATCCGGATCGGCAGATACAATCCGGATCGTCAGCCCGCAGAAGAATTCCTGCGTTCGGGATCCGGATCATCTTGCCCGATCCGGATCGGCTCCAACTTTTTCTTTAGAAGATTTCAGAGAAATTCAAGAAAAAACCAGAAAAAGATTGTAAGCACAAATGTGTATCAACTTTAAACAAAAATCATCGTTTCATACAACAAGAATTAGATTATGCCAAATCTATCAATAATATCCAAAAATGAAACGAAAATTTACAAAAATTAAATCCCTTAAAGTTGAACACCTTCAATTACATCTAACTTGATCTTATGAGTAATGCCTTTATCAAATCATCAATTCAGTAAAGAAAATGAAATACAAAGATCAATAGATGTTTGAAATCCCAAATATAATAGATAATGTATCTAGACAATCTGTTGAAGAGAGTGGCTCTTTGAGCATCTTTCTTTAAGAACACCCACTTATACCAACCTTGAAATTTGACGGAGTCAAGTATTTCAACATGCATTATACTTAATCAAAAATTTGAACAACCATGCTTGGTATACATGTGGTAGCTGCACACAATACTCGGACGACCGAGGTGGTAGCTCTTTCCTCCATGTGGTGGTAGTTTTCACACTCCTCATTGGGATGTAACTCTTTCCACATTTTTTGAGCATTTTACTTTTTCTATGACTCCCCCTCAATTGGCTATCAATTATTTAAGATATAAAGTATTCAACCAAATATTGATCTCGATTTCATACTCGACTAAGCAGTCAAATAAGATAATGATTATACCAAGAGATCATAGAGAGAGAGAAATTGACTTTGATCACTTAGAAGATGATTTAATTAACATAAATGATCATTGCAACAGTGAAATATTATGATGGCAAAAGCATAATAAATTTCTAAATGTGCGAAAAGATGCAATTAAAGTCAATTATGATCTATGCTCAATTAATGTCCTATGTACAAACATAGATAATGAACAAAACAAAACAAATACAAAACCTATCCTAAGCAAGGTTTCAAAAAGAAGTTTATTTCAAGGAAAGCATCCCAATTGCTTTTCGTAAATGAATAAAACATTTTTGATCCAAAGGTTTTGTTAGAATGTCAGCTAATTGATCCTCAGTTGAAATATATGAAAGTTGAAGAGTATTTGATTCAACTAGCTCTCTAAGAAAATGATATCTAAGCTCAATATGTTTTGTTTTAGAGTGCAACACAGGGTTTTTAGAAATGTTAATTGCACTTGTGTTGTCACAAAGAATTGTTACCGAAGATGCTGAAATGCGGGAAGTCGCTCAATACGCTTTTCATCCAAATGAGTTGAGTTGAGCAACTTCCAGCTGAAATGTATTCCGCTTCGGCAGTCGAGAGTGCTATGCAGTTCTGCTTTTTACTGTGCCATGCAACAAGGCAATGGCCAAGATAGAAGCATGCACCACTCGTGCTTTTCCGATCATCCACTGATCCTGCCCAATCGGCATCTGAGTATCCAACAATATCCAAACTTGTTCCCATATGATACCAAATTCCGAAATTAATTGATCCTTTGATATACCGGATGATCCTTTTCACCGCTTTCAGGTGAACCTCCTTTGTGCTGATTGATATCTCGCGCAAATCCCAACACCAAAAGATATATCCGGGCGACTAGCCGTGAGGTAAAGTAGACTTCCAATCATACTTCGATACAGTTTCTCGTCTACATTCTCACTATGTGATTCACTTCCAAGTCCCTTGTGGCTAGTTCCATTGGAGTCGGAAAATCTTTACAATTTTCTAGATCAAACTTTTTGACCAACTCCATTGCATACTTGGATTGACTCAAGTGAATACCTCCATCATTTTGTTTAATTTGCAATCCAAGGAAATAAGTCAATTCGCCCATCATGGACATCTCAAATTCGCTTTCCATGGTCTCCGCGAATTTAGAAGCATCATTATCTCTCGTTGCGCCAAATACAATGTCATCGACATAGATTTGTGCTACAATGAAATTGCTTTGATAATGCTTCACAAAGAGAGTCCTATCAGCTCCCCCTCGAGTATAGCCCTTCTCCAAAAGGTGCTTTGTTAACCTTTCGTACCATGCTCGCGGTGCTTGTTTCAGACCGTAAAGAGCCTTTTTCAAACGAAAAACATGGTTAGGTTGTTTATGATCTACAAAACCTTTCGGTTGAGCCACATAAACTTCCTCATTTAAAAACCCATTTAGAAATGCGCTCTTAACGTCCATTTGAAATAATTTGATTTTAAAATGACAAGCAATAGCAAATAGTATACGAATGGACTCGAGTCTAGCTACAGGGGCGAATGTTTTCGTCAAAGTCTATACCTTCTACTTGAGAGTAGCCTTGAGCAACTAATCGTGCCTTGTTCCTGATGATAGTACCATCCTCATTTTTCTTGTTCTTGAAGATCCATTTGGTACCTATCACATTGTGTTGCTTTGGAGGCTTCGTTAATTCCCAGACTTTGTTTCGCTCAAATTGATGGAGCTCTTCCTGCATTGCTTTAATCCAGTAGTCATCCTGAAGAGCTTCATCTATGTTCTTTTGGTTT
>CM055062.1:13885482-14111990 GCA_029204045.2 Tillandsia leiboldiana | reverse complement strand
AAGACAAGGAAAATTTCACCTTTGCGCACCCAAACCCTTTTGGAGTGCGTCGGTAATGGTCGTGAAGTTATATGCCTAGGTGAAGGCGTCTTGTTATAGCGATTGTTGTTCCTTGATGAAATCGTCTTGCGCGATGAACTACCAAGTCTCTTTTCATTTGAAAAGTTTTGCTTTGATTTTCGGGGAGGAGCCTTTTTGGTAGTTGTTGCAAGAGGTCCTTGAGATGAGCGTTCGCCTCCCGTCTTGCAATATCTTCTTATGTGCCCTGAAACACCACAACGAAAACATACCTTAGATCTTGACGATCCCAAAGAGGATGAGGTAGGTTTGTTGCCGTTGTTTGTCTTGAATTCCGGTGTCGGAGGAGGAGATACCGACTGAGGCACAAAAACTGTCTCACTCGAACTTGGACTGTTTCCAATTTGAGTGTATCCGAGGCCGAACCGATTTGATTGACCAAGACCAAGAAGTCTATCCAACTTACTCCTTCCTGAAGAGAATCGCTGTAAGTCATTCTTGAGTTGGAAAATGGTCTTTGTCATTTCCAGGTTATCCTGTCAAGCCTCGTTGTAGAGCTTTGAGAAGTGATTCGCGTTATCCACCAGATTTGTATGTTCCTTCTCAAGTTGCTCATTGGACTCTTGAAGGGAAACATTTGCCTTTATCAGGTTTTCCCTTTCCGCTTCAAGAGCGTTTGAGAGAGAAGTCGCTCTTTTTGCTTCTTCTTCGAGATCATGCACTCTCCCTCTCAAACTCTTGTTTTGCTTAGCCACTTTCTTTGAGTCCCTCAAAAGTCTGTGGTAGGCTAGAGCAAAATCTTCACCTTCCGAATCATCCGATTCGTTGTCCGTTGCGTTCTTTTCAACAGTGGAGTTGGACAACGACTCGGATGTACTTGCCATAAAGCACATGAAGGGTGAAGATACGGACGCGTGGAATGCGGTGGAGCTCTTTTCTTCATCACTCGAAGACGACTCATTTGACGTTGAGTTGTCATCCCAAGTGACGACTTGCATCGCCTTCTTCTTTGCCGGATACTTGTTGGGACACTCCGTTGCAATGTGGCCGTAGCCTCGACATTTGAAGCATTGTAGTTGTCCCTCTGAACTTTTCTTATCCTTTGAGAAGTTCTCTTGCTTTCTTGACTTGTAACCTGAAGTACCCTTGCCTTTGTTCGACTTTCCGAATGATGGAGATTTGCTTGAATTACCCCTTCGAAAGTTGCGGCGAAACTTCATTGTCAAGAGAGCGAGCTGCTTCTCAAATTCCTCCATAGAAAGGTTCTCGTCATCGTCTGACGAGGATGTATCCGCGTCTTTTTCCTTAGTTGTTTTCAACGCATAACCTGAAGACTTAGAAGTGGATGCCTTTCCAGAAGAATTGTTAGTAGTGAATGTCATTTCATAAGTTTGTAATGAACCAACTAATCTTCTACACGTATTTCGTCCGGGTGTTTAATAGTTTCAATGGCAGTAACCTTTGGGCGAAATCGTTCAGGAAGAGTTCTTAAGATCTTTCTTACAATCTTAAATTCTGGAATCTTCTCTCCCAGATTAGCACATGAGTTTACGATGTCTTGCAATCATGTATAGTAGTCCGTGAAAGATTCATTTTCTGCCATTAAGATAGAGTCAAACTTGCTCGTAAGCATTTACAGTTTCTGAATCTTCACGAGGTTAGTTCCCTCATGTGTAACCTGAAGAACATCCCAGATTTCTTTCGCAGTCTCACATGCCGAGACGCGAAAGAATTCAGTTTGAGATAAGGCATTAAAGATAGCATTAATTCCCTTGCCATTGTAAGAAGATGAATCTAACTCTTCCTTGGTCCATTTCGACCTAGGTTTTAAGGTGCGAACATCACCAATAAATTCAGTTGGATTAGACCATCCTAATTCAATTGATTGCCACACCCGTTCGTCGATGGAAATTAAAAAGGCTTTCATCCGTACTTTCCAGTACGCATAATTTGTTCCATCGAAGAACGGGGGTCGGTTGATGTTTCCACCTTCAACCATTGTTTACAACCCTATTCCCGCTCTGATACCACTTGTTGGGTTATATGTAATAAGGATCTAAATAGGAGAAAAAACACATAGAGGGGGGTGAATAGGTGTAAACGTATAAACACTCAAAAATCGTTGCGATAAAAACCCAATGCGGAAATAAAAAATAATACGCAAGATTTTTACGTGGAAAACTCCATCACCGGAGTAAAAAACCACGGGACCGATAACACGGCAGAAATCCACTAGAATTAAAACACGTACAAGGTGATTTACCGTACACAATTACGACTCAACCTTTTCCATACGCTCCTAGAGGATCTTCTCCGCTCGCTCCGCGACGCTTCTCGAATCCACGATCTGCGCCCAACGCCGAATCCACGGCGTCCAACGTCGAATCCACGACGTCCGACCGAATCCACGGTCTTCACCCAATAGCACCCTTCGAATCCACGAACGTGCCTCGCTCCGAATCCACGAGAGCGGTTGAACCTTGAATCCACAAGGACACGCGAATCCACGCGCCGATTTTTGGGGTAAATCGTTGTTTTTGGGTGGTGATGATCCGCCGAATACTTAGATCAAAGATAGATCGGAAATACCATCTAAGTATTCATTAGTTTGATTCAACTCAAGATGTGAGTATGAAAACCTAGAATCAAACTAATCAATATAGATGAAGAAACATAGAGTATTCTCTAATGATTTCCTTTCTTCTCTATATGTGGATCTAGAGCCGTATAAGATGATACAAGAATATGACGGCTATTTTCCTTCTTATCGGCTTGCCCTAGGAAATGAATCATAGGGTCTATTTATAGGTTAGAAACCCTAGGAAGGAGATAAGAATCAAAAACCTAACATTTCTGGAGATTTTACGGACGGCGATCCGGATCGGATTAGCTGTGATCCGGATCGTCGTAACGAGTCAGGCAATTCCAGAAAAACGAAGGTTCGGGATCCGGATCGAAGTGCTTGATCCGGATCGTTCATACAGTTCACCAAACATCAACGTTCGGGATCCGGATTGCGAAGCCTGATCCGGATCGTTCAAGGAAGATGGTAAACTCAGTGTTCGGGATCCGGATCAAGAGAGGCTACGATCCGGATTGAACTGGTGTATGAACGAACCACCTTCGGGATCCGGATCGAACAACCTGATCCGGATCCTGAACATGTCCCAAGTCCAGTTTTTGATTTTTTATGCAATGAAAGATTCTTCCAAGTGTTTCTACACTACAAGAAGTATTCGGATCACACAAAATCTTAGGTTAAACATACCTGATCCTTTTGAATTCTTCTTTCTTGAGATTGAGTTAAATGATCCAACTTTCTTCACCTTCAATCTTCAAGACTTGAGACTTTCACGAAACTACGCCAACTCAAATTCCGTAACATGACTCACGAAGTGACGAAGGGATTTTCCTGGGGTATTCTACTAATAGTAGAGCATATCGAGTATTTAACTTGGAATCTAAGACGATCGTAGAATCCATAAATGTTAAAGTAGATGAAGCTTTTCACTTTGCATCTGAAAAATCTACCCTCGATATTTCTCTAGATGATGATACTCCTGCTGTTGCATCTTCTCATAATAATACTTCCAATATTAATGATGCATCTAATGGTTCTTCAAGTTTATCTAATGTGCAGGAATCATCTCATATATCTCCGAGTACTCCGTTTCAACAAACGCTACGAATCTCCAAGGATCATCCGGAATCGAATATCATTGGAGATCCACAAGAAGGAGTTAGAACTCGGAGGCAGTTGGTTTGTGGATTCGCTTGCTACGTATCTTTAATCGAACCAAAGAACATAGATGAAGCTCTTCAGGATGACTACTGGATTAAAGCAATGCAGGAAGAGCTCCATCAATTTGAGCGAAACAAAGTCTGGGAATTAACGAAGCCTCCAAAGCAACATAATGTGATAGGTACCAAATGGATCTTCAAGAACAAGAAAAATGAGGATGGTACTATCATCAGGAACAAGGCACGATTAGTTGCTCAAGGCTACTCTCAAGTAGAAGGTATAGACTTTGATGAAACTTTCGCCCCTGTAGCTAGACTCGAGTCCATTCGTATACTATTTGCTATTGCTTGTCATTTTAAAATCAAATTATTTCAAATGGACGTTAAGAGCGCATTTCTAAATGGGTTTTTAAATGAGGAAGTTTATGTGGCTCAACCGAAAGGTTTTGTAGATCATAAACAACCTAACCATGTTTTTCGTTTGAAAAAGGCTCTTTACGGTCTGAAACAAGTACCGCGAGCATGGTACGAAAGGTTAACAAAGCACCTTTTGGAGGAGGGCTATACTCGAGGGGGAGCTGATAGGACTCTCTTTGTGAAGCATTATCAAAGCAATTTCATTGTAGCACAAATCTATGTCGATGACATTGTATTTGGCGCAACAAGAGATAATGATGCTTCTAAATTCGCGGAGACCATGGAAAGCGAATTTGAGATGTCCATGATGGGCGAATTGACTTATTTCCTTGGATTGCAAATTAAACAAAATGATGAAGGTATTCACTTGAGTCAATCCAAGTATGCAATGGAGTTGGTTAAAAAGTTTGATCTTGAAAATTCGAAGGATTTTCCGACTCCAATGGGAACTAGCCACAAGGGACTCTGAAGTGAATCACAAAGTGAGAATGTAGACGAGAAACTGTATAGAAGTATGATTGGAAGTCTACTTTACCTCACGGCTAGTCGCCCGGATATATCCTTTAGTGTTGGGATCTGCGCGAGATATCAATCTGCACCAAAGGAGATTCACCTGAAAGCGGTGAAAAGGATCATCCGGTATATCAAAGGATCAATTAATTTCGGAATTTGGTATCCTATGGGAACAAGTCTGGATATTGTTGGATACTCAGATGCCGATTGGGCAGGATCAGTGGATGATCGGAAAAGCACGAGTGGTGCATGCTTCTATCTTGGCCATTGCCTTGTTGCATGGCACAGTAAAAAGCAGAACTGCATAGCACTCTCGACTGCCGAAGTGGAATACATTTCAGCTGGAAGTTGCTCAACTCAACTCATTTGGATGAAAAGCGTATTGAGCGACTTCCGCATTTCAGCATCTTCGGTAACAATTCTTTGTGACAACACAAGTGCAATTAACATTTCTAAAAACCCTGTGTTGCACTCTAGAACAGAACATATTGAACTTAGATATCATTTTCTTAGAGAGCTAGTTGAATCAAATACTCTTCAACTTTCATATATTTCAACTGAGGATCAATTGGCTGACTTTTTAACAAAACCTTTGGATCAAAAACGTTTTATTCATTTACGAAAAGCAATTGGAATGCTTTTCTTGAAATAAACTTCTTTTTGAAACCTTTGCTTAGGATAGGTTTTGTATTTGTTTTGTATTTGTTTTGTTTTGTTCATTATCTATGTTTGTACATAGGACTTTAATTGAGCATAGATCATAATTGACTTTAATTGCATCTCTTCGCACATTTAGAAATTTATTATGCTTTTGCCATCATAATATTTCACTGTTGCAATGATCATTTATGTTAATTAAATCATCTTCTAAGTGATCAAAGTCAATTTCTCTCTCTCTATGATCTCTTGGTATAGTCATTATCTTATTTGACTGCTTAGTCGAGTATGAAATCGAGATCAATATTTGGTTGAATACTTTATATCTTAAATAATTGATGATAGCCAATTGAGGGGGAGTCATAGAAAAAGTAAAATGCTCAAAAGATGTGGAAAGAGTTACATCCCAATGAGGAGTGTGAAAACTACCACCACATGGAGGAAAGAGCTACCACCTCGGTCGTCCGAGTATTGTGTGCAGCTACCACATGTATACCAAGCATGGTTGTTCAAATTTTTGATTAAGTATAATGCATGTTGAAATACTTGACTCCGTCAAATTTCAAGGTTGGTATAAGGTGGGTTTTTAAAGAAAGATGCTCAAAGAGCCACTCTCTTCAACAGATTGTCTAGATACATTATCTATTATATTTGGGATTTCAAACATCTATTGATCTTTGTATTTCATTTTCTTTACTGAATTGATGATTTGATAAAGGCATTACTCATAAGATCAAGTTAGATGTAATTGAAGGTGTTCAACCTTAAGGGATTTAATTCTTGTAAATTCTCATTTCATTTTTGGATATTATTGATAGATTTGGCATAATCTAATTCTTGTTGTATGAAACGATGATTTTTGTTTAAAGTTGATACACATTTGTGCTTACAATCTTTTTCTGGTTTTTCTTGAATTTCTCTGAAATTTTCTAAAGAAAAAGTTGGAGCCGATCCGGATCGGGCAAGATGATCCGGATCCCGAACGCAGGAATTCTTCTGCGGGCTGACGATCCGGATTGTATCTGCCGATCCGGATCCCGAACGCAGTTTCTCACTGCGGGTAGCCGATCCGGATCGCAAGCATGGGATGATCCGGATCGCGGCTAGGGTTTTATAAAGAACAAAAGGTTTTTGATTTCTTTTACTCCAATCTTTTGTTCCAAAGTTTCCAGAGCCTTTCTCTCTAGATTTCATCCTTCTTAGAAGCTTTCAAACTCAAGTTCTTCAACTCCAAGTAAGTTTTATTGATCAAAATCTCGGTTTTTCACCGTTTTTTCTCTATTCCTCCTCAAACGTGTGAATTTCTTGGATCGACTTTGTTTGTGGATGGTTTTTGATCAAATGTCTTTTGAAATAAGAACTCTGGGTAGATTAGTTTTGATTATATGCTAGGTACTCTCCTGATTAACGGATTTTTAGGCATCGATTTCTAAAATTTCGGTTTTAGGGCATATAATAAGGATTTTCGAAAATCATGCAACTGATCTATTTTTAAAAGTCCTTTTGCAAAACTAATTTCATTCTTAGTCTCTCTACATGATTATGATTGTTTGGGTACAATTTTTCAAATCTTTGAAAATTAACAATTTTTCATGTGTTCTTGAGTTGTTGCACACAGGATTTCTTTTCTCAAGAAACCATTAGCAATGGTGATCACTTGGATTGTTTTCCTACTTGCTGCGATGGTACATATGAGAGACACTGCTAAGAGGGCTAAAAAGGATGAAGTTAACTGGGATGAGTTATCAGATGATGAAACACATCCTGGAGAATCGCCACAGAAAACCTCTGTCGCATCGAAAGGGAAAGCCCATGCAGAAACATCAACGGAAAAGGCTCCGCTGACTGCTGCGGAAAAAGGAAAAGCACCAATGACCTCTTCATCCATTTTCCCAAAAAGAAAAAGGCTTGCTCGACGACCTGGACGAGCTCGAGGTATTGTAATAAATGAACCATGTCAAGAGAACCCAAGGAACATTTCTCAAATTGACACTGAATCAGAAGACGAAGAAGATTGGGACACATTTCTTGACGAAGTACAACAAGGCATTGATAAAGAAAATAAGCTTTACCTAAAGAAAAAGAAGCTACTGAAGTCTTCCTCAATACTTAAGCAGCAAGCCATGAAAAAGAATGTGCCAAACAATGAACCTCCTTACAACTCACATTCTTTGCCAAGAAGATCTCCTCGGAATGAAGGAAAGACTGCCCCGTCAATCGTCACACAACGGTCTTCAAATTCCAGAAAAATTGACCAAAAAGGGAACTTGGAGTCTCCCTTCAACCAAGTACAAGATAACATGGCTCTAGAACTCGGAAAGATGTCCAAGGACATACAGCAGATGAAACAAGAATGCTCTACGATTTCGGGAATGCTTAAACAAATTTTGAAAAAGATAGGCTGCATGAGCTCTGAAGACTCCATTTCGGATGACTCAGATTCAGATACTTGACTCGATTGTCTAATATTTCTCGTGTGCAGGAACTTCGGACTTTAACTTTTGTGTGCAGATTTGTGCAGGCTTTTATCTCTTTAGATTTTAGTTCAGTTTTTAGGACTTACTTTTAGTTCTAGTTCTTAAATTTCGGAACATTTTCGTTGATATTTTTTAACTCTCCTTCAATTTTTTTTTTGTAATTTTGGCTTTGTTTGTGACAAAAAGGGGGAGAGAGTTTAGAGAACTTGAACAATGATATTGTGAAAATTGTGATCTTGTATACATCAAGGTACAATGATGAACAATGATGACTGCATCAAGGTACAATGATGAACAATGCTGATGAAGATTTTGTATACATCAAGGTAAGTATCACTTCAACTTCAACTTTGGTTTTTATCTTGTGATTGTTTGCATGTTTCGACTAACTATTCGACTAACTATTTGTGCATGTAATATGACTAACAAGTTGATCTTGGACTAACATTTTGTGACATTTGGTTTTTAATTGCATAGAAGATATGTTGGTTTTTGTCTATGATTCTCTTACATATCTGAATTCTCAAATGTCATGATGATCAGATAAACTCTATCTCTGTACTAGGTTTTGTATGCTAAATATTCTTGAGGTATCTAACGATCTCTTTTTGTCAAGAATGATTTCTTTGTGCAGAGAGTACAGATGTCTAAGTCTAGAGTCTGTTTTAGGAGTTTATCTCATGTTTTAAATTTTTGGATCTCCATTGTAAATTTTTGTTGTATGGTGATAGCAACAAAAATATCTTTTTGAATTTTCTTTAGTGGATCTGTGTTTTGTCACGAAACCGCCAAAGGGGGAGATTGTTACGGAATTTGAGTTGGCGTAGTTTCGTGAAAGTCTCAAGTCTTGAAGATTGAAGGTGAAGAAAGTTGGATCATTTAACTCAATCTCAAGAAAGAAGAATTCAAAAGGATCAGGTATGTTTAACCTAAGATTTTGTGTGATCCGAATACTTCTTGTAGTGTAGAAACACTTGGAAGAATCTTTCATTGCATAAAAATCAAAAACTGGACTTGGGACATGTTCAGGATCCGGATTAGGTTGTTCGATCCGGATCCCGAAGGTGGTTTGTTCATACACTAGTTCAATCCGGATCGTAGCCTCTCTTGATCCGGATCCCGAACACTGAGTTTACCATCTTCCTTGAACGATCCGGATCAGGCTTCGCAATCCGGATCCCGAACGTTGATGTTTGGTGAACTGTATGAACGATCCGGATCAAGCACTTCGATCCGGATCCCGAACCTTCGTTTTTCTGGAATTACCTGACTCGTTACGACGATCCGGATCACAGCTAATCCGATCCGGATCGCCGTCCGTAAAATTTCCAGAAACGGTAGGTTTTTGATTGTTATCTCCTTCCTAGGGTTTCTAACCTATAAATAGACCCTATGACTCTTTTTCTAGGGTCAATCCACATAGCCGTCATTTTCATATATCATCTTATACGGCTCTAGATCCACATATAGAGAAGAAAGGAAATCATTAGAGAATACTCTATGTTTCTTCATCTATATTGATTAGTTTGATTCTAGGTTTTCATACTCACATCTTGAGTTGAATCAAACTAATGAATACTTAGATGGTATTTCCGATCTATCTTTGATCTAAGTATTCGGCGGATCATCACCACCAAAAACAACGATTTACCCCAAAAATCGGCGCGTGGATTCGCGTGTCCTTGTGGATTCAAGGTTCAACCGCTCTCGTGGATTCGGATCGAGGCACGTTCGTGGATTCGAAGGGTGCTATTGGGTGAAGACCGTGGATTCGGTCGGACGTCGTGGATTCGACGTTGGACGCCGTGGATTCGGCGTTGGGCGCAGATCGTGGATTCGAGAAGCGTCGCGGAGCGAGCGGAGAAGATCCTCTAGGAGCGTATGGAAAAGGTTGAGTCGTAAGTGTGTACGGTAAATCATCTTGTACGTGTTTTAATTCTAGTGGATTTCTGCCGTGTTATCGGTCCCGTGGTTTTTTACTCCGGTGATGGAGTTTTCCACGTAAAAATCTTGCGTATTATTTTTATTTCCGCATTGGGTTTTTATCGCAACGATTTTTTGAGTGTTTATACGTTTACACCTATTCACCCCCCTCTAGGTGTTTTTTCCCATATTTAGATCCTTATTACATATAACCCAACAATATTGAGATATGTGTGAGAGAGTTACTTTACTCGTGTGGGTCGCTCCCCTCGAGTGCCTGTAGTAACCCAGATCCCCGTGTAGCTTTTTCCCTGTTTCGGGGTGTTGAACACCTGTTATTGGTGTGTCGGGCCCACAACACGTCAAAGGGATGTGTTGGATGGACTCAGAGAGGGTTTGGGTTAGAGCATGTCTTTCGGCTGTGTTTGCCGAATTTTAGAAGTAGTTTCAGGCAGATTGGAGGCCGTATTTGGATTCAGCGCGGAAAAACGCATGAAAATAGCTATTTACTTGTATTTTTTTGAGTCCGGATGCCCAAAAACGGACACCCGAAAGTTTTCTATGCAAAATGGTGCACGGGGGGAGCCGTGGACCGGCCTATGACACGTGGCGGGCTGCGATTGGCCGGCACACAGTGTCTGGTCCACGGAGAAATGGCGCTAGTGCACGGTGGACCGGTGGGGCCGCGTGGCTACCGCCCATTTGCGGGTCTGCGCTGCGCGGTCCACGGGATCGCGCGGCTGGCGCGTGGACCGGGGCGCGCCACGTGGCGGCCCCGGACTGGATGGCGCATGTGCGCGCGGTGCACCCGCGGGCGCGCGGCTGCGGCCGTACGCGGGCGCGGGCGTAGGCGCGCGGGCGGCGCGCTGCTGCACCGGCTGGCTTGTCGGGCGGGGCGGCGCCGCGCCACGTGGCGCCATGCCCGCGGTTGGCGCCGAGCCGGGGGCTGGACACGTGGCGGCGCCCGATTCGCGAGCGCCGCTGTCCGCTGTTTTGCGGACACGTGTCGCGCCCAGGTTCTTCCGAGCGCGGGCTGGGCCGGGCTTTTGGGCCGCACTGTGCGGGGCCCGAATTATTCGGGCGCCCGAAAGTGAGGATACAGAGGGAATTTTCCCAATTGTTCTGTGGGCCTATAAATACCTCCACCTCTCTCTCTTTCTCTTCTTTTTTCGATCTTTAGAGAGGGAATGAGAGGGAGAGTTCTTTACAAAAGTTGTTCCTCTTGTAGTTTTTGATCTCGTGGTGGATTCCCAGGAGTTTTGGAGCCTCGACAGCGGCGATCTCGATTTTACAGTGCGCCTCGACTTTTCTCCATTTCGGCCCGTTTCCGTCGCATTTCAGTCGGGATTTTCCTGTGCACAAACCAGGAGGAATATTTGGGCGATTTCTACGACAGCACATTCCTAAGAGGTAAGGCTTCGATTTTCGTGTTGACCACTTCGCCCCGTTTCGCAGTTTTGGCACGGTTCCTGAGGCATTTTTGACCCCCCTTTTTCTGTGATGAATTCTGGACAGCACCGGCTTGTTCGATTTATATCTCGGCCTAGGAGCTTCGGATCAAGGCGTATAAGTACTAGTTTTTGATCTACTCGTCGCAGGGAACACAACCGTATTTTTTCTGGATTTTTCGGAGCACTGTACAAAGGTGAAAACTCCTCTTTTTCCGTGCTGCTTGGAAAAACAGCAAAAGCTGTATTTTGGGATTTGTGTTTACACCGGGTGCGTTGTTCTGTACAATTGTGCACTGTTTTCGGCGGGTTGCGGAGTTGGAGGACTGTGGACAGCGAGGAGGCCATTTGGGTGTGGATTGCGCTTTTCGAGGTGGGTGGTTGTTGCTTACCTCACTTTTGACTAACTCACTAGGAGTATTAGAGATCCCCTATTTTAAAACTGATAATCGGTATTCCAATTGTGAATTGCATAAGTAGACCCCACAAATTATATGACAGCTCATTTATGTTAAATTGGGACATTATTGTTAGGACAAATGCTATATCATAATCTCGCATGCAAATGACTTATCATGTTGGTACAGTAAGATCAATCTTTTTAAATATCAGACACTTTTCTACAGTTTTAAAAGAGGACAATTGCATGCTTGTATGGACATCTAGTTAGGCCCCTACTCATTGCTACACAATCATATTGGAATTGACTTAGGAGAAACCATGCTTTATTGCTCTCCTTTTTATTCAGATGCATGTTGCTCGGTTTGAGCAGGGTTTTGGGGTAGTGTAGTTGAGGCCATTGAGTCTGGGACAGGTTAGACTCGATTACTGTTTGAGGGGCATTGTGGTAGCCGCAGATATTAGGCGGTTGACCAAATGTGGGTTATTTTGTCAGATTTGGGCTTATGGGTTTTAGCGGCGACCGCGGACATTGGGCGGTCGATCGGATGTTTTATTATTGCACCAGATTGGGGATCGGGATTTCATTAGTGGATGGAGTTTCCCACTTTGATCATAGTCATGATCAAGTCCTACTATTGTGAGATATTGGTGACATGGTTACTTTACTCGTGTGGGTCGCTCCCCTCGAGGCCACTCCGGAGTAGGCGATTGATATATTGGCCAGTGAGTGCCAGACAGTGAGCATCGGTCAGTGAGTACCGATTGGTTAGCAGATACTTGAGATAGTTGAGCAGGCAGTGCCAGTGATTACTGGCCCATTGATTGGGTTTTTCAGGCAGATGGTCATATATTTACATGCATACAGTTACTTTTTAGCATTACATTTAGAGGCATAGTAGTGATAGTTTCCTTTTTATCAGCAGCCTTTATAGCTTACCACTGTTCCTTCCTTTTGCCTCTAGTAGTCCTAGTGGGTACGTCAGAGTTTGAGGTTTTACCCACTAGGGGAGGCTACTGGTTTATCTAGTAGTTCTCACCCCCATAGTTGTTTTCTGTCTCTTCCCCCTTGTTTTGCAGAGTCGTCTGCGGGAGCTGCTGGGCCATCAGCAGCGGATCGAGGTAAGAGGATAGCGGACTAGCTAGATCGTCTGCCCCGACCGTGAGAGTAGGTGGACTTTTATTGTACCCATTTTTGTACCTCAGGCTGTAGCACTTTACTTTTGCGTCTGGCTTTAGCCAGCTGGTTGTATTTATTTCGGTGAGCTGGGAGTTTATTGTATATTTACAGCTTGTATCATTTTCCAGTCTGAAATATTATGTAGTTCTTTTTAGTTCAGCTCTGTATTATGCTCTTTTATTGTATCTCTTATATTTGAGCAGGTTACCAGCGCTTCGTGTACATGGAAAATTCCGTGTGCACGGCGGATCTGTTGGCGAGCCCGGGTTCTGGTTTACACCCGGGGCATGACAGATTAAGTTGGTATCAGAGCTTAGGGATAGGCCAGTTGGGACTTAGGAAACCCTAGGCTTTTGACAGACCCTAGGATGATAGGGCGCGAGAGACATGATATTTTGCGAAAGTCGTTCATTTATTTGTTTGACTCTTCCAGTGAGTGAAAGAGGGATCGACATACCCAATTTCTGGTGAACAGTTATGTTGGCTGCAGACAACATAAAGTCACAGAAATAGGGGGATGTCTTTGACTTTCGCTAGATTGGGTCGTGTGGGGTTGTGTTACTGATTCGTGGTTTCTTGTGGCAGGATGCCTCCCCGACGTCGGATCCCTACCCGGGATACCCCTGCACCCCCGGTGGAGCCGGAGCAGTCTCGGCCTTCTGAGCTCAGCGAGTTGAGGGCCATGGTGGCCCAGTTGGCAGAGAGTCACCACCGACAGGAGCAGCGGATCGAGCAGTTACTCGCTCAGAGAGTGGCGCCTCCCCCTACTGTCTTTGAGGCCCCTGCACCACCAGCTATACCACCAGTACCGACGGTATCATCTTCGAGCAATGGGGAACAAGGAGCGATTCAGCCGTTGACCCCGGCGGAGGAACAGGAGATCGCTGACAAGCTCACTCAGTTTTGTCAGCGAGGACCGCCTAGGTTTTCGGGGCGGAACACTCAGCCGTGGGAGATTGGGGCTTGGCTAGCGGCAATGGAGAAGTTATTCAGGGACTTCTTCATTGATCAGAGGTTTAGAGTGCACATGGCAGTGCATTGCTTGGATGGAGATGCAGACAACTGGCGGCGTCGGGTGGAGCCCTTGGAGTTCCAGATCACTCGGCAGCTACCTTGGTCGGAGTTCAAGCGGATGATCTTGGACACTTACTTTTCTTCGAGCGTGAAGAAGAAGCTGGAGGATGATTTAAAAAACCTGCAGCAAGGCTGTGGTGACCCCGATCCCCGTGTAGCTTCTCCCATGAACCGTGGTGTAGAACACCTAGTGTTGGTGTGTCTGGCCCATAGTGCATCAAAGGGATGCCACAGATGGACCCTGTGTTATATCCACAGCTGGATTGGCCTTCGTTTGCATTTGCCGAATTTTTGAAATGGTTTTGGGCCAAACAGAGGTTGGATTTGGATTCAGCGCGGAAAAACGCTTGAAAACGGCTATTTGCTTGTTTGATTCTGAGTCCGGAGGCCCAAAAACGGACTCCCGGAAGTTTTCGCTGAATTTAGGTGCATGGGAGGGGCCGTGGACCGCCGGCTGCCACGTGGCGGCCTGTTATTGGCCGGTCCGCAGCACTCGGTCCACAGAGAGGCGCGGCTGGGTGCACGGACCCGGCGCATGGACACGTGGCGCCGCCTGATTGGCGGGCTCTTGATGCGCGGTCTACAGAGTTGGCGTGGCGGTGCATGGACCAAGGCGGGTGGACACGTGGCAGTCCCCGGTTGGTCGGTGCACGCGGCGCGGTCCACGGAACCCGAAGTAGGGTGCGTGGACCGGGTGCAGGGGACACGTGTCGGCGTGCTACTCGCGGGCTCACGAGGCGCGGCGCACGGGGTCGCGGGCGGGCGCCTCGGGGCGCGTGCGTGGCAGGCGGCCAGGCTGCGCCTGCCCGCACGTGTGACCGCGACAGTGCCAGGGACAGGTGGCGCCCCGCCATTCGCGGGCGCCACCTACCCGTTTGACCGGGGAGGCGCCACGCGGCGGCACCACACGCGCCCCGCACAGCTGTTTGCTGTGCGGGACACGTGTCGGTCTCCGGGAGGGCCACGTGGCCACTCCCGGCACGCCCCGCACAGCTGTTTGCTGTGCGGGTGACGTGGCGGCACGAGGAAGTTCCGGGCGCCTACAGTAATTCCTCTCTGCTGTCGGATTTGGGCGCCCGAATCTTCGGGGAGCGCCCGAATCCGGGGACTTAGATAGTATTTTTGCAATTGTTTTCTGCGGCCTATATAAAGCCCGAGCCGCCTTCACTTGCAGGTTTTTGGCATTTCCGAGCTTCAAACCGACTTGAGGTCTTCAGCAAAGTCGATCCCCATGCAGTGCTGCATCTATCTGTGGATTTTGGGGATTTTACGTGGCACGCTTATCGAGGTTTCCATTTTCTTGGCGCGTCGCGACGTTCCTTCGCCGGTGTTTCTCCTGTCGTGTTTCGGTGCGCGAGCTTCCCCGGCCTACTCCGACTACCTTTTCGAGCGAGTCCTTCGCCGTTGGATCCGCGACAGGTAGGGCTACGATCTTGGTATTTTCTGCATCTCCTCGTTCCGCGCTTTTCGAGGAGTTTTTCCATGCTTACTGGGACCCTTGTTTTCTGTGAGGATTTCGAGGACAACAACTTGATTCGGGGTTTTCTCTGCATCCGGGCATCGGATTGAGACGCTCCTATACACTTTATGCATCTACTCGACGCGAGGATTATCAAAATATTTTTCTTGGATTTTTTCAAAACCTTCCCAGAGGTATAATTTTCTCCCTTAACTGTGCATGGATTTACAGTCGTGTTGTTGTGAGGTTGTGAGCACCCTGTGTTGTGGAATTTGTAACTTGGCCTACGGTGCTCGGAATTGGGCGGGCAGGTACTCGTTTCGAAGGTCTCGACGCGAGGATCGCTGTGGTATTTTTGTCGGATTTTTCGGAGCCCTTTCTGTAGGTGAATAATTGGCATCTTTGGGACTGAATTTCAGATTGTGATTACTTGGTTTAATTTTGGAATAAAGTGTAATTGTAAGCCTTGTGTTGTACCCAGGAGGATTTGCGGGTATTGCTGGGCCCGTTGGATCTGGAGTTATTGATTTCGGGGTATTTTTAGCTGTGGGACTTTAGACAGTTAGCGCCTTCGGTGGGTGGCCTTGTCTCCAAGTTTGATGGACTGGACATTAAATCTGCTATAGTAGGACCATGCATGATAGTAGATTCTTGTGTAGCATGCTAGAACGTAGGAATTGTTATTCCTTGTATTTATCTGATGATCTATGATCTCTTTTGCTTCCTACCACCTGTTAAATTATAGTTATTGGAACTTGACCTAGCACCCCCGTCATATGTTGCATGTGTAACCAGACCAGTAGAAAACCCTCACTTGGGCTAGGGTTATTTATGTTTAGACATCCACACATTGTGTTTCATTCCTGGACTTAGTGTTATCCTCGCCCGGGTAGTGGGTCGAGCGGTCGGGACTTCCTTTTAGTGTGGGATGCATTTGCACTCGTGCTTGGGAGCAGAGTGGAGTCTGGTAGATGTAGTGGATCGCTTGTCTGTACCAGAAACCGTTTGGGATAAACGGTGGTCCCGGGAGGTCTTGTTTTCCCCTGTTTGAGTTGTCGCCACTGTGTTAGTGTCAGTAGTGTACCAGTGTTAGCAGGACCTAGAACCCAGAACCCTTTTCGACATATACATAATTTTAGTCTACCAATGTTTTCTTCCAAGCATCGAAGGGCCGCTGGAGTCTGTTCTTGTTTGATTGGATAAAGGCATCAGCCCTTCGGGGTTTGGGTAAAATACTTGTTTTCTAACTGTTTTTCCTAAAAGAACTAAAAATCATTAAAAAATAGGTTTCTCCTCAAATCAAGATAGTTTTTCAAAAAGGAAACTACTTTTAATCCTCACCCTGTGTGGGTTGAGTGGAAATGGTTTTCAATAACAAATGTCACCTTTTTCCTGTAAACCTCCCCACTCGAAAGGATTCGAGTGGTCTGGGTTCTAGGGGCCGTTCCTTTGTCGGGACGAAAGCCGCGGGGGCCGAGCCTGGAACTTGTTCTTGTTTGATAGGGTTGTAGGTGTAGGTCTCCCGGAACTTTCGGGCCCTGGTTGGTGTCTTCTGCGTGTTGTACCAAGGTTGTTGTGTTCCCGAACCATAAGGGGGTCGGGAACTTCGATAGGCGGAGCCTAGAGTCTGTTCTTGTTTGATAGGGTTCTAAGCACCGGCCTATCGGGTTTTCGAACCCTTATGGTGTCGGTCTTTCCTGTGAGTTTAGTGTTCTGTTGTGGGAGCCGTCTGGCGGACGGTGGTCCCGGCTGTGTGGTTTTCCAGCCTGTGAGTGAGCGTTGGTGTTGTTAGTCGATCTTGTTGATCGTGGTTTGGACTGTATGTAGAGTACGGGATTTACATCGAGCACCGACTCCGCAGGTAATTACAGAAAAACTTAAAAAATTCCTGGAACATGTGTATTTTATATTTACAGAGGGGTTCGGGTGGTTTCAGACTGTGGCGGAAGCTTCCGGGGCGAAAAGTGAGTCGGCGGCGCGAGTTGGAAAGCTTGCTGCAGAGTTTCTGGTGTGGCTGGGCCATTGTGTTCCGGAACAGGATGCCGTGTTCCGGAACAGGCCATTGTGTTCCGAAACACAGCATTGTGTTCCGGAACAGGGCCTGGTGTTCCGGAACAGGCCAATTGGTTCCGGAACACAGGCAGCAGGATGCTGAATTTTGAGTGCTGACTTGGCTTTTTAGAGGGGTATTGAGGTAATTTCACATTCCTTATGTATTAGCCCTACACTTGGTCTATTTATACGAGTCTTTCACCTGCTTCTTCTCCACCTTGACCTAACGCAAAAGAAAGAAGAAAGGAAGGAAGAGAAGGAGAAGAAGTTGAGAGGGAGCTGGAGCTTGGTATTTTTGTGGGTTCCTGCAGCTTGGGGTGAGCCAGCAGTGCGCGCGCCGGGAGCTTCACTTGAGGTGAGTTGTCGGATATTTTGGGTTGAGCTAAGATTTTTGGTTTTATGGTTTTGGAGTAAATTTTGAGTGTGTTTGCATATTCTTTCTCTTCTCTTCTTGCTTGCTGTTGGATGCCTCATTGGATGGCTGGTGGTTACTGTGCTATGCCGCAACAGCATGCATGCAGGTTACATGCACGTGAGTCTGTGGAACTGGCTGTGAGGGATTTGAGTGGCTCAAGGTGGTTTTAGTGGATTTGAGAGTGCTGGGTGAGTTTCCGGAGATTTTTCGAGACGCGCGTCAGTGTGTGCGCGCGCGGCGCAGTTTCGAGTTTTCGTCAGAGAGTGGTTTCGGCACATCCCCGACTCCGGCTTGCCTACGGAAAGCTTTCTAGGTGGGTTAAAAATCTTCCAAATTGTACGGAATGTTTTCTAATGCTTCTATAGGCATTTTGATCATGTCTAGCGTATTATTTTTACTATTGGTAAATCTGATAGTTGCCTAGGAAATTCCAGGAAATTCGGTAAAGCCCCAGATTAGTTTTAGTATACTCCTATTACTGCAAGACACTAGTTTTCATGGTTAGGAAGCTTTATTCTTGCACCGGAATCGAAATAAAAATCAATAAGTCCGTTTTAAGGAAAAACCGGCAATTTAAAGGTAATTTTTATAATTATGGGACCTTCAGTGAGATGGCATGATTCCAGGGTGCATATGACCTCGTGCCTGGGGGCCGAGGGATTTTTGTTGGTTTATGGATGATTCTACTAGTGTCCTGGGGATTAGTGATGGCTTATCAGATTGAGTCGGGAGGGTTCACCGGCTTAGACATGAGTTGTGGTGAGGGCATTTGAGTTTCGATCTGTTTGATCGAGAATTAGAGCCTGTAGGCGCCGCTTTCTGACAGTTGTGATACTTTGAGCTCGGTGGGGTCGCTCCCCTCGAGTTCGCTCCGGATGCGTAGAGATGATTGAGATGGTTAGACTAGGATGCCCCACGCGGAGTGGGCAGGTGCGTTCCTAGCAGTCAGTAGGACGCCCCACGCAGAGTGGGTAGGTGCGTTCCTAGCAGTCAGTAGGACGTCCCACGTGGAGTGGGCAGGTGCGTTCCTAGACTATTAGCGCAGGCCTGACTGGATCCGTTAGGGCAGTCATAGAGATTGGGTATTATGAGGGGGTGGTTACATGATATGTTCATAGATGGTTTTCCTTTGAGCATCATATTGAGGCATACAGTGGTAGTTTATTTTCTTGCTTGTATTTTATCTATCTACCTATCTATCTGTTGCCTCCAGTAGACTTAGTGGGCATACCGTGGACTTTGGTGACGGTACCCACTGAGAGCTACCTTTTGCAGTAGTTCTCACACCCGCTGTGGTGACAGGTTTTCCTGAGGCGGCTACTCCGGGATCAGCTCGTGCGGAGTCGTCAGACCGAGGTAAGGGCGTGGCCGACTAGTTGCTTACCCGAGTCTGTGGAGTCAGGGATAGAGTCGCCCTGTATTTTTTTATTTTCCACTTTTGTACTTGTTGGATATTGTACTTATGTCAGATTCTGGAGTATGTATTTTGGACTTTGGATTTTATAGAGATTTTGTTGTTCAGTTTTACTTCTTATTGTAGTTCTTTTCCGCTCTTATATCTGTATAGCTTTAGACTCTTTTGCAGGTTGATGCTTTGTCTGTGCGAAAAATCCCGTGCAGGCGGCGGATCTGTTGGCGAGCCCGGGTCGCAGTTTCGACCACGGGGTGTGACAGATTTAGGTGGTATCAGAGCCTAGGTGTATAGGTCATTGGGGACTTAGAGACCCTAGGCTATTGGTTGGACAGTAGGATGACCGTCGTGAGAGACGTGACTTTAGCGAGAGTCCTGATTGAGTCTGTAACTTCCCTAGGGGATTGGGGCAAGTAACCTTACATGTTTATTCTCTAAAGTGGTTATGTTGGCTGCAGACAACATAACGCTTTAGAATGGGTGACATGTATTAGACTTTCGCTTGATCGGGTCGAGAGATTTCTGTTCTCTGACATTTTGTTTTTGTTGCAGTGCTTGCGATGCCTCCCAGACGTCGTGCGACGACGAGGGCACATTCCGAGTCAGATGAGGAGCCTGAGCGGCGAGAGGCCGAGCAGAGCGAGGTTCAGGAGTTGCGGGCCTAGGTGGCCCAGATATCGGAGGCATTTCAGCGCCAGGAGGCGAATATGGCGCGTATGATGAGATTACTTGAGCAGAGGGCATCACCAGTAGCGCCTCCTGTAGCGACATCGTCGACCTCAGCTCATATTGCCCCATTGACAGCTGCAGAGCAGAGGGAGCTTACTGACAGGTTGTCCTATATCAGCACGTTTCATCCCCTACGTTTCGCAGGGCAGAGTTCAGAGCCTTGGGAGGCTGAAAATTGGATAGCGGCAATGGAAAAGCTGTTCGAAAACTTGTTCATTGAGGAGAAGAATCAGGTACACCTAGCCACGCACTTTCTTGAGGGGGACGCCGAGACTTGGTGGCGCCGCGTCCGTCCAGTGGGACCGCCGGGGGTACCGTTACTGTCTTGGGCTGAGTTTCGTGCTTTGCTGCTCGGGGTCTACTTTCCCGACAGTGTAAAGCAGAAACTAGAAGGAGATTTACGGCGGCTGCAGCAGGGGAATCGGCCCCTTCGTGATTATATTCTGGAGTTTCAGCGGCTTTTGAGCAGCGTACCCCATGTTGCCCGGGATGAGGCCCAGAGAGTTGAGCTCTTCGAGAGAGGATTGCATCAGGATATTTATCCCCTTGTACACTCACATAGAGCGCAGACATTGGATGCAGCCATTGAGCACGCACGGTGGGTTGACAGAGGGTCCGTAGTCATGTCAGAGCGGGGGCTGGCGCCTGGGACTAGTTCTGGAGAGAAACGTCCGGCGCCATCAGAGTTGGGCCAATCGAGTAGGTCGCGGCCATCGAGACCCCCGCGTTTTTAGCCTCGAGGTCGTGGGCCTCAGGGAAGACAGAGGCCAGGAGGCTTTCGACCGCCGAGACCGCAGCAGCAGCATCAGCAGCAGAGGCGCCCAGATAGGTGTGTCATTTGTGGTGGACCCCATGCACCTCCACAGTGTGATCAGCGACAGGGTCGGTGTTACCGATGCGGGCAGACAGGACACATGGCTTGGGCTTGTCCGAGTGGAGGGTCGCTAGTACCTTCGTCAGCATCGACTCCTCATCCGCCCTTCCAGACGGGTGGAGCTTCGGCGGGTTTCGGCCAGGGAGATAGGGCCGCTTCGTCGCGGCAGTCAGACAGGCGACCACCTGCGAGCGGGCGAGTTTATGCCGCTCAGGTAGAGGACTCTGGGGTAGCTAGCCACGTGGTGGCAGGTATTATTCTTATCTCCTCTACTCGCTCTAGAGCTTTATTTGATACCGGAGCATCTCATTCATTCATCAGTAGGACATTTGCATCCTTGCATGGGCTAAAGATAGGACCGTTAGTTTGTGCTCGTGAGGTTCAGATACCTGATCACGTGTTGCACGTAGATGAGTATTGTTGGTCCTGCCCAGTGCAGTTAGGGCCTTGGATTTTGCCTGTCGATCTTTTGGTCCTTAGTCAGCTTCGGAATTTTGATGTAGTATTGGGGATGGATTGGTTGACTTGGTACTATGCTACTATCGATTGTAGAGAGAGGACTGTGACCCTTCGTGAGCCGGGTCAGGAGGAGTTCATTTATAGGGGGTGTCAGAGTACTTTGTTTGCACTGACGATATCTTCTGCTAGAGCACGACAGATGTTGAGTCGTGGTTGTGTCGCTTTCTTAGCGACTGTTGTAGAGGTGCCTACGGCGATGCCTGAGCTCGAGGACATTCCTATCGTCCGAGAGTATCCAGATGTGTTCCCCCCTGAGCTATCTTCTATGCCGCCAGATCGAGAGATAGAGTTTGTGATTGATGTAGTTCCTGGAACTGCACCAATCTCCAAGGCACCCTACAGGATGGCCCCTGCAAAGTTGAGGGAGCTAAAGGCTCAGTTACAGGATCTTTTGGATCGAGGGTTTATTCGACCTAGTGTTTCTCCTTGGGGAGCCCCGATTCTGTTTGTGAAGAAGAAAAACGGGACACTTAGGCTTTGTGTGGACTACAGGGAGTTAAATAAAGTGACCGTCAGGAATAGGTATCCACTTCCTCGGATTGATGATTTATTTGATCAGCTTCAGGGATCTACGGTATTCTCGAAGATAGATCTTCAGTCCGGTTACCACCAGCTGAGGGTGAGGGCCGAGGATGTATCCAAGACGGCGTTTAGGACTCGGTACGGGCATTATGAGTTCACGGTGTTACCTTTTGGTTTGACGAATGCCTCTGCGCTTTTATGGATCTGATGAACCGAGTGTTCCAGCCGTACTTGGACCGTTTTGTGGTGGTCTTCATTGATGATATCTTGATTTATTCCCGTAGCGACTTTGAGCACGAGGAGCACTTGAGGATAGTGCTCCAACTTCTGAGAGAAAAGAAGTTGTATGCCAAGCTGAAGAAGTGCGCTTTCTGGCTTCGGGAAGTTTCATTCTTAGGCCATGTAGTTTCAGCCGCAGGAGTGGCAGTGGACCCGACGAAGATAGATGCAGTTCGGGATTGGCCTAGACCTACGACGGTGACAGAGATTCGGAGCTTCTTAGGCCTAGCAGGCTACTACCGTCGTTTTGTAGAGGGCTTTGCTAAGCTCTCTACTCCCCTCACTAGACTGACCAGAAAGGGGACAAGATTTGTATGGACTGAGCAGTGCCAGCAGAGCTTCGATGAGTTAAAGCTTCTACTGATTTCAGCGCCGATCCTTGCATTGCCAGTTATGGGAGAGGGATTTACAGTTTACAGTGATGCCTCCCACAGCGGCTTAGGTTGTGTTTTGATGCAGCGTGATAGGGGAATTGCTTATGCATCGCGACAACTGAAGGATTATGAAAAGAATTACCCTACTCACGATTTGGAATTAGCCGCAGTTGTATTTGCTCTGAAGCTTTGGCGACATTATCTCTACGGCGAGCACTCCGAGATATTTACCGACCACAGGAGCCTGAAATACTTATTCACTCAGAAGGAGCTTAATTTGAGGCAGCGCCGGTGGTTAGAACTGTTAAAGGATTACGATCTGAGCATACAGTATCACCCCGGCAAGGCTAATGTGGTCGCGGATGCCTTGAGTAGGCGATCGGGTCAGTCCTTGAGCTTATTGATTACACAGCAGGAGCCACTGAGAGAGCAGTTGAGATGGTTGGATATCGAGGTTGTGTCCCCTGGGGATTCTGCAAGACTTATGTCTTTGGTCTTGCAGCCCACTCTGTTGGACAGGATTAGAGAGAAACAGAGTGGGGACCCCTATCTTGAGAGGATTCGAGACCAGGCTCAACGTGGTCAGGGAGGGGACTTTTCTGTAGATGCAGCGGGAGTACTGAGGTACAAGGACCGCTACTGTGTGCCCGTGGACTTGGATATTAGAGAGCTGATCCTGAGGGAAGCTCACTATACACCTTACACCCTCCATCCTGGGGGAACTAAGATGTATAGGGATTTGAGGGCACAGTTTTGGTGGCATGGCATGAAGAGAGATATTGGAAGGTTTGTGGCCCATTATCTAACTTGTCAGCAAGTTAAAGCTGAGCATCAGGTTCCTGCTGGCAAGTTACAGAGCCTTCCAATACCTGAATGGAAATGGGACCGAGTCACGATAGACTTCATTGTAGGATTGCCGAGGACTCAGAGTGGAGCTGATGCTATATGGGTGATTGTGGATCGACTGACCAAATCAGCCCATTTCTTGCCGATGCAGTCGAGTTGGACTTTAGAGAGGTTAGCACAGTTATACCTGGACGAGATTGTGAGACTACACGGGGTGCCAGCGTCGATTGTGTCTGATAGGGACCCGAGGTTCACTTCACAGTTTTGGAGGAGCTTACAGACAGCCTTGGGGACCCAGCTTCAGTTTAGCACCGCCTTTCACCCACAGACTGACGGACAGTCCGAGCGGACCATTCAGACACTTGAGGATATGTTGAGAGCTTGTGTCTTAAGCTTTAGCGGCAGTTGGGATCGACATTTGAGACTAGCAGAGTTTGCCTATAACAATAGCTTCCAGGCGAGCATTCAGATGGCGCCCTATGAAGCATTGTATGGGCGGAAATGTCGATCGCCTTTATGTTGGAGTGACGTGGGTGAAAGGAAAACTTTGGGACCAGATCTGCTTTTGGAGGCCGATGAAAAGGTTAAAGTTATTCGGCGCCATTTAGTAACTGCACAGAGCCGATAGAGAAGCTACGCCGATAAGAGGCGGCGAGACTTGGAGTTTCAGGTGGGAGATCATATTTTTCTGAAAGTCTCGCCCTCTCGAGGGATACATCGCTTTGGAGTGCGCGGGAAGCTGAGCCCGCGCTTTATTGGGCCATTTGAGATATTGGAGCACATTGGACCTGTCGCCTATCGAGTTGCGCTACCGCCGCGGTTGGCGGGTACTCATGACGTATTCCATGTGTCAGTTTTGAGGAGATATGTTTATGATCCCTCGCACATTTTGGACTTCACATCCCTAGAGTTAGATGAGGAGCTGCACTTTCAGGAGCGCCCGGTGCGGATTTTTGCTCGGGAGACGAGAGAATTGCGCAATCGGGTTATACCGTATGTGAAGGTCTTATGGAGCCACCGCGATAAGAGGGAGGCCACATGGGAGCCTGAGGAGGAGCTGAGGATTTCATGCCCATATCTGTTTGAGACACCCTCCTGAGTTTCAGTTCCAGTTGGTTTCGAGGACGAAACCTTTTTTTAAGGAGGGGAGAGTGTAGAGTACGGGATTTACATCGAGCACCGACTCCGCAGGTAATTACAGAAAAACTTAAAAAATTCTTGGAACATGTGTATTTTATATTTACAGCGGGGTTCGGGTGGTTTCAAACTGTGGCGGAAGCTTCCGGGGCGAAAAGTGAGTCGGCGGCACGAGTTGGAAGCTTGCTGCAGAGTTTCTGGTGTGGCTGGGCCATTGTGTTCCGGAACAGGATGCCGTGTTCCGGAACAGGGCCTGGTGTTCCGGAACAGGCCAATTGGTTCCGGAACACAGGCAGCATGATGCTGAATTTTGAGTGCTGACTTGGCATTTTAGAGGGGTATTGAGGTAATTTCACATTCCTTATGTATTAGCCCTACACTTGGTCTATTTATACGAGTCTATCACCTGCTTCTTCTCCACCTTGACCTAAGGCAAAAAAAAGAAGAAAGGAAAGAAGAGAAGGAGAAGAAGTTGAGAGGGAGCTGGAGCTTGGTATTTTTGTGGGTTCCTGCAGCTTGGGGTGAGCCAGCAGTGCGCGCGCCGCGAGCTTCACTTGACGTGAGTTGTCAGATATTTTGGGTTGAGCTGAGATTTTTGGTTTTATGGTTTTGGAGTAAATTTTTAGTGTGTTTGCATATTCTTTCTCTTCTCTTCTTGCTTGCTGTTGGATGCATCATTGGATGGCTGGTGGTTACTGTGCTATGTTGGAACAGCATGCATGCAGGTTGCATGCACGTGAGTCTGTGGAGCTGGCTGTGAGGGATTTGAGTGGCTCAAGGAGGTTTTAGTTGATTTGAGAGTGCTGGGTGAGTTTGCGGAGATTTTTCGAGATGCACGTCAGTGTGCGCGCGCGCGGCGCAGTTTCGGGTTTTCGTCAGAGAGTGGTTTCGGCTCATCCCCGACTCCGGCTTGCCTACGGAAAGCTTTCTAGGTGGGTTAAAAATATTCCAAATTGTACGGAATGTTTTCTAATGCTTCTATAGGCATTTTGATCATGTCTAGCGTATTATTTTTATTGTTGGTAAATCTGATAGTTGCCTAGGAAATTCCAAGAAATTCGGTAAAGCCCCAGATTATTTTTAGTATACTCCTATTACTGCAAGACACTAGTTTGCATGGTTAGGAAGCTTTATTCTTGCACCGAAATCGAAATAAAAATCAATAAGTCTGTTTTAAGGAAAAATCGACAATTTAAAGGTAATTTTTATAATTATGGGACCTTCAGTGAGATGGCATGATTCCAGGGTGCGTGTGACCTCGTGCCTGGGGGCCGAGGGATTTTTGTTGGTTTATGGATGATTCTATTAGTGTCATGGGGATTAGTGATGGCTTATCAGATTGAGTCGGGAGGGTTCACCGGCTTAGACATGAGTTGTGGTGAGGGCATTTGAGTTTCGATCTGTTTGATTGAGGATTAGAGCCTGTAGGCGCCGCTTTCTGACAGTTGTGATACTTTGAGCTCGGTGGGGTCGCTCCCCTCGAGTACGCTCCGGATGCGTAGAGATGATTGAGATGGTTAGACTAGGACGCCCCACGCGGAGTGGGCAGGTGCGTTCCTAGCAGTCAGTAGGATGCCCCACGCAGAGTGGGTAGGTGCGTTCCTAGCAGTCAGTAGGACGCCCCACGTGGAGTGGGCAGGTGCGTTCCTAGACTATTGGCGCATGCCTAACTGGACCCGTTAGGGCAGTTGTCACGCCCCGGGTGTAAACCTGAACCCGGGCCCGTCTACAGATCCGCCGTGCACACGGTATTTCCCGCGTACACGAAGCGCCAAACCTGCTCAGATATAAGAGATAATAATAAAAGAGCAATAAAAACAGAGCTGAACTAAAAACTAATACAACTCGGACTGAAGCTGGAAATAAAATACAATACATCTGTATAAATGATACATCAGTCTCTCCCAGCTCACCAAAAATAAATACAACATGCTGGCAAAAGCCAGTCCCAAAAGTAAAAGTACAACCATCTGAGAAAACATGGGTACACCAACAGTCTAGCTAACTCGCTCAACCTGCCTCGAGATCTATCTACTCAGCCGTCCTCTCTCCTCGACCTACTGCTGAAAGCCCAGCAGCACCCGCAGAAAACACTGCAAAACAAGGGAGAAGAAAAAGAGGAAAGAAGAATGGGGGTGAGAACTACTAGTAAACCAGTAGCCTCCCCTAGTGGGTAAAACCTCAAACTCTGACACACCCACTAGGTCTACCAGAGGCAAAAAAAAAAAAGAAGTGTGGTAAGCAATAATAACTGCTGAAGAAAGGAAACTACCACTACTATGCCTCTAAAATGCAGTCCTAGACTGGAATAACCGTATGCAACAGTAACCGACCGTCCCAGATGGACCCAATCTGTACCGCCCTCATCATCGGGCAAATAAGCCGCGCCGATGTGATAGCAAAACTCCTGCTGCCGCTGCCGCCCTCATCATCGGGCAAATAAGCCGCGCCGATGTGATAGCAAAACTGTCAATAACTGTCTGGCCCCGGCCTCCGGAGGGGAACTCAAGGGGAGCGACCCACATGAGGAAAGCATCACCGGGCAATAACCGCGCCGGTGTGATAAGTATCAAAAGCAGGACTGGATCACAACTATAAAGCCCCAGTGGAACAAAACCCTCCACTAAAAGAGAACTGAATCCCAATCTGATGCAAAAGTAACCATCCGGTCAATCGCCCAATATCCACGATTGCCGCTATACCCCAAAATCCACGACCAGGTCTCACAACCGACCTCCGGTCAACCGCCCAATATCCGCGGTCACCGGAATAACCCACAATCACAATCATGTCCCACATCCGACATCCGGTCAACCGCCTACTATCCGCGGTAGCCGCTATAACCCCCAATCCAAAATCGGGTAAAATAATATGTATCCGGTCAACCGCCTACTACCCGCGGTAGCCGCAACTCCACGGACCACAACAAGTCCAACCCCTGACCTCCGGTCAACCGCCCAAAATCCGCGGTTGCCACAAAGCCCTCTAGTCCATAATCATGCCCTATCACCGATGTCCTATAACCGACATCCGGTCAACCGCCCAAAATCCGCGGTTGCCGCCAAAACCCATAATCCACAATCCAGGCCCCGGCTACACTATCCCAAACCCCCTGCTCAAACCCGAGCAACATGAACCACCTGACTAACGAAAAGGAGAAAAGAAGCAAATAAGGTTTCTCCTAAGTCAAGTTCCAGCATGATAGTGCAGCGATAAGAAATGGCCTATCTAGATGTCCATACAAGCATGCAAGTGTTCTTAAGGAAGATAAATTAAGTCATTGATCATTAACGGTATCCACCTATGCATGTCACCCATCCTCAAGTAATACCACTAACAGGATAAATCATATGGTCCCAATTAAATATTCAATTCCACATGCAAGGTTAGGTGCTAACATAGCAATCCATATGTCCAAACAAGCATGCATAAGTTCCATCCCCACTTGTTAATCAATAATTCTAACATTGGGAGATCACTCTAATAATCCTAGTGAGCATGTCAAAATAGAGGTAAACAACAACCACCCACCTCGATCGCTAAATCCAAGTCCAAATAGTGCTCTTGCCCAAACAAGCCAAACGGCCGCGATCACTGTACAAAATATACCCAATATACACACAAATAAGCACACAAGTATCCAAACACATGCTGTCCAGAATTCAGTCCCAAAGATGCCCTGTTTTTACCTGCGAGATGGAGACCAAAAATTCCCGAAAAATTGCCGCTACGATACTCGCGTCGAGACGATCGAAATGAGTACTCGCACGCCCAAATCAAAATCAACAAGATAACGATCCCAAATTCCCAAGAACAAAATCTGTACAAAATCTGTAGCACCTATCTCTGGGAATAGGGATTTTTCACCATCGGGGAAAACCCAGAAAAATCCAAGAAAATTTGAGGATGCTCCTTGTGATGTGTAGATGAAAAACGCCTCTTGGCGTGCCTCAATCCGACTCCTGTGCGCAAAGATATCGCCGAAACACCGATGTGCTGTCCAAAACTCCGCCCCAGAAAAAGGGGTCAAAAGAAAGCTCGGGAAACTCCAAGATAAACTCGAAACGAGGGGAAACTCAATCACGAAGATCGTAGCCCTATCTGTCTTGAAGCCAACGGCGCAAAAATCGACAAAAACGGTGGTCGGAGTAAGCCGGGGGAGTCCTCGCACCCAAACCGCGACGAAGAAGACCACAAATGAACGAGCGTCACGCCGCGCCGTAAAAATGAGAACCTCGAAATTCATGCCTCCCAAAAATCCAGGGAATAGTCCACAAGGTGCAGCACACAAGGGGGAAGAGGTTTCCTGAAGAACACTTAGAGAGAAAATGCCCAGAAAAGTCCCAAATCGCAGCTCAAATCCCTTTTTATAGGCCAAAGGAACAAATCAAATAATCCCCCCTGGGTCCTTGGATTTGGGCGCCCGAAACATTCGGGCGCCGAATCCGAGCCCGCAGGCCCGCAAAGAAACAGCGCCCGGATTGCTCCCGTTCTGCCACGTCCACCCCGAACAGCGGACACCAAAACCCGCCGCTCACACCGCGCCACGTGGCCCACGCGGAGGTCGACACGTGGCGGCCCACGCGCGGGAACCGCGCGTCAACGCGCCTGACGCGCGCCCAAGTGCGCCTGCGCCCGCCGCCTGCGCCCCCTGCCAGGCACGCAGCCCGAGGCGCCCCGGTGCGCCACGGTGGACCCCGCCTACCTTAGCCAGCCAACCAGAACCCAACACGTGTCCCTCCCGGTCCATGCACCGCCCCGCGCCACTCCGTGAACCACGCCCACTGAACCGACCCTATCGCAAGCCGCCACGTGTCCAACTCGCTCCCGTGCACCGCGCGCCTGCCCGCGCGCTGCCCGCGCCCGCGCGCTGCTCACGGCCGCTCCGCCGCCTGCTCGAGCCCGTCCGCCGCTGCCCGCCGCCGCCGCCGCTGCCCGCCGGCTGCCGGAGTTACTGTTCCGGCGTGAACAGTAACCAGTGGCGCAAAAATCAAGTAAGTAGCCCAATTTCATCATTTTCGCGCGCTGAATCCAAATTTGATGTCCGTTTTGCCAAATTCCGCTTCTAAAATTTGCCGAATGCATCCCGGCACGAGTTTTAAACCCAAACTTCGCGCTGAGCCCAATTTTGATATCTGTTCCGCGTGAGAACACTTCTAAACACTCAACGGGGTCCTCCGATCACTCACGTGATCCATTTTAAGCCCGAAGTCCAACACTTGTCTCCAAATTGTGCACAATCACCACCGACACACAGTACAGGCCCCAGAAGTCACCCAGCGCACTGCCACAGCTCTGCAGAGATCCAGGTCATCACATCCTCCCCCACTAAAAGAAAGTTTCGTCCTCGAAACTAAAGTCATTCCTCAATCTGGAACCTCAACCAAGTAGAGGGGGGTAAATATCTAATCATCCACCACTCAAGCTCCCAAAGCTGTCTAATACCTCCTCCAGAGACTCGATGCAATCCTCGGGTCTCAACCAGAACAAAATAGAGGCGGGCACTCTAGAAAACCGCACCACCTCAACCAAGTATAGCTGGGCTAACCGCTCGAGCTACCAAGTAGTCTGCATCGGTACAGGCATCCGCTTCTCCCAGGGCCCCCGATAATCCAACCACAAGTCCATCGGCACAAAAGCTCGATCCGGGTACCTCCGTACCCCCGAGGTATCCAATATAAGTCCCCCAACTGATCACGTAGACTCTGATCTCTAATCTTTAAACCGTCGGGATGTAGAAGTAATTCCCCAACTCTCCAGCATCAACACACAGCCATATGTAGTCGAGAAAACCACCTTACAAATCCACCTTCAGGAAGACCCGGGACCCTTACAGCTGGTAAATCAAATCCTCCATGCTTGACAAGGGTGCTAGCTCCGGATGGTCACTTCATCTAATTTTTGGGGATCCACACAAAGCCGAAGTGAACCAACCTTCCACAACTCGAATAGCACTGGCGCCCCCAAAGGCGGCACACTTGGTCTGACAAAATTTCCAAAACGTCGAATCCTGGAGTTGTGTCCTCAACTCTCAAACTAGTGACATGCTAGACAACTCCGATAGGAGAACAGCCGGGAACTCGCAACCAAAGGGGGTATCTCCGAGTCCCGGCGCCGCCGTAGGCCCCTCAACCACACCAGCCAAAAAGGCTACTCATCCACTTCGAAACATCCGCCTCGCTCACGAAGTCAAAACCATAGAGGCGAAGATAATCCTCAAGCAACCCAGGTACACCAACACCTCCGGGCCTGGCTCCCCAAGAAAACCGTCCTCGCGGCATAATCAACCGTCGTGAAAGAAGAAAAATGAACCAGCCAGCCCAACGGGTACCACAACAACATCCCGCAGCTGAGCCAAGACCATCAGGTCTACCGGCAAAATCCAAGACTCAAGCTGCACCGGGCAGGACCAACAACTCTCCTCCACGTGTCAAGCGCGATTGGGAAAATAAGCCTCCCGTGCACGTGGTGACCATCCTACCCCTAACCCAAGCAATGAGGCAGAAGCACTACCCACCAAGAAGGGAATACTCCCGTATCAAAAAGATACGAACCAAAAGCCTGGAACAACTCAAACCTACCACCACACCGACCGCTGTAACCTATGTGCTCTGACAGTCTCAGAAATCCACTATCCTGGAAAAAGAAATCGGGAATGCCTCATCCGACTGATCTGTCCTCCATGACCCGGCGCCAAGCGCCTCAATCAGAACTCGCCTCAGGCGGCAGATCCCAATCCAAAGGAACTACAATGCCACGCTCCATACCCGGCGCCTACTCCAATGAGGCGTCCCTAATCCGTACTGGAGGGATCCAACGAGTTAAAAGGTATCCTGGCGCAATTCATTCTCAGACACTCATATCCTATGCGCCCCGTCCCTCTACACATGGAGCGTGCAGTTCAGCAACTGCGTTAACTCTTGACATAAAAGGCCTCCAAGTACTCTCTATCCCCCACCGAACACGACCCTGCCTCCAAAGGTTCCCTACTCAATCCCACGAATCGAAATGACTCATCCGCCAAAACTGGCTCACTCAATCAAAGCAATCCCACGGCTTTCTCGCTGTCAACTATCCACCCTGCCTCGGTGCCCCAGCACTTAACGTCGGGACGGAGGGGCTACTCGCTACTCCGACAACTGTGCCACTGCGCTACTCCGACAACTGTGTCACTGCGCTGCTCCGACAACTGTGTCACTGCGCTGCTCCGACAATTGTGTCACTGCTCCGACAACTGTGTCACTGCTCCGACAACTGTGTCACTCCACCGCTGATCTGCCTCCAACACACCTGCCCTTCGGGTCCGGAGCTCTCAGACTTCAATCTGGGTATCCGGCCCGAAACAACCAGCTCTGACCCAACTGCCGCACCTGTTACGGCATTTTGTGTTGGCATATTTCGTGAGTTGAGTCGGAGTCTTGAAGTGATCAAATTGTCAATCAGCAATTGAAGACTCAGAGAAGATTCAACAAGATCTCAAGTTGACACTCAGTGTTTTGAGTCTTGAAGATTAAAGTTGAAGAATTGTGGATCATATACATCAATCTTAAAGAAAATGGATTCGGATTGATCAGGTACGTTTAACTAAATAATTCTGGTGATCCGAATACATTTGAGTGGTTTAGAAACACTTGGATACGTTTTCATTGCTTAAAAATCAAAAACTGGACAAATAGGATGTTTCAGAATTTCTGATCCTGAACCGATCCGGATCAGAATTCCGATCCGGATCAGAATTCCGATCCGGATCCTGAACCTTGTTTTTTCAGGAATTACTGAAAAAAAGACGACAGTCAGGATCGCCGTAAATCCGATCCGGATCGTCGTGCGGGAAAATTTCTGTTAAGTCAGTTTTTGATGCTTATCTCTTTCCAAAGGTTTCTAAACTATAAATAGACACTTAGGGTTTCTCAAGAACTACCGATTAATTAATTAAACACTTGAGAGCAACCCTAGAGGCTAGGTTTTTATCGTTCTTCTTTATAGCATCTTTTAGGTCAATTCGACGGTTCTTTCAAGAACATATCTTTTGTCGAATTGATCTAGTCTTTGCTTAGAGATTTTTTCTACGGTTCCTCAATGATAATCTAAGCAAAGGATCACCATCGAAGCCTATATTCTATATCGGCTATTTGCGTCGTGGATTCGACGTGGCATCGTGGATTCGGTGTGTTGAAGGCGTTTCGTGGATTCGAAACGTGTGCTCGTGGATTCGAGTGGCGTTCGTGGATTCGAACGTGTGCAGTGGACGTGCAATCGGTGAGCGCAAGGTCCGAAGAAGTTGAAGGAGGGGTTTGAGTCCGTGGAGTCGGTAATCACCTTGTTATTCTTCTTTTCTTAGTGGATTGTTATTGCGTGTTGGTCCCGTGGTTTTTCTCCTGGATTGGAGTTTCCACGTATATCTCGGTGTGCTATTTTTATTTTCCGCATTGGTTTTTATTTTGCACTGAGATTGGTTTTATAAGTATTACACCTATTCACCCCCCTCTAGTTGTTTGATAGTACCTATTTAGATCCGTGTGGATCCTTAATATTATTAAAACCTAACAATTGGTATCAGAGCGGGTTTTAGGTTTATCTATCATGTTGGGTGGAAGTGGTAATATTTATAGACCTCCTCTTTTTGATGGGACTAATTATGCTTATTGGAAAGTGCGGTTGAGAGCTTTTCTCATCGCAATTGATGAGCGGGTATGGCAATCCGTGGAATACGGTTGGGTGCATCCTGTTGAGGAAGTAGGAAATTCTACTACCCCAAAACCTCGCTCTAGATGGTCCAAAGAGGAATTCGAAAGATCTTCTTACAATGGGAAAGGTATGAACGCTTTATTTAATTCTCTTTCCTCGACTGAGTTCACACGAATTTCCGCGTGTGAAACCGCGAAGGAAATTTGGGATATTCTAATGATAAACGGATTTTTGGCCTTCGATTTCAAAAATTTCGGTTTTAGGGCATATCATGGGAATTTTCAAAAATCATGCGATTGATCTAACTTATCTGGGATTTCAGACATCTATTAATCTTGGTATTTCATTTTCTTTACCAAATTGATGATTTGATAAAGGCATTACTCATAAGATCAAGTTAGATGTAATTGAAGTTGTTCAACTTTAAGGGATTTAATTTTTATAAATTTTCGTTTCATTTGTTGGATGTTATTGATAGATTTGGCATAATCTATTTCTTGTTGTATGAAACGATGATTTTCATTTAAAGTTGATACACAAAAGTGCTTACAATCTTTTTCTGGATTTTCTAGAATTTTTCTGAATTTTTTCTGAAGAAAAAGTTGGAGCCGATCCGGATTGGACAAGCCGATCCGGATCCCGAACGCAGGTATTCTCTGCGGGTAGCCGATCCGGATCGAAATCACGAACTGATCCGGATCGCGGCTAGGGTTTTATATAGAACAAAAGGATTTTGATTTCTTTTTACTTCAATCTTTTGTTCCAAAGTCTCCAGAGCTTCTCTCTCTAGAATTCATCCATCTTGGAAGCTTTCAAACTCAAGTTCTTCGATTCTAAGTAAGTTTTATTGATCAAAATCTCAGTTTTTCACAGTTTTTCATATTCTTCCTCAAAACATGATGAATTTCCGTATCTTTTTCGTTTGTGGATGGTTTTTGATCAAATTTCTTTTGAAATAAGAACTCTGGGTATATTAGTTTTGATTATATGCTAGGTATTCTCATGATAAACGAATTTTTGGCCTTCGATTTCAAAAATTTTGGTTTTAAGGCATATAATGGGAATTTTCGAAAATCATGCGATTGATCTATTTTTAAAATTCTTTTTGCAAAACTAATTTGATTCTTAGTCTCTCTACACGATAATGATTGTTTGGGTACAATTTTTCAAATTTTTGAAAATTAACAATTTTTCGTGTTCTTGAGTTGTTTCCCACAGGACTTTATTTCTCACAAGAAACTAGTAGCAATGGTGATCACCTGGATCATTTTTCTTCTGGCTGCTATGGTTCATACAAGAGATACTATCAAGCCCAAGAAGGCTAAGAAGGCGAAGAAAACAAAGGATGATTCCGGTACGGACTCTGAGACGGAATCGATCGATTGGGATGAGCTTCAAGTTGAAGCAATTACTCCCACTGCTTCGAAAGGAAAAGCTCCAATGAAAGAAACTCCTGTGAAAACAAAAAGAAAAAGACTTGCTCGACGGCTTGGACGAGCTCGGGGTATTGAAATAAATGAAACATATCAAGAGGAAACAAAGAATATCCCTCAAACTGAAACTGAATCTGAAGACGAAGAAGATTGGGACACATTTCTTAATGAAGTACAACAAGGTATTGATGAAGAAAATAAGTTTTACCTAAAGAACAAGAAACTGATGAAGTCTTCCTCAACGATTAAGCAGTACCCTAGGAATAAGAATTCGCCAAGCAATGAACCTCTTGACAATTCACATTCTCTGCCAAGAAGATCTCCTCGGAATGAAGGTCAGACTGCTCCGTCAGCTGTCACACAACGTTCTTCAACTTCCAGAAGAATCGACCAAAAGGCAAACTTAGTGTCTTCCATCAACCGAGAACAAGATAAACTGGCTCTGGAACTCAGAAAGATGTCCAAGGACATACATAAGATGAAACAAGAATGTTCTACGATTTCGGGAATGCTTAAAGGAATTTTGAACAAACTGAGATGTAGTGCATCTGAAGGCTCTGAATCTGATGATTGATTTCTTCTAATTTTTTTTTTTTTTTTTAATCTTTTCTTGTGCAGGTTTTAAGTTTTAGTTTTCAATTTTAATTCTCACAGTTTTGGTTCTTGAACTTGTTAACTTTTCTCTCCATTTTGGTAATTTTGGCTAACTTTGTGACCAAAAGGGGGAGAGAATATTAGAACAGTTTGAACAATGAAACTACAGTTTGAACAATGAAACTATGATCGATTGTTTCGATTGTCCAGTTGTGAACCATGAAGGTAAGTAGAACTTCAACTTTTGGTTTTCTTTTGTGATTGCACGCATGCCTCGACTAACTATTTGCTAACTATTTGGGCATGTAATATAACTAACAAGTTGATGTTCACTAACAATTTTGTGACATTTGGATTTTGATTGCATAGAAGATATGTTGGTTTTTAACTATGATCCAGTTACATATCTGAATGTATAAATGTCATGGTAAGTATAAATGAGTATAAACTTCATCTCTGTGTGTGATTTTTGAATGACATAAAATCCTTGAGGTATCTAACGATCTCTTTTGTCAAGAATGATTTCTTTTGCAGAGAGTACAGATGTCTAAGTCTAGAGTCTGTTTTAGGAGTTTAACTCATGTATCTATTTTTATTTGGATCTCATTGTAAATTTTTGTTGTATGGTGATATCAACAAAAATATCTTTTTGAATTTTCTTGAGTGGATTTGTGTTTTGTCACGAAACCGCCAAAGGGGGAGATTGTTACGGAATTTGAGTTGGCGTATTTCGTGAATTCGGTTAAGTCTTAAAGATTGAAGATAAAGAAGGTTGGATCATATAACTCAATCTCAAGAAAGAAGAATTCAAAAGGATCAGGTATGTTTAACTAATTATTTTTGGTGATCCGAATACTTCTTATAGTGTAGAAACACTTGGATGAACTTTTAATTGCCTAAAAATCAAAAACTGGACATGGGACATGTTCAGGATCCGGATCAGATATTCCAATCAGGATCCCGAAGGATGTTTGTTCATACGCAAGTTCAATCCGGATCGTTGCCTCCTTTGATCCGGATCCCAAACACTGGTTTTACCATTTTATTTGAACGATCCGGATCAGGCATCTCAATCCGGATCCCGAACGTTGGTGTTTGGTGAATTGTATGAACGATCCGGATCAGGCACTTCGATCCGGATCCCGAACCTTTGTTTTTCTGGAAACTGTCTGTCTCGCTACTACAATCCGGATCGCCGAAATCCGATCCGGATCGCCATCCTGAAAAATTCCAAAAAAGGTTAGTTTTTGTTTCTTATCCTCTTCCAGTGGTTTCTAACCTATATATAGACCCTTTAATTCATCTTTTAGGGTAACCACGAAAAAGGGAAAAATACGACGGAAATAGATAGATCCACACAAATAGAGAAGAAAGGAAATACTAGATTTAATTCTATATTTCTTCATCTATTTTATTAATTTGATTCTAGGTTTTCCAAACTCAGATTTTGAGTAGAATCAAATTAATGAATACCTAGATGGTATTTCCGATCTATTTCTAATCTAAGTATTCGGCGGATCATCACCACCCAAAAACAACGATTTCCCCAAAATCGGCGCGTGGACTCGCGTGGCCTTGTGGATTCAAGGTGCTACCGCTCTCGTGGATTCGGAGCGAGGTACGTTCGTGGATTCGAAGCGTGCTACTGGGTGAAGACCGTGGATTCGGTGGGACGTCGTGGATTCGGCGTTGGACGCAGATCGTGGATTCGAGAAGCGTTGCGGAGCGAGCGGAGAAGATCAACTAGGAGCGTATGGAAAAAGGTTGAGTCGTCTGTGAGTACGGTATATCACCTTTGTACGTGTTATAATTCTAGTGGATTTCACCGTGTTATCGGTCCCGTAGTTTTTTACTCCGGTTTGGAGTTTTTCACGTAAAAATCTCTGCGTGTTATTTATTTTTCCGCATTGGGTTTTATATCGCAAAGATTTTTGAGTGTTTATTGTTTACACCTATTCACCCCCCTCTAGGTGTTTTTTCCCTTATTTAGATCCAATTATACATAACCCAACAAGTGGTATCAGAGCGGGTTTTAGGTTTATCTATCATGTTGGGTGGAAGTGGTAATATTTATAGACCTCCTCTTTTTGATGGGACTAATTATGCTTATTGGAAAGTGCGGATGAGAGCTTTTCTCATCGCAATTGATGAGCGGGTATGGCAATCCGTGGAATACGGTTGGGTGCATCCTGTTGAGGAAGTAGGAAATTCTACTACCCCAAAACCTCGCTCTAGATGGTCCAAAGAGGAATTCGAAAGATCTTCTTACAATGGGAAAGGTATGAACGCTTTATTTAATTCTCTTTCCTCGACTGAGTTCACACGAATTTCCGCGTGTGAAACCGCGAAGGAAATTTGGGATATTCTCAAAATTACACATGAGGGTACAAATCTTGTAAAAATTCAAAAGCTCCAGATGCTTACAAGTCAATTTGACTCTATTCATATGGAAGAGCATGAATTGTTTACAGATTATTACACAAGACTTCAAGATATAATCAACACTTGTGCTAATTTAGGAGAAAAGATCCCGGAGTCGAAAATTGTAAGAAAGATACTTCGGACTCTTCCGGAACGGTTTAGGGCAAAGGTTACCGCCATTGAAACCGTTAGTCATCCGGATGAGATGAGAGTAGAGGAATTAGTAGGTGCTTTACAAACTTATGAGATGACTTTTCCTGCTAATCAAGTTTCTTCCAAGTCTTCTTCTAAGCTTACAGGTGTTGCATTCAAATCAGCAAAGGAAGAAGATGGCGAATCAAGTTCCGATGATGAAATCTCTTTTGCCGATTTTGAAGAACAATCGGTGCGGATCACAAAGAAATTTCGTCGGAAATTTTGGAAGAATCGAACCGATGGATCTTCATCCACGAAACCATCTAAAGGATCTTCGGGTTCTAAATCCTCTAATCTCAAAAGCTTTGCAAAACCTTCTAAAGAAAAAGAAAAAGATGATTTCGAAGGGGAAATCCAATGCTATAGATGCAAAGGCTACGGCCATATTTCAACGGATTGTCCTTCTCCGAAATCATATAAAAAGAAGGCTTTGCAAGCGAAAACTTGGGACGATTCGACTTCTAATGAATCGACCTCAAGTAAAGAGGAAAAAGTCGTTGCCTTTCATGCCTCTCAAATTCCCTCTTCTAATGTTTGCTTATCATCTTTAATCACTGACTCTATTCCTTTGATTTTGCATGAAACATCAACATCCGATGGAGAGTCATCAAGTGAGGGGGAGTCGGATGAAGAAGAACTCGTTGAGGCATATCAACAACTTCTTACGGAATCAAAGAAGATGGCCAAGCATATCAAGAAGTTGAGAAAGCAACGACTTGAGAATCAAGACGAGAATCATGCTTTAAAGATAAAACTTCATGATCTCGAGGAGGAACAAGGACGTTTATTGGATAACAATAAAATCCTCTAAGAAAAGCTAAACCAATCGGAGACAAACGCTAAATCATATATGGACAAGATTGGTTTTCTAGAAAAACAGTTTGAGGATATTCATGTCACCAATCAAGCTTTGACCAAGCAAGTTCATCAACTTAAATCCGACATACAAAAGCTTTCAACCGGTTCTAAGAAACTTGATTGTATGTCCGGATTAGGTCAAACAAGCAAGGTTGGTTTGAGATTTAAAAAGAACCAAACTGTGAAGGCTTCAAGTTCCACAACTAAATTGAGAGGAAGAACTTATCACCAATGTGGACTTGAAGGACACTTGATGAAGATGTGCCCGAAAAAGAGAAAGAGGAATTCTTCGGCAACTTCATCTACGGAGCGAACTCAACGGAAACAAAAGACACATCAAGTCAATGGAGTTCACTCAATTCACCAAAGGTCCGAGCCACAACATCAATCAAACAATTTGAGGATGCTCCTTGCGATGTGTAGATGAAAAACGCCTCTAGGCACGCCTCAATCCGACGCCTGTGCGCAAAGATATCGCCGAAACACCGATGTGCTGTCCAAAACTCCGCCCCAGAAAAAGGGGTCAAAAGAAAGCTCGGGAAACTCCAAGATAAACTCGAAACGAGGGGAAACTCAAATCACGAAGATCGTAGCCCTACCTGTCGTGAAGCCAACGGCGCAAAAATCGACGAAAACGGTGGTCGGAGTAAGCCGGGGGAGTCCTCGCATCCAAACCGCGACGAAGGAGACCACAAATGAACGAGCGTCGCGCCGCGCCGTAAAAATGAGAACCTCGAAATCCGTGCATCCCAAAAATCCAGGGAATCCTCCACAAGGTGTAGTACACAAGGGGGAAGAGGTTTGCTGAAGAACACTTAGAGAGAAAATGCCCAGAAAAGTCCCAAATCGCAGCTCAAATCCCTTTTTATAGGCCAAAGGAACAAATGAAATAATCCCCCCTGGGTCCTCGGATTCGGGCGCCGAATCCGAGCCCGCAAGCCCGCAAAGAAACAGCGCCCGGATTGCTCCCGTGCTGCCACGTCCACCCCGAACAGCGGACACCAAAACCCGCCGCTCACACCGCGCCGCGTGGCCCAAGCGGAGGCCGACACGTGGCGGCCCACGCGTGGGAACCGCGCGTCAACGCGCCTGACGCGCGCCCACGTGCGCCTGCGCGCGCCGCCTGCGCCCCCTGCCAGGCACGCAGCCCGAGGCGCCCCAGTGCGCCACGGTGGACCCCGCCTACCTGAGCCAGCTAACCAGAACCCAACACGTGTCCCTCCCGGCCTATGCACCGCCCCGCGCCACTCCGTGAACCGCGCCCACTGAACCGACCCTATCGCAATCCGCCACGTGTCCAACGCGCTCCCGTGCACCGCGCGCCTGCCAGCGCGCCCGCGCGCCTGCCCGCGCGCTGCCCGCGCCCGCGCGCTGCCCGCGGCCGCTCCGCCGCCTGCCCGAGCCCGTCCGCCGCGCTCTGCCGCTGCCCGCCGCCGCTGCCCGCCGGCTGCCGGAGTTACTATTCCGGCGTGAACGGTAACCAGTGGCGCAAAAATCAAATAGCCCAATTTCATCGTTTTCGCGCGCTGAATCCAAATTTGATGTCCGTTTTGCCAAATTCCGCTTCTAAAATTTGCCGAATGCATCCAGACACTAGTTTTTAACCCAAACTTCGCGCTGAGTCCAATTTTGATATTTGTTCCGCGCGAGAACACTTTTAAACACTCAACGGGGTCCTCCGATCACTCACGTGATCCATTTTAAGCCCGAAGTCCAACACTTGTCTCCAAATTGTGTATAATCACCACCGACACACAGTACAGGCCCCCAGAAGTCACCCATCGCACTGCCACAGCTCTGCGGAGATCCAGGTCATCACAGTAGTCATAGAGATTGGGTATTATGAGCGGGTGGTTACATGATATGTTCATAGATGGTTTTCCTTTGAGCATCATATTGAGGCATGCAGTGGTAGTTTATTTTCCTGCTTGTATTTTATCTATCTACCTATCTATCTGTTGCCTCCAGTAGACTTAGTGGGCATACCGTGGACTTTGGTGACGGTACCCACTGAGAGCTACCTTTTGCAGTAGTTCTCACACCCGCTGTGGTGACAGGTTTTCCTGAGGCGGCTACTCCGGGATCAGCTCGTGCAGAGTCGTTAGACAGAGGTAAGGGCGTGGCCGACTAGTTGCTTACCCGAGTCTGTGGAGTCAGGGATAGAGTCGCCCTGTATTTTTTTATTTTCCACTTTTGTACTTATTGGATATTGTACTTATGTCAGATTCTGGAGTATGTATTTTGGACTTTGGTTTTATAGAGATTTTGTTGTTCGGTTTTACTTCTTATTGTAGTTCTTTTCCGCTCTGATATCTGTATAGCTTTAGACTCTTTTGCAGGTTGACGCTTTTTCTGTGCGGGAAATCCCGTGCAGGCGGCGGATCTGTTGGCGAGCCCGGGTCGCAGTTTCGACCACGGGGCGTGACACTATAGCCTGCATGAGCCATATTGAGCTCGACAGAGATGCGCGGATACTTTCCTCGGTGGGGTCGCGCCCCTCGAGAGCCACTCCAGAGTTGGGCCTGTTACTTGCTATCGCGACTTGTCGACGCAGTCCCTCTGGCTGTGTCACGCCCCGGGGTCGAAACTGCGACCCGGGCTCGCTAACAGATCCGCCGCCCATACGGTGAACCCCGTATAGACGAAGCGTCTAACCTGCATAAGAGATACTATACTAAACAGATATCAGAGCTGAAAATAAACTGCTATAAATAGAATAAATACAACTCCAAGTCCTCACCACAAGTACAAAAGTCGCTCAACTCTGATATAAAAGTACAACTCTATACCTCACAACAAGGTCTCTCAACAACAAGTAACTCTCAAAATGTAAAAAGTGGGTACATCTACTCTCTGGACGACGACGTCTGGTAGGGAACTAGCTCGCGACTCCCTTACCTCGCTCTGAAGAAACAGCAGCTGGAACAGCAGGAACAGGAGTAGAAGTCCCTGGGGAAAAATACACCACGACGGGTGTGAGAACTACATCCCACAGTAGTTCTCAGTGGGTGCCGTCAACAAGCCCAACGGTCTGCCCACTAAGTCTACTAGAGGCATAAGGTAATAAATGAAATACTGAAAGAAGAGCTGGAAAAGAATATCTCTACAGCTACTATGCCCCTATCTAGATGCTCAACAAGTGAAACAGATGGAAAACATGATGCATCTACTAACTCTCAGGTGTAGTAACCCAATCTAATAATGACTGCCACACAGGGTCCAGTCAAACCAGCGACCACCTACTGCCGTACATCCTCAACAGGACGGGTCTACCGTAGGGTGTCCGTGACTGCCACATCTGGGCCAGCCAGAGGGACGGCGTCGACAAGTCACGATAGAAGAACTCAATCTCACGCCGGTTACAACAACCCGGTCTAAAGCTCAATCTCAACGGCGGTTACAACTACCCGTCTAAAGCTCAATCTCGACGCCGGTTACAACAACCCGGTCTCGCCTACTCCGGAGTGGCACTCGAGGGGAGCGACCCGCTCGAGTCCATAAGTAACCCATGTCCAACAGCTCTGTCATGCATCTCAGTCAATCAGGCAAAAGTCGACACTATGCTCAAAGTGGAGACTCACTCAATCCACAATGCAAAAACCCAGCCCCAACTGATGTATAACACTAATCGGTCAAACTGCCCACAGTTCGCGGTTACCGAAATATTAACCCGAGTCGATAATCTGGTGCAATCCCACTCGACTCAACAATGTAGCTATACTATCCCCCCATCCCTGCTCTCTATCCCGAGCAACAAGGAACACTCGACAGTCGGGACCGCTGTCAACCCAACGGCTCCCTAAAACAGGCATCACTGACAGGATAACTCCACAACAGAAACAATAAAGGGTCCGGGAACCCCGGAAGACAAGAACCTACAACCCTAATCAAACAAGAACAGGCTCTAGGCATAGCCTCTCGTTGTTCTCGTCCCAAAGGAAAAAGGGCAGACCTTGGAACCCAGACCACTCGAACCATCTCGGGTGGTTAAATTTGTCGGAAAAAGGTGATATTTCTTATTGAAAGCCATTTGATCTGAAAGAAATCCATATTTAATGATTTTTAGTTCTTTTTAGGAAAACAATTGAAAACAAGCTTTATATCCAAGCCTCGTAGAGCTAATGCCTTTATCCAATCAAACAAGAACAGACTCGGCGACTCCACGATGCTCGGAAGAAAATATTGGTTGACTAAAATCATATGTGTCCAAAAATAGTTCTGGGTTCAAGGTCCTGCTATCACTGGTACAAAGCTGCCACTGACACAGTGGCGACAAATAAACAAGAAACCAAAACATCTCGGGACCGCCGTCTACCAACGGCTCCCGCCACAGATGAACGATCAACTATATCTACCAGACTCCACTCTGCTCCCAAGCACGAGTGTAAAATGCATCACACACTAAAAGAAACCCGACCACTCGGCCCACTACCCGGGCGAGTAAAACACTATGTCCAGGAAAGAAAAGAAGTGTGGATGTCTAAAGCAGTATGAACCTAGCCCAAGTTGAAGTTTTCTACAGTCTGGCTGCACATGCTGCATATGACGAGGGTGCTAGGTCAAATTCCAAGATAATAATAACAATTTACAGAGTAGGAACAAGAGATCGCATGATCATCATATAACTCTAGAATCAACAGCTATCACATTCTAGCATGCTACACAGGAATATCACCATCATGCATGGTCCTACTATAGCAGATTTAATGCACATTCCATCATTCTTGGAGATAGGGCCACCCACCTGAAGGTGCACAACTGTCCGGAGTCGTACAGCTAAGAAAGCCCAGAAACAGATATACGAGCACAATCACCAAGCCAACAGTACCAAAGTAGTGTTCAAAGCATCCTGGGCACATAATAGATCCAAGAATTACACTTAATTCCTCAAAATTTCACATATTAAAAATCTGTGAGGAACAGTCCTCTATCTGCGAAATTTTAACCTGTAAAACAGCCTCCAAAAATTCCATTAAAAATATGACGGCAATCCTCGCGAAGTGTAGATGTCGATAGAGCCTTGAAACGTCGAATTCCGTTGTCCGGATGTGGAGATAAAAATCCGCAAAGGCCTTGCTGTCCAGAAACCTCACCAGCACAAAAGGGCTCAGTAAAGCCTCGAAAACTGTGCCAAAAACCCAAATCTAGATGAAACACTCAACACGAAAGTCGAAGATATACCTCTCATGAATCCAACGCCGTAAAAATCGTCCAAAAATACAGTCGGGTTAGCTCTATAGACCTCTCAGACTGAAGTGCGACGGAAATGGGCCTCCAACAGAAAATCGTCGCACTGCGCTCCGATGCCGAAGTCGTCGACGCCGCGGCTTCCAAAAAATCCGGGCCTCTGCCAGAAGATGCGTAACACAAGGATCTACAACTTTTCTAAACGGGCCATGGGCAGGGGAGCTCGGGAAAGGGGGCAAAACTCCCTCTCAAGACAGCTATTTATAGGCCCAGCCCGAAAATCCGCACTTTGGACTTTTGGCCCAAACATTCGGGCGCCCGGTACTTCCGGGCTGCTACAGTAACGGGCCCGGCCCGTTACTGTTCACGCCCGGAAAAACCCCAGGCCGCCACGTGTACACCCAAACAGCAAACAGCTGTTTGGGCCAACAGCCATGCGCCACGTGGCCGAATCCCGCGACGACACGTGGCACCCACGCCGGGAGCCTCGGGTCAATGCGCCTACGCCGCGCCCCACATGCGCCCACGCGCGCCTGTCGGGCATGCGGCCCGAGGTACCAGCTCCCCACCCGTGGACCGCGCGCACAATGCCCAACCAACCACCAAGCGACACGTGGCCAGCCCTCGGTCCACCGTACACCCCGCCAAACCCGTGGACCGCGCCCACTGCGCCCGCCAACCGGGAGGCGCCACGTGGCGAGCACCCGGGTGCACGCCTCCGCGGTGGACCGCGCGCCTCCGCCGCCGCCAACCGCCGCGCTCCGCCGCCCGCCGCCGCCGCCGGCGCCTCTCCGGCCGCCGGAACAGTACCAAAACCTCGAAATGCGTGTTTTCGCATCCGGACTCCGAAAAATACAAGTAAATAGTCCATCTTGACCGTTTTCGCGCGCTGAATCCAAATCCGAAGTCCGATTGGCCAAATTCCACTTCTAAAATTTCCCGAAAATTCCCGAAAAAGTAAACTTGATCCATTTTTCGTACCGGGTCCATTTCTTGATTCCAAAACGCGCGCAGAAACCTCAATCACCCACAATGGGCCTCCAGCAAGCAATCATGCTCCCATTTACACCAGGAATCCAAATTCCGGGGCCTGACACCCGCACAAACACTCCCAGAAGCTACTATTCCATCCATAACTCTTAAGTGGGGATTCGGGTCCTCACATCCTCCCCCACTAAAAGAAAGTTTCGCCCTCGAAACTAACACGGCTCAAAAGGGAGTCTCCAAGCCAAAGGTAAGCACCCACCAACACCATCTCCAACTCCCACTCGCTACTCACACATCATAAAGCAAATCCAACAGCTCGATAAACCTCGGGAACTCCAAGAAAACCAAGGAACAAGAAAGAACCGCCAACTTTACTGGTCCCAACTACACGAATTACGTCAACGCAACCAACCAGAAAGGTAAGGGCCCCACCAGCAGGAAAGTCATCAACCCCCAACTCTCAATTTAGAAAACAACTGAAACTAGCGAAAAGTTCAAAAATTTCAAAAACCAGTGCCCTCGCCCCAATCAAACAAGAACAGGTTCGGGCACCGTCTCCATCTCTGGAGTGGCCTTTCGAATCTTTCGTCCTGTTCGTAAATTTCAGCATAAGGGCGAGAAAATGGGAGAGAAGTGTTGACGCCGTTCCTGCTGTGGCAACAAAAAACGGAAGCTACGATCTATCCGTGCCCCTAAAAAGAAACACAACCCTAACCGTGACCCCTAGATACACACACAATCTCTAGTCCTAGGCGTCACCTACGCTCAACGGGTAGCACCAAACCCAACACTGCTGAAGCCACTGCTGCAGAAAGGATGCTTCGGTGACCTGTGGAAATGATCTCCTGTTGTCCAACTCGCGGGAAGGTCACAGTTCTCAACCCACAATCAATTGTTGCACGATACCGCACCAGCTGGTCCATCCCGTGTGCTCAATCTAAGTCGTGGAGCTGTAACAGAACCGGCACACCTGCCGGTGCACTTCCCAAGGTCTCAGCTGTCCTGATCACGCCCCAACATTCACCTCTGCTCGTAGGATACGGGGAAGAATCCGATCGCCCATGCGTGTAACAAAATTCCTATCCTTTATCCATGCAGAGATGCAAATGCCCTGATATCATGCAAAAGGATGCCATGGTACGAAAAAGCTCACTCAACTGACTGAAAATAAAACCATACCTACGGCGATAGGATCTGCTGCTGGGGTGCCCTCCACCAGAGCTACGTATACCCGTCCACAGGGTGCTGAAGACCGTCGTCCCGTCTGTCCCGACGTCGTACCCCACTCTGTCTGACGGTACATCGGAGGGGCCTCCGCTTCCTGAACAGGCAAGGGGGGTGCTACAGCAAGGGGTAGCACTGACAGAATGGCTCGGGGACAAGCCGCTCGAAAATGTCCCAACTCTCCACATAAGAAACACCGTCCCTGTCTCTGGTCACACTGCGACGGTGGATGAGGGCCGCCACAGATGACACACCGCTTCTGTCGCTGCTGCCGATACTGCTGCTGCCGGGGGTACTGCTGCTGAAATGGCTGTCGCTGCTGATACTGCGGCTGCTGCAGGGGCCCACCAGATCTCTGGCGCCTCTGAAACCCACGACCCTCAGGGTGAGGTCGGGGAGACCTCGGAGGTGCCTGCCGACTCGTCTGTCCCTCATCAACCGGTGCTGGGCGCTTCGCCCCTGGAATCACTACGGGGGCTGGAGCCACCTCATCCATCACCGCCTCTCCGCACTCAACGTAAAGTGCCTGCTCCATAGACGCATCCAACGTCTGCAATCTACGCGAACGGACGAACTGATAAAGCTCACGGCGCAAACCCCGCTCAAACATATAAATCCGATGCGTCTCGTCCCTGGCCGCGTGCGGTACACAGGCCAACAACTGGTTGAAGTCTGCGATATACTCATGCACGGGATGATCTCCCTGACGGAGATTCTTCAGCTGCTCCTCTAACCTCTGCCTGACGCTCTCCGGGAAAAAGGCTCCAAGAAATAGACTGCGGAACTCCGCCCAAGAGAGAAGCTGCGTCCCAGGCGGACCAGCAGGTCTCACACGCCGCCACCAAGCCTCGGCGTTGCTCTCCAAGAAGTGTGTTAGCCAAGAGGACTCGAAATCGCTCATCAATGAACAGACTCTCAAAATGATGCTCCATGGCCGTGATCCAAGACTCGGCCTCCCACGGCTCTGCACTCAATCCAGAAAAACGGGGTGGATTAAACTGGCGGAACCTCATCAACAAGTCAACCACCTTACGCTGCTCTGCAGGGGTCAACTGTCCTGCCATCCCGGACGGCCGACCACTGGTAACCGGTGTCGTAGGGGCTGCCTGTGCTGCTGGTACAACTGGGGGTGCCACAACTGGCGAAGAAGGTGCGGGGAAACTCTCAGGGGGTGCTACAGCTAACTGCGCCCTCTGCTCCATCATACGGATCATCCGGTCCACGGCCTCCCCTTGGCGCCGTGAAATCTCTGTCAAATGGGCCATCTGAGCCCGAAGCTCCTGCACCTCACTTTGTTGACCTTGTGCCGACTCCTCCTGCTCAGGCTCAAGGGAGGAGGAAGGCTGAGAACGTGTCTGCATCCTACGTCGGGGAGGCATCGTGCTCACCTGCAATCCACATGCAAACATCAGGACAGCACCAAACAACACTCGACCCAATCTAGTGAAAGTCTAAGACATGTCATCCTTCCCACAGCATTATGTTGTCTGCAGCCAACATAATCGCTTAGGAGAGTAAACATGCCAATCACTCATCCCATCCCTTGGGAGAGGTATAAAACACAATCAGGACTCTCGCTAACAGTCACGACTCTCACGTAGTCATCCTACCGTCCAGCCACAGCCTAGGGTTTCTAAGTCCTCAATGACCTACAACCTAGGCTCTGATACCACTCTAATCTGTCACGCCCCGGGGTCGAAACTGCGACCCGGGCTCGCTAACAGATCCGTCGCCCATACGGTGAACCCCGTATAGACGAAGCGTCTAACCTGCATAAGAGATACTATACTAAACAGATATCAGAGCTGAAAATAAACTGCTATAAAAAGAATAAATACAACTCCAAGTCCTCACCACAAGTACAAAAGTCGCTCAACTCTGATATAAAAGTACAACTCTATACCTCACAACAAGGTCTCTCAACAACAAGTAACTCTCAAAATGTAAAAAGTGGGTACATCTACTCTCTGGACGACGACGTCTGGTAGGGAACTAGCTCGCGACTCCCTTACCTCGCTCTGAAGAAACAGCAGCTGGAACAGCAGGAACAGGAGTAGAAGTCCCTGGGGAAAAATACACCACGACGGGTGTGAGAACTACATCCCACAGTAGTTCTCAGTGGGTGTCGTCAACAAGCCCAACGGTCTGCCCACTAAGTCTACTAGAGGCATAAGGTAATAAATGAAATACTGAAAGAAGAGCTGGAAAAGAATATCTCTACAGCTACTATGCCCCTATCTAGATGCTCAACAAGTGAAACAGATGGAAAACATGATGCATCTACTAACTCTCAGGTGTAGTAACCCAATCTAATAATGACTGCCACACAGGGTCCAGTCAAACCAGCGACCACCTACTGCCGTACATCCTCAACAGGACGGGTCTACCGTAGGGTGTCCGTGACTGCCACATCTGGGCCAGCCAGAGGGACGGCGTCGACAAGTCACGATAGAAGAACTCAATCTCACGCCGGTTACAACAACCCGGTCTAAAGCTCAATCTCAACGGCGGTTACAACTACCCGTCTAAAGCTCAATCTCGACGCCGGTTACAACAACCCGGTCTCGCCTACTCCGGAGTGGCACTCGAGGGGAGCGACCCGCTCGAGTCCATAAGTAACCCATGTCCAACAGCTCTGTCATGCATCTCAGTCAATCAGGCAAAAGTCGACACTATGCTCAAAGTGGAGACTCACTCAATCCACAATGCAAAAACCCAGCCCCAACTGATGTATAACACTAATCGGTCAAACCACCCACAGTTCGCGGTTACCGAAATATTAATCCGAGTCGATAATCTGGTGCAATCCCACTCGACTCAACAATGTAGCTATACTATCCCCCCCATCCCTGCTCTCTAACCCGAGCAACAAGGAACACTCGACAGTCGGGACCGCTGTCAACCCAACGGCTCCCTAAAACAGGCATCACTGACAGGATAACTCCACAACAGAAACAATAAAGGGTTCGAGAACCCCGGAAGACTAGAACCTACAACCCTAATCAAACAAGAACAGGCTCTAGGCATAGCCTCTCGTTGTTCTCGTCCCAAAGGAAAAAGGGCAGACCTTGGAACCCAAACCACTCGAACCATCTCGGGTGGTTAAATTTGTCGAAAAAAGGTGATATTTCTTATTGAAAGCCATTTGATCTGAAAGAAATCCATATTTAATGATTTTTAGTTCTTTTTAGGAAAACAATTGAAAACAAGCTTTATATCCAAGCCTCGTAGAGCTAATGCCTTTGTCCAATCAAACAAGAACAGACTCGGCGACTCCACGATGCTCGGAAGAAAACATTGGTTGACTAAAATCATATGTGTCCAAAAATAGTTCTGGGTTCAAGGTCCTGCTATCACTGGTACAAAGCTGCCACTGACACAGTGGCGACAAATAAACAAGAAACCAAAACATCTCGGGACCGCCGTCTACCAACGGCTCCCGCCACAGATGAACGATCAACTATATCTACCAGACTCCACTCTGCTCCCAAGCACGAGTGTAAAATGCATCACACACTAAAAGAAACCCGACCACTCGGCCCACTACCCGGGCGAGTAAAACACTATGTCCAGGAAAGAAAAGAAGTGTGGATGTCTAAAGCAGTATGAACCTAGCCCAAGTTGAAGTTTTCTACAGTCTGGCTGCACATGCTGCATATGACGGGGGTGCTAGGTCAAATTCCAAGATAATAATAACAATTTACAGAGTAGGAACAAGAGATCGCATGATCATCATATAACTCTAGAATCAACAGCTATCACATTCTAGCATGCTACACAGGAATATCACCATCATGCATGGTCCTACTATAGCAGATTTAATGCACATTCCATCATTCTTGGAGACAGGGCCACCCACCTGAAGGTGCACAGCTGTCCGGAGTCGTACAGCTAAGAAAGCCCAGAAACAGATATACGAGCACAATCACCAAGCCAACAGTACCAAAGTAGTGTTCAAAGCATCCTGGGCACATAATAGATCCAAGAATTACACTTAATTCCTCAAAATTTCACATATTAAAAATATGTGAGGAACAGTCCTCTATCTGCGAAATTTTAACCTGTAAAACAGCCTCCAAAAATACCAGTAAAAATATGACGGCGATCCTCGCGAAGTGTAGATGTCGATAGAGCCTTGAAACATCGAATTCCGATGTCCGGATGTGGAGATAAAAATCCGCAAAGGCCTTGCTGTCTAGAAACCTCTCCAGCACAAAAGGGCTCAGTAAAGCCTCGAAAATCCGCACTTTGGACTTTTGGCCCAAACATTCGGGCGCCCGGTACTTCCGGGCTGCTACAGTAACGGGCCCGGCCCGTTACTGTTCACGCCCGGAAAAACCCCAGGCCGCCACGTGTACACCCAAACAGCAAACAGCTGTTTGGGCCAACAGCCATGCGCCACGTGGCCGAATCCCGCGACGACACGTGGCGCCCACGCCGGGAGCCTCGGGTCAACGCGCCCACGCCGCGCCCCACGTGCGCCCACGCGCGCCTGTCGGGCACACGGCCCGAGGTACCAGCTCCCTACCCGTGGACCGCGCGCACAACGCCCAACCAACCACCAAGCGACACGTGGCCAGCCCTCGGTCCACCGTACACCCCGCCAAACCCGTGGACCGCGCCCACTGCGCCCGCCAACCGGGAGGCGCCACGTGGCGAGCGCCCGGGTGCACGCCTCCGCGGTGGACCGCGCGCCTCCCCCGCCGTCAACCGCCGCGCTCCGCCGCCCGCCGCCGGCGCCGGCGCCTCTCCGGCCGCCGGAACAGTACCAAAACCTCGAAATGCGTGTTTTCGCATTCGGACTCCGAAAAATACAAGTAAATAGTCCATCTTGACCGTTTTCGCGCGCTGAATCCAAATTCGAAGTCCGATTGGCCAAATTCCACTTCTAAAATTTCCCGAAAATTTTCGAAAAAGTAAACTTGATCCATTTTTCGTACCGGGTCCATTTCTTGATTCCAAAACGCGCGCAGAAACCTCAATCACCCACAATGGGCCTCCAGCAAGCAATCATGCTCCCATTTACACCAGGAATCGAAATTCCGGGGCCTGACACCCGCACAAACACTCCCAGAAGCTACTATTCCATCCATAACTCTTAAGTGGGGATTCGGGTCCTCACAGGCTGGGCCAGTTTTGGCAGTCACGGACACCCTACGGTAGACCCGTCCTGTTGAGGATGTGAGGTAGTAGGTGGGCGCAGGTTTGACTGGACCCTATGCGGCAGTCAGTGTAGATTGGGTGACTGTACTTTGAGTGTTAGTAGATGCATCATGTTTCCATCTGTTCCACTCCTTGAGCATCTAGTTAGAGGCGTAGTAGCTGTAGAGTTACTTTTCCAGCCCTTTCATTTCAGTATTATATTGTTACTTTATCCCTCTAGTAGACTTAGTGGGCAGACCGTTGGGCTTGTTGGCGGCACCCACTGAGGACTACTGTGGGATGTAGTTCTCACACCCGTCGTGGTGTCTTTTTCCCCAGGGACTTCTGCTCCTGTTCCTGCTGCTCCAGTTGTTGATCCGACTGATCGAGGTAAGGGAGTCGCGAGATAGATCCCTACCAGTCGTCGTCCAGAGAGCAGATGTACCCCCTTACTTTTTGAGAGTTCTTGTTGAGAGACCTTTGTAGTGAGGTATAGAGTTGTACTTTTTATTTTACTGCTTGAGAGACCTATGTGTTTTTGGGGAGGATTTTGAGTTGTATATATTTTCATTTTCAGCAGTTTACTTTCAGCTCTGATATCTGTATAGTATAGTTGATCTTTTGCAGGTTAGTCGCTTCGTCTATACGGGGCTTCCCATATGGGCGGCGGATCTGTTGGCGAGCCCGGGTCGCAGTTTCGACGCCGGGGCATGACAAAGGCGACCGGTCAGTACTGGCTTACTACCAGGAGTTTACGCAGTTGCTCAACTGCGTACCTTTTGTCGCCCGAGATGAACCTCACTAGGTGGAGCCTTTCGAGACCGATCTTTGCCCGGAGATTTACACTTTGGTGCATGCCCAGCGGCTACAGACTCTCGAGGAGGCTACGGAGCACGCCCAGTGGGTTGAGAGAGGAGACCACGTAGTTGCTAGACGTGGCGGTATGGTCGCTCAGAGCTCTGATAGGAAGCGACCAACACAGGATGATGTGGGACAGGCCAGCTCTTGGAGGCCGCCACGACCGCCGCGGCCTCAGTTTTCCGGTCGTGGGCGTTCTGAGCGGCGAGGGCCTGGTGGATCCCAGAGGCCACCGCAGCAGCAGCAGCAGCATAGGTCGCAGTCGAGACAGCAGAGGTCTCAGCAGCAGTCTCGGAGACCGTAGCAGAAATCACGGCAGTCCCAGCCATCAGACAGATGTATCTTTTGCGGAGGACCTCATCAGCCAGGCACCTGCGATCAACGGTGGGGTCGTTGTTTTGGGTGTGGACAGCCCGGGCACATTCGAGCTTCGTGCCCCTTTTCGATCTCGACCGCCCCTTCCTCAGCATCTGCCCCTTTTGCACCTCAGCAGCGACCGGCGGCTCGCGATCTTATGCTCCGGCGAGCAGGCCATCTTCTTCCCATTCCACTGACTATCGGCCTCCAGCTCAGAGTGGGCGAGTGTATGCTACGCAAGTAGAGGACTCTTCGGCAGCAGATCATGTGGTGGCAGGTATCACCTTACTTTCTGGCATTAGGACTCGTACTTTATTTGATACCGGAGCATCGCATTCTTTTATTAGTAGATCATTTGCATCATTACATGGGTTAAAGGTAGGACTTTTACCACGTGCACGAGAGGTTCAGATTCCCGATCACATTTTGCACGTGGAGGAGTGTTAGGTCGCTTTGCGTGAGATTGAGATAGTCAGTTTAGGACGCCCTACGTAAATCCCGTCCTCATGTGGATGCGTGGTAGTAGGCAGGCGCGTTCCTAGACGACAGGCACAGGCTTGACTGGACCCGATGTGGCAGTCATTGAGATTAGAGTTTGTGAGCACTTCATGTGCAGATGGGTGCATGGCATGATCTTAGATGAGTTTTCCTTTGAGCATGGTACTTGAGGCATTTAGCAGTAGCGAGTGTATGCATAGCATGTTCATAGTAGAGTTTCTTTGAGCATGATGATTGAGACATATTAGCTGTGGTTTTCTTTCAGCTTTCCTATTATCTATCTGCATACCTATCTGTTTGCCTCCAGTAGACTTAGTGGGCATACCGTGGATATTGGTGATGGTACCCACTGGGAACTACCTTCTGCAGTAGTTCTCACACCCGCTGCGGTGACAGGTTTCCTGAGGTTGCTGTTCCGGCTTGGTTCGCGCGGAGACAGCTAATCGAGGTGAGGACGTGGCCGAGTAGCTCCTTACCCCTTTTTATTTGAGAGTCAGAGGTAGATGCGCCCTGTATCTTTTATGATTCCACTTTCGTACTGGACAGTCTGAGAGATCTGTGAGGATTGTTTTCATTTTTCATAGCTGAGAGACTATGTATTGAGGTTTTATATATATCATATGTTTAGTTGTTTTCTGTAGCTACTGGTTCTGGTTTCAGCTCTGATACATGTCTTAGCTATAGATCTGACTTGCAGGGTAGACGCTTCGTCTGTGCGGGGGTTTCCGTACAGATGGCGGATCTGTTGGCGAGCCCGGGTTGCAGTTTCGACCCCGGGGCGTGACAGGGAGATTGTTAAGGATTTTTGTATTGGCGTATTTCGTGAAGTGTTTTGAGTCTTGAAGATTGAAGTTGACGACTTGAAGATCACATACATCAATCACAAGAAGAATGGATTCAAAATATTCAGGTACATTAAATTAAATATTTTTGATGATTTGAATACATTCTTATAGTTTAGAAACACTTGGAATAATTTTCATTGCTTAAAAATCAAAACTGGACATCTTATATGTTCTGAATCCGGATCAGCCACATCCAGTCCGGACCTTAAACATGGTTTGGTTCATGCGAAATTCCAGTCCGGATCAACCTCTATCCAGTCCGGACCCCGAACTATGTTTTTGATATTTCGCATGAATCAGTCCGGATTAGGAAATTCTAGTCCAGACCCCGAACTATTTTTCAGGAAATTTTCTTGAAAAAGACGACAGTCCGGATCAACCAAAATCCAGTTCGGATTGCCATGCAGAAAAAATTATGTTAAGTCAGTTTTTTATTCTTATCTCTTTCCAAAAGTTTTCTAACCTATAAATAAATCCTAATATCATTTTTTAGGGTATTCCTAAAATTCCTAAAATTTCGAATATTTCTAAACGGAATCAAAAGGTAATCCACGTATAGAGAAGAAAAGGTAAACACCGTTTTATTTTAGGTTTTCTTTCTCTATATTTATCAGTTTGATTCGAGATTTTTTCAATCTCTTTCTTTTGAAGAATCAAATCGATGAATACGTAGATGGTGTTTCCTAGTCTATCTATATTGATCTAAGTATTCAAATATCATCACCACCAATAAACAAACAACGATTTTCGAAAGAAATATCGGTGCATGGATTCGTGTAGCCTTGTGGATTCAAGGTGCTATCGCTTTCGTAGATTCGGAGCGAGGTGCGTTCGTGTGATCGATTCGTACCAAATTGGTGACAACCGTGGATTCGGTAAGACGTCGTGGATTCGACATTGGACTTCGTGGATTCAAAGTTGGACGCTAATCGTGTGATCGAGGCGGATTGCGGAGAAGACCTACTCGGAGCATATGGAAAAGGTTGAGTCGTAGTGTTGCGTTATATCACCTTGTACGTGTTTAATCTTAGTGGATTTCCCGTGTGATCGGTCCCGTGGTTTTTTTACTCCTGTGACGGAGTTTTTCACGTAAAATCTTGCGTACATTTTTTATTTTCCGTATTGGGTTATTTTTACGCAAAAATTTCTGAGTTTTATTGTTTACACCTATTCAACCCCCCCCCTCTAGGTGGTTTTTCTTCTATTTAGATCCTTGGTTCCCATAACCCACACTTTCCTCGGTGGGTTCGCTCCCCTCGATTGCCGCTCCGGAGCTGGGCCTGTCACATTGCTATTGCGACTTGTCGACGCAGTCCATGTGGGACGCCCTACGTAAGTCCAGTCCTCCGTGGATGTAATGGCAGTAGATGGGCGCAGGTTTGACTGGACCCTATGTGGCAGTCAGTGTGATTGGGTTGATTGAGTATACTGGGATAGAGTCGATGCATTATTTTCATCTGTATCACCCTTTGAGCATAGTAGATAGAGGCATGGTGGTTGTAGAATTTTCTTCAGCTTTTTATCCTTTTCAGTATTTCTGTTATCTTATGCCTCTAGTAGACTTAGTGGGCAGACCGTTGGTCTTGGAGACGGTACCCACTGAGAACTACTGTAGGATGTAGTTCTCACACCCTCTGTCGATGGCAGGTTTGCCTAGACTTTTCCCTCCGTTCCTGCTCTAGCTGGCGTGACGAACCGAGGATAGGGAGTCACGAGATAGATCCCTACCAGTGTAGTCCATTTTGGTGAGAAAGATGTACCATCCCGAATTGTGGGATTTCATTGTACACTAATGTATTATTATTTTAGTTTATCTCCCTCTTTGGATTCATAAATGTTGTATAGGTGGATTCTACTTGTATTATTATCTTGGGAGATGGATATTGTACCTTTATTTTTGTTGTACAGTGGTTTCAGATTTTTATTACAGCAGTTATTTTCAGCTTTGATATCTGTATAGTTGGTAGTATTATCTTTTGCAGGTTAGACGCTTCGTCTATGCGGGGCTTCCCGTATCGGCGGCGGATCTATTAGCGAGTCCGGGTCGCAGTTTCGACCCCGGGGCGTGACAAGACCGGTTCATCTTCTTCCTCGTCGTTGCGCATCTGTGCTTTCGTTGGGAAACGCCTTCGTCATCGGAGATCGAGAGCAGGAGCATCATCACCGTCGGGAACTAGAGGTCGGAGAGCGGGTCCGAACATCGCATCGTCTTCCCCGTCGTCGAAAGGTCTGTTCTTGGCTTTTCGTTAGCTTCGTTTCGGGTTTCATGGGATTTTCGTGCTTTTGTTTGGGTTTCTTGGGTTGCCATCAGAGCGGGGTTGTAAGCGGAGTCGTTGCCGCCGCCGCCGATTAAGACGGGAGGACGCCACCGCCATTGATCAAGATGGGAGGCCGCCGCTACCGTCGAAGTTGTTGGGAGGCCAACGTTGCCGTACACAGGAGGCCGCCGCCGCCAATCGCACGGAGCACCGCCGCACGGGGCACCGCCGCACGGGGCGCCGCCCTCTCGGGGAGCCGCCCGCGTGGGGGCACGGCCCGTGCGGGGTGCAGCCATGTGGAGCGCCGCCTGCACGGGGCACCACCCGCGCGCGCGCCGCGCTACCCGCACGGGGCTCCGCCCGTGCGTGGCTCTTGCCATGCGACTCGGCCGCACCAGCCGTTGGCTTGCACGCCGCCGCCACTCCGCATTGTCGTAAAAACGCCCGACTCGTTCCTTTAAACATATATCCTCGCAGTTTTGGCCGTCGGAACCCCGGCTTGACCCACGATGTACGAAAATTGCTATCCGGATGTGTTTTGGTGTTGGTTTTTGGTGTATTTTACTGTCAGGAGGTGTTTTTGCTTATTTGTAGTTACGGGTATCGCCGATATAGCGGTAGGGGCCTGGACTCTCCGTTCGCCACCGAGGGGTCCGCCGTTTCAGTCCAGACTAGGTCGCGAAGGTTTTTGAAGAGTCTTTGAGCGTTGTTTCATCGCCGGTAGAGGTGGGTAACCAAACTAAGGTTGGGGACATTGTTGAACGATGGTGTTCAACCCTCCTCTTCCTCTTGTTGTTTCTTTTGGTATTGTTATTTTTAAATAAAAGGAAGGACATGGTACATACGTAAAGGACGAGGACGGATCTTTGATCTTTCGGTTTCAGTAACTGCAAATTATTTCACGAGTATGGGATTGTGAGGCTCATGGCGCTGTCACGTACACCAGCAGTTTGACCACCGCAAGGGCATACTTTTTCGAAGAAATGGTCTGTAGGACCCGTGATCCCCACGTCAGTCAAGCGTGAGGGGACCCCCGCAGACATAACGGAATCGTGAATCAGGGCGATGCGGGTTTTTAGAGCACTAAGGATATGAGCAGGTTTGTTGTATTCCTGAGTTCCGTGGTGGGAACCGGGGAAAAGCGGTACGGATGACTTGGGAGTTTCGGTTTCCGATTTGAAGTCCTATTTACCTTATTGTACCTAAATGTTGCATTAAATCATCGTTTTATCTATTTTCCTTTCTATGGTTTTTGTCACTAACTCCCACCATGTGATAAGTTCGGGCGGGGACGGGGGAGAGGCGTCGACGCGGGAGTGATTGGTTTATCGTCATTCCGGTGACATTTACTCCTCATCTCTAATTACTACATTTGGTGGATATACTTGCATGAGACATGAATATTTCGTGATGTGAAAACTGTGATGTGGATGCTGAACATGTGGACACTTTGGATTCATGATAATCTTTTGGATTTTGGTTTTATGGTTTATAGTACATGTGGAATGTGGAGTTTTTCAAAAGGACAAAACGTTTGTGAAATTTGTTTTCAAAACTGAGTGTCGGGTAGGCACGATTTTAAACCTTGTGGTTTATCCTTTCAACTTGGAGTATACCGAGTAGGTGATCTTCTCTTGTATGATTCAAAAGACTAGCTTATCTTTTTATTTAGCACTCTATGTGTGAAAAACTGGTTGTGGTTGATGTATGTATTTTGTGCAACGGCGTACATATACAGGGGAGGCTATTTTCGTTTGATTTGAGAGATCTTATATATGTGGCGGGTCTGGGCACGTAACGGGAGGAAAGACTTTGAAAAAAAATATGATCGTTTTCTGCTTTTAAACCTCTCCCGGGGCGTGACGGTGACCCTATGATGTGAATGCGCCGCGTGCCAATTGATCAAGCGATAGGGCAGAGGAGGGATCCGCTCGGCCGAGTTCTTCTCAATCAAACTCTCGCGACCATCCGGCTTAGAATAGCCGAATCGGGATATGGAGATAGAGAAATAGAGATAGTTCGGCCTAGAGGAGCTGAACCGAGATGTAGAGACAGAGATTTGACACGGCTAAGGAGCCGATTAGAAATTGTATTGCTTGAGAAAGGGTTACAAGGGGAACTGGTAGCCAATTACAATTAAGTCTACTCCTAGGAAAGCAGCAAATGCATATATGAAAGATATGAAAAAGTAGGGGTGGTCACTAGCTTACGACGTTGCAGGACCCCTTTTTCTCCGATAGTTCGGGTATTTATACATTCGCGAACCATGTGTATAATCGCCGATTTGAATAATCAGCATGAATTGGGGAGAATTATCGTAAATTCCTCAACTATTTTCTTTTAAGTCGATTTCCTCAATAGGATAGTAGTCGTTTTTCTATCCAAGTTCATCCCCTTATCAACGCGCCAAAGCGTGATCTTCGGCGCTTTCCAATGCTGAACGTCGCTTGCCGTTCCGAAAGCTGTTACGAGATTTGCGCCCAAATCTCGTACCCTTTCCCTCCAGAGTCTTTCCTTCTGTGACTTCGAGCGGCCGAGAGTTAACCCTGACTTCACCTCTTTCGACGCTCGGTTGAGGTGGTCTAATGTTTGTTTTCGACCGTTGCTGGTCCCGGATGAAGCGAAAATTCTCTTATCGGTCGCTTCTCCTATCGGCTGATGTCTTCAGCCGATGGCATATGTCGCGTGTCCCGATCTCGCGCAACTGGGATCAGTCTTAGTCAGGACACGTGTCCCTTTTCGTTGATTCATTCTTCTGTCGGCTGATGTCTTTAGCCGAATGTATACGCCATGTGTCGTTTCCTCGAGTGGCGAAAATTTTGGTCTCAACAATACCCCCTCGGCAATCGCCTGATGTGTCGTTCGGGCGGTTGTCGAAGTCTCAGGGACGACCAACGTGAGCCGTGGGATCTCTGATCATTCTCCTCGTATTCTATCATAATGTGATCTTTCCATTCTCTCGGCTCTTTAATCGAGATATTTGCCCTCAACGGTAGATCATTCTTCCACGCCTGTTGATCAAATCTTTTAACGATTTTGCTTTGGTCGCTTCCTCATTAAGGTTTCGCTCCTCAATTTTCGCAATTGATCATAACTTGAGCAGATCTGACGTCACCGATTCATCCGACCGTTCGCGCCCGCTCGTAGATCGTTTCGCCATAAATATTGCCGATTTTCGAGGGACGGCGGTTCCTATTTCATCGGTTCGAAACCCTAATCTTGAGGCACACGCTATCTTTCGGAGTTTAAATATCCCGTACTCTAGTGATCCTTTACTGCCTTTTCATCCTGCTTGTATTATCTTTCTTGCCACTTTTTGCTCTCTCTTTTTCCATGGATTCTCGCGTTACTTCCGGGTGTTCTATACAGAAGAGGAACGGCAGATGGGCCGCTGGGCGCCCTTTGCCACCCACAGCAACGGGCCTTCCTGGTTCCGAGAGATATTTAAGTACATCTGCAACCGGGCGGAATCGGCAGAACTTGCCGAGCATACCACTGAATAGTACTTCTTCCTCACTACCCGAGACCTACACATTGGCCTTAAAAGCCGATCCAAGTTGGTGCCAGGCACCAGGGTTTATTCGCCCCACTTTGCAGCCCGACAATTCGGGTTAATCCAAGTACTTCCGGCCCCGGCCTTTACTTTACCGATAACTCCCATCGCAGTCGTCATCCAATAAAGGGAGTAGCCAAGGTAGACCGAATTACCGCTGCTGGAAACCGCCTAAAATGACACTTCATTCCCGTATCGTTTGAGACAGTTTCCGAAGGCTTTTCCGATGAGCTCTTCCGGCGATCGTGGAGGAACACCTGCGATGCCTTGTTCGGCATTGCTTTTGACGAGATGGTCGATCGGTTTGACTTAGACATCGATCCTCTGTCCAAATCCGAGGGTATGTTCTCTATTCTTTCTTCGAGTCTTCTTGATACCCTCTTACAGAACTTTTCATTCTTTTCAGCCTGACCCTCCACTTTGGCTTCCGGCCTTGTCTTTGCGGAGAAGACAACTCCTCTTCAGGCCCCTCCGGTATGTTCCTTTCCCTTGTCATGGGTTTATATAGCGATTCAATGTAACTAACTTACCGTGTATCTCAAGGGTCATAAGAAAAATACGATCTCGTAGAATATGTCTAGTAAAATGCTTGAACCGATACAGATTAATGTGATGGGCTGAGGAAGATATTTCGATAGCACACTATGAAAGTCTTATGACTCATTGCCCTGACAATTATCTCGGTTGTGTTACTTGAGGTAATCATGAGTACAATAGATATTGTAGGGTCGAGCTCTGTGAATACAGGAAGGGGATTTGTGATGTTTGATCCGGTGTGTGTTGAAACGTCTGGGGCATAGACGATTTTAGTCAGTTATGTGCTATATTAGTTGGGTGGTGACTTAATATGACACTCCTGCATTTTGTATTTTTTTCGTCAGGTCACACGTCCATTACCCGTATAAAAAGTAAAATGTATATGAGAGAAAATTGACCAATGTGGCTGTTGGGGCCAAAATGTGGCTTGCGCGCGATGGGCCCCTTTGGGTGACCCTCCAGAGGTGTCGAAGTGCGCCGCATGCCAACAATCAAGTGATCGAGTTGAGGAGGGATCCGCTCGGCTGGGTTCTCCTCTGGTAACTCCTCGCAACAGCAACGATCGGTGACTGCCGAAGCGGGTTCGCGGAGGTAGAGAGGGATCGCCGGTTTCGACTTAGATGAGTCGAAATGTATATAGATAAATGTACGACTGATGAGTCGATTATAACTTTAAAGCGCAAGAAAGGCAAATAAAGACACGACTGATTGGTCGGTTTACACTCTAAATGTAAGGATAAATAAAGACACGACCGAAAGGCCGGTTTACACTTTATATTGATAAAGAAGAAGGGGATACAAGTGGAGAAAAGGGATAGAAGGATTAATTAAGCCTACTCCTAGGAAAGCAGTAAAAAAAGAAGAAAAAAGAGTTAAGTTAAGCCTACTCCTAGATAAATGGAAGAGCTGGGGTGGTACTGGACTTACGAGGTTGTCGAACCCCAATCTCTTCGATGGTTCGGATATTTATACACATCCCGAACCGACTTATTAGGCACCGATTTGAATTTATCGGCGTTAATTGGGGGAAGTTATCGCATAACTAGCAACCACTTCCTTTTGAGCCGAAAGCCCTCGAACAGGACAGTAGTTGTTTCTCCGTCTAGGTTCGTCCCCTGATCGTTGCATCAGAGAGTAATTCTCGGCGCTTTCCGGCGCTGGATGTTGCTTGCCCTTCTGGGTTAGCCCCTTAATTGTTGTATTGAAGCGTGATCTTCGGCTCTTCCCTTTGCTGAACGCCGCTTGCTGCTTCGGGGTCTGCTACGAGATTCGCGCTTGAATCTCGCCTTCATCCTTCTCAAGATCTTTCCTTCGAGAGCTTCAGGCAACCGAGGATTGACCTTGACTTCGCCTCTTCCGTTGCTTGACTGAGGTTGTTTGATGTCTTTGGCCTACGGACAGCCCGAATGCACTTACTGTCGCCGGCTGTTTATTCTATCGGCTGAGGCTTTCAGCCAATGGCACACGTCGCGTGCTGTATTCTTACGCGACTGGGACCAGTCTTGATCGAGACATGGGTCTTCTCTTCTTCGCCTTGATCAACCGAAGGTTGACTCCGCCTCTACCTGCTTCGCCGTATGACCAGGGAAGTCTGATCTCTTCCTTCACACCGCAGTCCAATACTAAACGATGTGATAGTCTTTGCATCGGTTGCTTCCCTCATCGGCCGATGTTCATCCGATAACGTATCGCATGCTGCAAACCTCCGTACTCGGGGTTATTCTCAATCACTGTCGATTGATGCCTTCATGAGATAATACGCCGCGCGCTGGGCGCTTCCGTCCTTGGGACTCGCCTCGAGACGCGAGTCTTTTTTTACTGACTCAAACCCCTGTTGGCTGGGACCCCTAGCTGATGGTAAACGCCACGTGTCGCTTTCTCAAGTGGCAGAAATTCTAGTCTCAACAGTGACCAAGTGGGAGATTGCTATCATGTGATCTGTCCACATTGGCCGATTTTAATTTGACCTAATCCATATAAAATATGGATTAGGATTTATCTTTTTGTGCAAATCTCATGCCCAATTGCCAACTCTTGTGGTTATTATGCCTTCAAAATTGCCTACTAAGGCAATGCTTCCTATTGAACTAATTTACTAGTAAAAACTAAGGCAATGCTTCCTATTGAACTAATTTACTAGTAAAAACTGACTTTGAAAATATTCGGTATTTTATTTCTATTTACTTTTTTAGTACTTTTTATGCCACTCTTGCTCCTGTTTCTTCTTCATTTGCATTAGTTCCTTCTTCATTTTCTATTATTCAACTTTTATTTTTATTGCTGCTAACTCTACAATTCAATCTATTGAAGTTTTTGCAAAATTTTATTTTACTAAAAGACGTCGGTCAATCATTTATTTCTTTATTTAATTTGTTTTCAAAATATATTGATATAAAATTTTGCCTCGTATTTTTGAAACTTGTCCTGCTTTTCTTAATCGATCAGTTTATCTCTAGTTATTCATACTCTCCTGCTTTTTCTTAATCGATCAGTTTATCTCTAGTTATTCATACTCTTATTTCGTTTCTATTTAGTATTCTTCTTTTTCTTTCCTTATTTCTATCTTTTGCTTTCTTCAAGGGATTTGTAGGACTTTCAGCTGTGTTACCCTGTTTACCTCATACTGCTACCTACTTGTGGCCTAAGGTTCGGAACTGGTGACTGAATTTATTCATGCCCAGCTTGTCATTTTACCCCAACTGTTTGTTGCTGGAGCTTACAACATTGGGTTCTATTCATTTCTACTAGAGAGGCGGCGGATTCGCGTACGTCGCTTCCCTCATTCAATGACTGAATTCACTTCTGGAGACTTTCCTCGATGTTGGATTGCAAATTTGGGTAAATGGGGTTTTTCTTTTGTTGTAATTTTGGGTCAATTGGTCTTTTGTCTACTCAGTGTTGGGTTGTAACTGGTACAATTGCAGGGGGGGCTGTCCAATTTTTTTATGTTTTTTTTCCTGTTTGGGACACAACATTGGGCTTAGGATCGGACATTGTTCCAGTTATTGGGAGCCCCTCTCGCTTAAACTACCTTCTCTAGGCCGTTAAAATAGGGTTCATCCCTGTTTAATCAAAAAAAAAAATCTTTTGCTTTCTTTCTTTTTTGTCCCAAAACTATTCAGAATACTGATTGTTGTGTACTTTTATAGAAGCAGCATGCCACAATATGCGGGTGCCTTCATTAGTAGCTACGAAAGGCAGAATCCAAACCAGCCAACCTTATGTAAGGTCAGCAAGTATTCACTTAGCTGTAACTTTCCATGTTCCGACACTAAAACTCAACGAATTAGTTGTCTTTAGATTGATTTCATAAAAACAAATGTGTCTTATGACCATAATTTGGTACTATGAAGCAACAGTTCCTCCAAAGTGTTCACCCGGAGGATACCCTACCAGCACACTACAACACTAGTCTAAGGAAACAATAAGGACACTACCTAGTTTGCGCAAAGAGAAATAAACTGCTGCTTCAAAATGGCTAAGCCTTTGCATTATCCATAGCTAAAATGGTGCTCAGGTTCATTGGGTGCATGTAATCAGGCGAGCCGTTCATAATCTGGCCCACGATGATCCGGTTGGCTCGCTCGGTTGGATGAAACGGATCCCAGAATGCGTAAATATCGCGGTTGGGGCAGACGTTTGATGCTGGCGTGCAGAGCCCGATACCGTTGTAAGGCCCCTGACCACAACATGCAACCTTCGCAGTGACAAAACCTGCAGGAAAAAAATGCTCATCACAGCTGAGATTTGAAGACTTAGCCATGTCACCTAATTGTTATGAGTGGGTTTTCACATATAACCCTTACAGAATCATCTATTTCCATTTCTTACCCTTTAAATTTGAATTTTCATTTTATATCTCTTCCGAGTGTAGTTTCTTTAAAGAAACTTTCCTCAGCTTAAGTTGCCTAGTCATTCAATTAACTTTTGCATTACAAGAAGTTAGAAAGGTGGCAACTGTCTCCAGCACAAATAGAAAAGAACTTGATAAATAGTATTCAATGTTCTAAATTTAAAGTCTAATTATTTTATATTTCTAATAAGTTTGGAAAGGTGAAAACTACTCTGAATTTCTCGTCATATATAAAAGTTCAGATTGTTGTAAGGTATTGATGCAAATAGATAATTTATTTATTTTTTATAAGAATATACAAAACCTGAACTGTGCATCATTTGTGTTGGCTATCCATCATTTCAAAATTTAAATTTAATTATTCAACCTTTTAATTTATTTTATTTAAATCAATCAATAATATTTTGACTTTAATTTTTAAGCTAATTAGTTTTTTAAATAAATTTATAGTTCTCAGTATACTAACAAAGCCAGTAAAAATAAAAGAGGGATTCAAATTTTAAAGTCAAAATATCGTTGACTAATTTAAATTAAATAAATTAAAAGATTAGATCGTAAAATTAAATTTTTGAATAGTCGGATTGCCAACTCGAAAGGATCAATAGTTCAAATAAATTCTGTAAATTTTTATTTTTATTTTTTAAAAAAGAAAACAAATAAATAAATGATTTTACGGGTTCACATACCTAATATTTTGTCGGTAATATATATTCCCTTTTAAACTACAAGTTTTTATCACTTAAGGTCAGAACAGTGGAAACTTTTTTAAAGGTTTAATTTGTTGTGACAGGGCGCATGCGTAAAAATTCATATTATTGTAAAGTATGCATGCAAATAGATGATATTTTTTTAGATAAAGAAATTAGATGATTTTACGGACGCACATACATGATATTTTGTCGGAAATATAGAGTTTGACTTTGTACTTTTATAAGGATGGAGTTTTTAGTATTATCAAATTATTTTTTTATATTGGGATCTTCGAATCGACGATCAATCCGTTAGACTTGATTTAAAATATTTGAACTATCTAAAAAATAAATTTTATAATTTTTCGATATTATTTACTTAACGATCGAAATGGTTCAAAATCAACGACTAAAAATAAAAATCTTACAAAATACGATTGATAGAATTTTAGATCAAAAATATTAATCTTATTTTATATAGTATAAAAAAAATTTTATTAAAATTTTACATGATTTAAATAATTTTGTACCGTTAAACTTGCAAATAACTCACAACGATCATTAAAATTATTGATTTTAAATTTTTTAATAACTAGATAAATAATATTAAAAATTTATAAAATTTATTTTTTAAAATTTTAAAATATTTTAGATCATATTTAACATAACCGACTGTACATTTAGAACTCAGGGGATACTTATGTGCTTTGCCTACAATCCTGTGACTATTTGTCAGAATATCATCAAATCATCTGGTGTGAATACATTCTACCGCTGTAAGTGATATTATTTCTGTACATAGTGCTACCACCTAATATGCTCTCCACTTTGTTTCCATGTCGATTGGTGAATTATATGTTATAGTGTCAGTGGTGATGTGAAATCACTAATATCTACAGCGGTTTTCCGTCATTTAAGCCAAAAAAAAAAAAAAAAGAAAATTTGTTCAAGCAGTTTAATATTGTTACCGTAGGCCTGTGGATTAGAAATGTAGTCAAAGTGCATCCGCTGGGCATTGGCGACGACGAACACGTCAGATCCGATCCGGCTGTTGAGCTCCCTTATGATGCGCACCAGCTGGGGATTGAACAGATCTGCAGCTCTCATCAGGTCCGGATCGCAGTTGCCGTCCCGGCTTCTAAGCGCCAGCTCCGCCGGCACGCACCCGAGCGGCCCCGTCCCGGTGACGATGACTCGCCGCGCGCCCAAATCGTAGAGCCTCTGGAAATTCCCAGGCATGCAATGGTGGAGTTCGTATTTGTTAAAAAAAACTTTCAATAACGATTTTCGGGGGGAAAAAATAAGAAAAACAGATATTTTAGACAGAAAAAAAAAAAAAAAAAAAAGAAAAAGAAAAAGAAAAAAGAAATTTAAGTCAATTGGTAGTTGGTTTTGCCAAACTAAAAGCCGACCTTGTTTTATTTGCAAAAAGAAGCACATGAGACAGAGAAGGAGAGCGAGGTCGAATAAGGAATTTATTTTAATTTTGGCTCTTCGTTTTTCACTTAATAAAATTCTGAAAACATGGACCGTTCTAGCAAAAAATTTGACGGTTAATATTTAAAATCTTGAATTTGAAGCCGGATTATTTTATAGTTTTAGCTAAATTTATTTAAAAAATAAACGAAACAAATAACATATTATTTTTTTCTAAAAAAAAAAAAAAAAAAAAAAAAAAAAAAAAAAAGAAAATCTGAAAATGAAAATACGTGGGTGGGCAACTCCTTTTCAGCCTAAAACCTAAATGCATTCAAGCCTGTTTTACGTAAAACCAACCAGTCTCAGCTAACTTTGTCACTCGAGCATTCAAGCACCTAAACTAACTACTTTATATTTCACTGCTCCGTCTGCCATTCAAGTCATCTGTTGTGCAGGCGATCATAGTCCCGTAGGATAATCGCTTTTCCTCTTTTTCTATAAAATGACCTTCTCTTTCACTTGGGTTAATTAAAAGGGCCATTTCATATGTAGGGCGAGAGAGCATATTACTAAATGGATGTTGGATGACAAAGGGAAATTTAAGTGCGCACTTTTTAAGACACAATATTGCAAATGTACAAGAACTATTCAAGCACTTTACTCTTGAAATTGGGCACCCCATGTGAAGAGATGTTGCTATAATAACAAGGTCCTTAAGCCAAAGGTGTACTGTACTGCTTGGTAATGTCTAGCTGTTTCTCTTCCGTTATTAGTTCTACTAATTTAATTCTTCATAATGTTGATTTGGACCACCGTGCACCAAGGGAGATTAATTACCAAATCTACCCATTTGTATTTACTATTTGCCCTCCTATTTATTGCTTGATCAGTGGTGGTTGCCACTAGAGTAAATTTCCAGCAACCAATACCCTTCTTTTGCAGGACAACTGTAGGAGAAGGAAAAGAACACTTCATATTTATCAAGATTACTAAGGCTGTAAAACTATATTTTCTATGGCAGTTTCTCAAACAGGATTGTGTTTTCCTGGTACGACTCAAATTACAGACCTTTCAATCTCTCCGGTTGCAATTCGAGGAAAGATTAAAAGTGCTCTTAAATTTTTTGGACCTTAATGAGTATAAAAGCAGATAATTTTGACAACACAAATCCAAACTAGCCCTAAAATTTTAATAGCAGTGAGGGCTTTGAGCTATGGACTCTCTTTTTTATTATAGGGATTCTGAATCAACAGCTTAGACAGTTAAATATAATTTAGGTTTTTCTGAACCAAATTTTATGATTTTTGAATATTATTTTCTAATACATAAATGGCTCGAACCGAATAATCCTATAAAAAAGGGATACAAGTACTCGACAAGTTTAAGGCCAAGCATGTTGATCTTGATCAAAATAGTTGGAAGAATTTCATAGCAAAAACTCAATTAAATTAGACTCTTCTACATTGTTAAGGCAAAAAAATCATGTTGAATTTAAAATGTTTCAATTAAAAAGTATACCAAGTAGAAAAATCATTAAATTTATTTTCTGTAGAGTTAAAATATCCTAAATCATATTTAGTTTATTGTGTAATCAAATATTTAATTAATTGTCAATAACGACTATGTAGTTCCATGGCCTTAGCTCTATTAGTGTAGCTAATTCACAGCAATCTTTTGGATAAACTTGTGTGCAGTTGTTATTTTTGATGAGAAGAATAGCAGCAATAAAGTGCATGGAAGCAGAGTATATAATGTCATGGACCTCTCGTGGGCATGTGAGTATTACAATATATTTTGCAATAGGCCAAATTTCACCGCCTAGCTGTTAAATTTTGTGCCAGAGAATGAAAAAGGACCTTGTAGCTGCCCACGTCCAATTAAGAAAAGTATATGTCAATTGCAGCAAACTGGCTTTGCGCTTATTCATTCTTCTTGGCACTCTTGTTATCGACAGAAAATCATATACGCGCAAGCAGGGAAGGTGATTTAATCAAAGAACTAAAATCACATGCATGGCATATATATGCATGCTACTCTGTTAACTTGGGAATTAATTCTTGAGTACACCATATAAATTTCTCTGATGAACTTTGAGGATTTGTTCTTCACGTCACATTTTGGATAGTAAGTTAATTGTTTAAAATCAACTTGCTTCCATTAACAAGAAAATTAAAGAGCCCATGCTGCCGTGCTGGTCTAAATTAACTTTCCATGATTTCTCACGTTTGCAAATTAAGATATATAGCTTCGTCAAGAAAATTTATTTGTAAAATCTTCTGCATTAATTCAGAATATGGATCTAAGCGTTCTTTTACTCCAAATGGCATGGCATACGAACAATTCACGAAAATTAAATTGGACCAGCACGCTCTAAGGGATTTGCTTTGCATTTTAACAATATTTATATATATATATATATAGAGAGAGAGAGAGAGATGGGCCAATTAATTATTCAAATCTAGTCATTTATATAATTTATTTCTTCTTTTCAAACGAGTTGATTGAATCCAAGTAAGATCAAACTTGAAACTAAACAAGCTAACATAATTGACTTGAAATGCTGGAAAATTATATATATATATATATATATATATATATATATATATATATAACCGGTGAATGAAACGTACCGCTAGAATTTTTTTGTACTCGAATATTATAAGCTGGACATAGTCCGGAAGCGCATATTGGCGGGATCTTACGGAGTAGGGGACCAAGTAGTAGTTGTTAACAAAGTCATTACCCCCAAGAGTGATGAGAACGAGAGCTTGGTTCACTAGCTTCTTTGCCTGGTCCACGCCTGCAAGGGCACTCACCCTCTCCTGGTATTCCTGGAAGTATTGCAATTGCCTAGTAATCCTAATTATGTTTACCTACATATATATATATATATATATATATATATACACACACAGAATATCCAAATTAGAACATGTCAATTATGAAAATTGAAGTACATTTAAGACGGAATAAATTTGTGATGTCCGTACAAATTGAATTCCGGTGTCGTTGAGGATTCCAATCCCTGCCGACGCGAAATTCGCACCTACAAGTAGTTTTTGGCCTTGAAGCTCAGGGCTCAGGTAAGGCAATGTGGATTCTGCTCCGAGATACTCACCTAAGATAATTTGATTGCACTAGAATGTAAGTAAAAAGATAGGATATATGCACAAAATTAATTTGATCATGCATGCATGGTGTTTAATTTCTGCATGCAGTTAACTAACTGATAATGTCGGGGATGTTAAGCCCGTTGGAGAATCGGCCCGTCGGTCGGTGGGTAGGGTAGTCAATCCCATAAGGCGGGGCGTCGGCCCGTGCTGTGGTAGCCAAGTAGTTGTTGTTGCCATTGTCGACGAGAGAATCACCGAAGATAAAGAAGGCGCGCGCATCGGAAATAGTGCAGAGGGTCCCTAAAGCTAAAAAACAAACAAGAGAGCAAAAAAGGAGGAGAAGAGAGGGGCGCATTGTCAATTCGAAAATGTGCCGTCGGTCAAATGGAAGTATGAGGATGATAATAGTAGAGAAGGTTAATTTTGTATATTCGCATGAAGGGCCAAAGGAGGTGGTGAATTTATATAGGACTCTGCTGCTCACCCTTTCTTTTCTTATTTTTCACCAATTTAAGAGGCGGGGGGGCGCGCGTGGTGGGCGGGGGCACGAGGGGGCACGAGGGGGCACCAGGACCACAGAAATAACTCCGAACGCTAATGAGTTAGATAGTTTGGTAGTTGTTTGCCTCCCGAGTGAGTGCAAATTTTCCAGTGTGATGATACACCTTCAAGGTAGTTGTTAGCTTTCTTTCGCTACCACAGACCCTTTGCACTAAGGTGCCCTTAAATTCGTGTACTTTTAGTAAGGAACAGGAACAGCGAAATTATAGAGGACTCACGCTTGAGTTGCATATCCATACAACTCATGCATTGCTTCTAATATTTGATGATGAATAAAATTTATTTATCTACATGAGACGTGACGTGACGAACAACATTTAAAAAATAAATTCCTAATTTTTGAAATTCTAATACCTGATAGTTCTAAAAAAATATAGTATAGTAAAATACATGGAATATTTACATCTTTCCATACGTAGGATTTTCTTTTTTCTTTTTTCTTTTTTTTTTTTTTTTTTTTTAGATTAAGGTAGCGTGCTACCGCTTCATTCAATGATGTATGAACTTAGCAACAAGATGAGACAACGGGGTCTCAGTCCTCCGGGGAGGTCAAAAAAAAAAAAAAAAAAAAAAAAAAAAAAAAACAAAAAGGGGGGTTGCAGCTCTTGCTGCAACTGAACATAATCAGTTGCAGCTAGAGCTCCAGAAAAACCTCAAGGACCTAATCTCCGCCAACAAATGGCACGCCGTCTGCTTTTTGGCCTCGAAAATTCGCCGATTTCTTTCTAACCACAGGGCCCACCAGGTGATTGCCACGGTTGCCAGTTCCTTTCTCCCGTGCGATCCACTCAAAACACTGAGCCCTTCCCACAAAAATGCCGGTGCCGAACACGAGCGAATCGACGCTTTGTTAGTTAGTACACCGGACAAAATGTCCACTGTAAAGGGGCACTTCAGGAAAAGGTGCACTCCAGTCTCGATCTCTCCTGAGCAGAGCATACAAATCCCCTCCCCACTCCAGCCTCTCTTTAAGAGAATGTCCGCCGTTAGGACTCTATTTCTGAGGACGAGCCAGACAAAAATCCTAACCTTGAGGGGACCCCTGATCGACCAAAGCTGCACAAACCGTGTGTCCGAAACGCCACCATCTTGTAGAAAAGTGTAGACGGACTTAACGCTGAACCTCCCAGCCATATCCCACCGCCACCTTACTTCGTCATTGCAGTCCGAAGTGGAAATAGACCTCATCTCCTCTCTGAGTAAAGCGACACGCTCCCTATCTGCTAGAGCAGCAGGCACGTGCCCTGCCAGAATCTTATGCCACCTCCAGCCCCTCTCCCCCCTACACTCCTTGATCCTGCAGTTTTTGTTACTTACATTGTCGAAGATGTCCGGATAGACGACATGCTCCCTATATGTAGGATTTTCTAAATCATAATAAAACATATTCCAAAAATTATATTCAGATTTTGAGTGCTCTATAATATATTTTTTTGTAAAGAAGGTGCTTTTCATACATAATCTCACATTTTTATATGGAGCAATATTCTTTTTTTTTGAAAAAAATATAACATGCTATTCACTTCGTTTATTTTTAAAAAATAAATTTAGCTGAAAATTTGAAATAATTAGATTTCGAATTCGGAACGTCAGATACCAACCACTAACCCCTTTGCCACTTGCGTTAGGAACGATCGATTATATAAAGCCATATTCAAGTGCTATTAATAAAATTAAGATCATGTTTGGTTTAAAGTATTTAAAATTTGGAACGGAATCCAAATGAATTTTTTTATTTTTAACATTTGGATTGAGAGATTGTCATTCCAATTTTCATTTCGGAGGATTCGGATTTTTTTTTAATGACTCTCACGTTCATAACGGGAGCTAGCTTTGATTGCAGAGTGGTTGAGATTTATTTTTTTTCTTAGTAATTATTTGAATTTAATTATAAATCATATAAATTTTTTAGATTAAATCATAATTTTAAATTTAAATTTTGACTTTGAGCTTGCATTTGAATTGTTAATTAAAATTTTAAGTTCAAATTATAAGTTCAAATTTAAATTTAAATTTTAATTAAAAATTTAAACAATATATTTAAATTTTAATAAAAAATTAATTTTTTAAATTTCAATTTGGATATAATTTTAATTTTAAATTTTTTTATGAACCAAACAAATTATTATTTTTATCATCCCGTTCTCGATTTCGACTTATTTTTATTTAATTTCTCTTGTAAACCAAGTGTGCCCTGAGTTCCCAACAGCAACAAGTACTTAGTAGTGCTTTAAAGTTATTCTTAATGATTAATTAAGCATTGGACGTTGGACACTGCTAAATACGATCAAGTTCATTTGATTCACTTAATTATTGAGCATTCCGACAGTCAATATCATTAAATATGATTAGGGCATCTGATCTTTCCGGTCTTCGAATTTCATAATTTTTTTTTACGTACGGGAGTTATAGATTAATTTGTTTCACATAGCGAAAAGATTTTTTTTTATAAAAATTCTTTTCCCCTATTTTTAGATGACTGTTTAATTTTAATAGTTCATTTTTTGATGAGTTTATTTTCTAAACAATAATATTTCAAATTCACAAAATTTATTTTTTTTAAATATTTAAATATTTATATAAATATACAAATATACAAATATACAAATATATAAATTACCAATAACTTTGCAACGTGGCTTAAATCAAACCGTTTTTCTAAACCCATCATGTCGTTTTTCGTTGAATCAAACAATTCCACTTCTCTCCCTCATCTGTCTCTTTTTTAATCGCCTATAAATTGAACCACCGCGAACCGTATCGTCTTTTTTTTCACCAAATTACTTCTCTTCTTTCTCTCTCACCTAACTAGGTTATTTTATAATTTTTTTTTTTTTTTTTTTTTTGAGCCGAATCGATTTACTTTGTCAGTTAGATATATAAATATGTTGAACTTGGTTCTTCTCTTTGTTATAACTATTTCTTGATCGGTTTCTTTTTTTGGACAGAACCAGTTTAATTTTTATCTTGTTTCTTTTCCTTTTTTGAATCAAACTGGCTGTTCAATCTTATAATGCATTTTTGTATTGAACTTGATTTTTTTTTATTTAGACCGTTTCTTTTTTATTCTTTTTTTTTTGAATTAATCTGATCACATGCGGTCCTCTTTTCCTTTGTCGATCAAAAGTTTTTTTCATCTTTCTACAACCATTTTAATCCTTTGTCCAATCAAAACCTCTCTTCTCCTTTTGTCGATCAAAATTATCTTCGTATTTCTTCAACTATTTCAATCCTTTGTCAAATCAAACCATGCTTCATTGTCATTTCTATTAGTGTTTCATTTTTTTTTTTTTCACTTTTCTCTTTATCTATTTAAATATTTATAAAAAAAATTTTCTTGCATCTGTCACCTTAATTCTTTCTTGACAGAAATACTTACAAATTTTATGCTGATTGTTCCTGTCTAACCTTTCTATCGAAACTCTAAACTCTTAGCATATGCAGTTTTTTATTTCGATTAACGTTTTATTATTTTTTTTAAAAAAACTGTGATTTTACTTTCGTTCGTTGTTGCTAAATTTTTGTAATCCTGTAAATTATAATATATATGCAAAATAAAATAATATTTTTAAGGTATAAAAATTTATAAAAATATTTTAATATATTTTTAATATTATTAACCAATCAAAATATATTATTTTCCATTTTTTTATAATTTTATATATTTATTTAATTTGTAAATTTTTAATATAATTTTTATATGCCCCATGCATCTCACGAGTTCCTACATTAGTTTTAAATTATGTTCGACAATCTCATTTATACCCAAACACTGCCCAACAAAAAATTTGAGCAATAATGTTCTACCTTGAAGGAAAATAGCAGTAATGAGCTATACAAGGTCGCTGTTTCACATTCTGTAGAGGAGATAGTGCATCCAAAGAAAGGGTAGCTGTAAATAAAAATTAATTATATTGAACTAGTCCTAACAAGCCAACTCATTTATTAATATAATTTTTTCCCACGCAAGCTAGTACGAACAAATCTTGTGTAATGCTTAACTACTTTACAAATTTTAATGAAGTGATTAATTTGTTTTCTCTTCTAATTTTTCTCTCTCATTTTAGTGATATAGTGTACATGAATAAGCAGCTAGAAAAAAGTTCAAACTAACATGCAGTTAAAATCACTTTAACAACTAAAAATTAAATATGCCATCATAACTTTCTAATAAATGGTAATACCAGTTTCATTAGTTCCCGAAATTACTGTGAGACCCTTGTCAAAAATTTTCTATAGGTGGTTGAATTTTATTTAATTTAGATTATCAAAATTTTGAAACAGCTTGTCATGAATATAATATTTTTTTTTTTTCTGATATTTCTGTTGATTTCTCATTCGCAACCAATCAAACTCCAAAAAAAAATCACCGTCGTCGAAAATTTTATTGCGATCTTCTAAAAAATTCTCTACAAATCTCGGATACGGATACTAAAGAGGATCAGGAGTTTTTTAGAATTTCTAAAAAAAATAATAAATGAGAGTCTTTTAAATCTTATAGTCTTTTCTTTTGATTTATAATCTGCACGGCGAAGGGCATATATAAGGTTGTGTGGTCCAACCCCATTTCTCATTAATCTCAATTATAATTTTTTTACTCAAAAAAAATTGTTTAAATTTGTGACATGCTGCTGCCATATATATATATATTCCTTTTTTTTACAATATTTCTCAAATTACGTACCTTGCCTCTTAAGTTGTGGGTAGAATCCACTCTTGGGAAGATATTGATGGGGAAGAAATATAGTTTGAGAAAGTGATGAGGTGTGGAGAATCCAGTTCAACTTGATAACCTCAAAGAAATTCGTCCAATACTCAAATTAACTACACTAACCATGTACACTAGCCATTTATGACGGTGTGGGAGGTGATTCGAAGCCCACGATAAAGTTCCAAACCATACATGTGAAATGCATAAATAAGTGGGACAGCAAGATTAAAGTTGAGTAGCTAACTCCCATGCACCTCCACCTCCCTATGGATCGCACAGTAAATCATTATGAAAAACCATCCACCCCATCTATGTACCTACCGCTCTCCAGAAAATTAAAGCAAAAAATTCTCCACAAAAAATTAACAAAATTTAAAAAACGTAAAATTTTAACCCTAGCATTTAATTTGTAGCTGCTCTTGCAGTTGGAAGAAACATTCGTAAAAGACAAAACTTCACTCTCTAATTCAAGAGGATTTTTTTTTTTTTTTTCTTCTTTTGTTTCGTAACTAATTTGGTTCACAATATATATCTGGCTTATATATATCTATATATAGTTCAAAATTATTAATGACGCTTAGCTGAGACTGTTTGAGCCGAGCCATTGAGTTGAATATGTCGCGATTGCTCTTGTGCGTTTATAAGAAAATTCCAATTATTGAGGCAATAGTATAATATTGTCTTGATCATCAAATCAAAAGAGAACCTAATTGCTTGTCTTTTTAATGTTTGTTCCTACCTCCTATTTTTTAACCCTTGATTAATTACTCACTGGGTCCCTCACGAACATTATTTGTATTTTAACTCTTTCACCTGTTGTTTTGCCTATTAGAAACGATACAACTACTTCTACATGCTGTAAAAAGTAGTACATGATTTTAGAAGATTCCTGATATTTTCTTTTCCACCTCTGACCTCAGTGATGTTCCGAAATTCTGATTTAATTTCTCTTCGAGGCACGTGCAATCTGTAGGACGATACCCACAATTACGAACGCTGCTACTCCATCCCTCTAGCCCAACTGTTTAAAATGTGGCGGTAGTTAGGAGTTAGGAATTTGATGGGTACACAAGTTCCAACCAAATATTGCAGCTCATTCAAATCTTTCTTAATGCTCCCTGCACTCGCAACTAGGTTAAAGCCTAGTTTGGAATTGCAATATCTAAAATCACCATATTATTACCAACGTTTTATAGATTTAGAAGAAAGAAAATTGAAAGGGCTCTCGGATTTTGTTGGCCTCCAAACCACAAACTGGCACTTTATTAGGGCAACTCAATTCCAAATTAGGCTCGCTCATTGCGGGTCCTTCAACTTTTAACTGTCACGTCCCGAAAGCAATTTAAAAGCGAAAATCAATTTCTTTTTATTTTTTTGAAACAGGCTCTCGCATGGTACGTGCACAAACCCGCCACATATACAAGATCTCCCTTATATATGCACGGCGTCCCATAGCCCGAAAACCACCAAGCCTTAACAGTTACAAAATTTCAGAGTATGAATTTGAAAACGCTAACATCTTATTTCATCAAACGGCGCACGCCCGGCACATCGTTAGGTTTGAAAGGATAAATCCACAAGTTTTGAAAGCAGTGCCCACACGACACTTAATTTTCTAAAGCCATTTTCGCAATTCCTTTTTAAGTATGAAAACCCGCGTCCACACGACGCGTCCATAAACCTTATATTGAAAGCAGAGTTCTATAAAATAAGTTCGTTTAGCAAAACCTAAGACCGGTCTCAACATCCACACCATCCCCAGTAATACACATTCACATGCACCGTATTAGGCCATAAAGGAAAATAACCAATTATAAACGAAAGAGGAAAAGGAACCTGACCGAGGTAATCTCACACCTCACCAAGTAGCGTCCTCACCATCGTCCTGATCCCCAGACCCGACCAAACCTGTCACACAGTGGGAGTCAGCGACAAGAAGAGTAGAGAAAAAACACAACTACAAGTACGATGCTAAAAGGTGCGGATAATAAATCAAACCGTGAAACCAGAGCATCCATAACCCCATCCTACTACCAATCGTATCTCTCCTGGGAACCCAAGCACAAAACCGCCATGTCGGTCCAAGGACCTCAGGCAAAAGGAACAGTCCCGCTCAGAACCTGGTGCAAAGAAACCCCCCACTGCATGAATGCAGCTCCGCAAATAGCCGCAAGGGGGCCCCCACGCACATAGCCGCGTGGGGTTCATCAATCTCCCGCTCAGAACCTGGTGCAATGTAAACCCCCCACTGCACGAATGCAGCTCCGCAAATAGCCGCAAGGGGGCCCCCACGCACATAGCCGCGTGGGGTTCACGGGGCTAGTCAGACCACATCTCCGGAAAAGTACACCGACGCAGTGGCCAAACCCACTACAATAAAGTTGCCCTTTAACGAAAGGAAAAGTCGTCGTTATTGCTCTATTTTTCGTCGTTAAAAATAAATAACGACGGAATAAAATCTCGTCGTCACCCGTCGTTATAGCTTTCCATACTAAAAGAATTAACGACGGTTTAGAAAAACCGGTCGTTATATATTTTAACGACGGAGAAATCTCCGGTCGTTAATCACTATTCATTAGTGACCATATAATGCAACAATAGCGACCTATTCGTCGTCGCTAATAAGCTTAATGATTTAGAAGTTTGTAAATTTAACGACCAATATTTTCGTCGCTAATAATTAGATTATTACGAAATAATATGACAATAACGACTAAAATTGTCGTCGCTAAAAGTTAACCCTTTAGAAAAAGGGTATAATAATAACGACCAGTATTTTGGTCGCTAAAAAATGTACATTTTGAAAAAGGTATAATAATAACGACCAGTATTTTGGTCGCTAATAAATGTATAATAATACAGCATATATATTACCATTAAACCATATATCAACAAATACAATAGAGAAGACATTACATTCAATTAAAAATACATTCACATACACACCATTTTGTCAAAATAATTATAAGAAGTAATGTCATCAAACATGCAACCATCACATACACACCATTTCAAGTCTATATATAAAGTTGCCACAATGTTTACAAAATTAAAAGTAACCACTCCAAAATAAACATGCAACCATCCATTGTGCTTCGAAAGAAGAACAGAAAAAAAAAAATTGGAAATCTAGTCTGTTGGCTTCAAGACGATCCTCTTTGCTCAAATACGTACATCTTCAGTTATCTGCAAAAGACCAAAGTAAATATTATTACAACATTACTAAAATAATATAAGAAATATGTGAAACTTCTTGAAATAAAAAACAATATTTTAGAAAATTTAAATGAAGATATACTTTTGGATAATTACTATTAACAATATTAAGATGTGCTTCTTACTCTTCAGATCGAGTCGGTGGTGGAGGAGCATTGAATTGTTGTTATAGCATTTCCTTAATTGCTCGAAGTTCTACCTCCATTCCGTCAATGCGACTTTTAAGTGACTCATTTTCCTTTTGAATTTCACAAAGTTTAGTATGAAGTTCCGCTCTCGAAGAATAAGAAGGTCTCAAATCATTTGCTTTTACACCACCTCCGAAACAAATCACATGATTACGACTTTGAGATCCAAAGCATTTTTCAATAAGTTCTATATTGAAAGAAGAAGGATTTGATTGCGACGCCTCAACAATTTCATCCTTCAAAATATAGATATCAACATAAAAAAAAATAAAACTACAAAAAGAGATAGATTATAATAAAATAAATGTAAAAAACTTACATATTTCTTGATAGTATCTTCTCCTTCTAGTTGTCCACCCTTTTTTCTAGTTTCATAAAATATTGTTGCTAAACTTGGTGGGTTATTATCTTTCCCTCCCTATACAAAATATAAATTAGGTTCAACCAATGCCATCAATTGAATATAGAAGTTTGAAGTTACCTACTATTACCTTTTTCCAAATAATTTGTCTAAAAGGTTTATTACCTGTGCAATAAGGCATTGATACCTTCGTCCTATTTTCTGAATTTCTTTTACTTGCCGCCTACATTCACACGGTAACATGATATAAATATGAATATAAGATATAAAATAAAAAAACTGGTATATGCATAGTAGTATAATTGTAGAAAATAAGAATAACAAAAGAATGAATAGTAAAATAAAATAAATTGGCATGTATTTATATCTTTATAATAAGAAAAAATTACATACCGGAAACTTTTCACTAAAAAAATGTTCTTTAACGAGCCACTTCCAATCGTCTCGATCAACACCTTCAGGGAAAATTTTAAGAGCATCTTGAATGGTCTTGCAAGGCTTTATAAATTTACGATGCAAATCTCCTCGCCATTTGTTCCACAATTCATTCATATATTCCAAAGTTTCAACACGATATGCTTCTATTTGAGCACCATGAGCAAATGGTGTGCGTGCAAGCGCCATGAGCATAGTAACCATAGTAGAACGAGTGTCCACCTGCGACACTCGTTGCTCCAAACAGTATAAGTGCCAATACCCGTGCAGAACATGGGGTTAGTCATCAACTCACAAGTAACATAACTATAAACCAATGTCAATAACGAAGAAGGGGAAAGCTCGGTACGTCCCAACCGACAGCCTCCCCCTTTCGGATAAAGATACCCACCTTCCGACTTCCGAATGGTCACACCGATCACTGTCCCCATCGCTAGTATGCCCCGAACAACCATACCGTTGTTCGGAGAGGGCGAACTGCCCGTCCAGTCTCCAACCGCGACATTCATTAATCCGGAGGTCCACGTCACCCACAATACCCCCTTAAAATGATAAACATAACAATAACGAAATTACGCACAAAGAGGTTCTAAGGGTGTACCCACCTTAAACCGCGACGACCAAGAGTGCCTGCGCCCTTCCTATGCCCTCGTACGTCACCCGGACCTAAATAAAGTCCCAAAGAGCAAAATCAAAAACCTGTACCTGTTAGGTAAAAACTGTGGTCCCAACTGCTGTCCGAAGACGGACAGACTACACCACGGGTCACGTACCGTGGCGTTAGGCCACTGGAGCAAAAAGAACCCGTACGAGAAAGGAAAAACCGAAGGTAACCGCGTCAATAAAAACGTGCCATAACAACCATCCACTTTTCTCGAAATGTGTGTTTAGTGCGAAACCGCCGATAAACCGACAATTTTGCCGATTCACGGATCGTAGAGCAAAATCCACTCAACGAAAGCCAACGGATCCCGAACGAAAGGTTCAAAGATCGAGTGCACGCTGTCCACCACAGCCTACTAGGCTACAATTACATTTAGACCCCCGGACTTTGTTAAAATTGCATTTTATTCATATAAAACTCACTAATTAAGCCACAACTTTTAATCCGGGAATCTTTAAACCAAAATAATTTACCAGCAACTAGATTTTGACGTGCTGGACACCGTGCTCACAGTTTGGAACCGGGTTGGGCAACAAAAACACAAGTTGGCCCATGATTACTATGCATTGGGGCTCAAGATTGCAATACCTATTTTTCCATCGGGTCTTTTCCAGTTTTAGTGTGAGCATCATGCCCAGGGACATCCCAATATACAGAGGCTCACCTCTGGGCCTCTGCAGATCCTCCCTTAAGGTGGGGAAACCCATAGACAACAAACCAACATATATAAAGCCTAGCTCGGTCCCTCACCATTTCACAAGTTCCAGACCCCAACAAACTTGCACACAAGCTAGAGGGTATCAAGAAAGAGGGGAGGCTCACCTGTGGGAGGCAGCAGCACTCGTGAAATTCGGATTTGTAAAAAGTGATAAAATGAAGAGTAAAATTCAAATGTGAAATTAAACCTTAGTGGTTTGTATACCGGTGTGCAAATTGCACAGTTTCCGAAGCACTATTCCCGCCTTTCCGATCCGAGTCTGATCTCGAAAATCTGAAATCTCCAGTGCGACCGTCTCATCGAATCGAGTGGAAATGGTATAGACCAGAACCATAAGGTTGCATGCCGTGTACACCAACCCTGTTGCGCCACACTGCGCCGTCATGACAACACTGAGTGGTCACATCAACTTCTCTCTCTCTCTCTCTCTCTCTCTCTCTCTCTCTCTCTCTCTCTCTCTCCATTTGGTCTTTCTATAAATAGAAGGGAAACCAGGTCTACCCGGAAGGAATCCAGAACAGAGAAGAGGAAGAGCCAGCTAAGCCGAGGAGTGCCAAGATTTCCAAGAGAAGTAAGCAAGATTGAGGAAGGAGGACCTTACTCTTGTCCAACTCGGCTTCCCGCCAGAGGAATTCCTATATTGATCTCGAAGATCGAGACCCGCCCTTCATAAAGCAAACTCGACTTGAGGCGGGGAATATTACCAAGCAGGGGTGATCTTTATTTTGCTATTGTACTTGAGATTTAGTATTGCATATTTAGTCTCCTTTATCACTAAATGATGAGTTGAGCATTTGGGAGTGTATGTAGAGCTCCCTGAGCCTTGAGGATTAGATCCATAGAGGTATAGGGACCTATGTGTTTGCAATGACCCGAACTTTTGCAAATGGAAAATGCTACATGTACACCCCAAAGGGGTGTACAGATTACACCCCCACCCATCTAAAGGTGGGGGTGTTTTTTAGGGGTCATCTTGAAGTGACCCCTCACCATACCCCCATCCTTAGATGGTGGGGGTGTGAGATGTACACCCCTTTGGGGTGTACATGTAGCATTGCTCTTTGCCAATTTGCTAAGTTCTACTGAAAACGGGCCTGAAGGACTATTCTTATGGTTCTGGTGAAATTTCAAGCTAGTTGGAATGTTTTTGGCTATCAAGTTTAGACCTTGAGGGCATGGTCCGGACCTTCACTGCAAACCCTTAAAGGGAAACTTTCGGGGTCCGAACCTTCGAGGGAGGGTCCGGACTATGCGTGACAGAAATGCCCAGTAAGGAAATTTTGTAATTTTAGGGCTGGGGTTTTTAAAGGGGCACCCCTTCTCCCCCATCTCTGTACGCACACGCGCACGCACGCACCGAGAGCAAGAGAGAGAGAAAGAGAGACGAGAGAGAACGAGAGGGAGAAAGAGCTCTCTTTCTCTCCCTCTCCCCAAAACTCGATGCTCCGATGGAGTTCGACCTCAGGAGTCGCTTGGTGGTGTCGAATCGAGCTTTCAGCGTGCGTGGAAGCTCGACGAGTGGCCACAGTATGGATTTCAAGTCTCGAGCTCAGATTTTTGTAAATCTTTTAAAATTGATCGTCTTGTGTTCCCTAGATGCTTCTACGCTAGTTTAATCGTAGATTCTCTATATATTTCGGAGTAATTTTGGGTAAAAGTGAATCCAGGGAGCGTTTAGGATTTTCGTGGGTTTTGGAATTTTTGATTTAAATTGATTGGATTATTCTCTAATTGAAGGTTAGAGAGGAACCCTAGGCAACTTTGATTGGAAGAATGACGGGCGTCGGCGAGCAATTTTGCGAAACGGGTCGAAAAGACCGCGGTACTATTCGGTAGTGCTCTGAGGTAAGTGAATCGTCGTGAGGGTCCGATTGCAAGTGTCTACGAGCAATCGGAGGCAATTCCAGGTTTGGACGAATGTCCTTCTATGCCTAAGTTCCTATTTTGTATCCTATATGTACATGAGGTATTTGATGCATGTAAGGTTACTGTTGGGTGAGTGATTGCAATTCCTAACACGCTTCCAAGTTTGGATTGGGTGACATAGGTCGCTAATTCAAAAAGTGGGATACGTGAGAATTAGGTCAAGTCATGAAAAAAAACCCTAGTATTACAAAAACCCTAGTATTATATATAGAGTGTTAGCTACATTAGGGTTGTTATAGTGCCCTTGGTTGAGTTAGACACTAGGGATGGTTGATTCCCCAGAGTAGTGTCATTGTGATAAGATGAGTTCTCTAGATCGGAGGACGGCATCATACTCACATAGTCTGTTGTGGCTCGAGGAGGTCGCTCCTCCTGAGCAGTGTACTACGGAGTGTCATGTTTGGGGTTGTGATATATTCCCTAGCAGGCAACCCTAGAGTGGTGATAGCTCACCGTAGGTTTAGTGATGTGAATCTGGCTCGACGTGAGACGAGCACTGTCACGCTCCGGGAGCAATTTGAAACCCAGTTTTCAAATAAAAGTTTTGATTTGTGGAAGCATTATTTTTTTAAAAAAATTCCCACTTTGGGTACGTGCAAAGACCCGCCACATATACAAGATCTCTCTTTACAAACGGACAGAGTGTAATAGCAGCAATTTTAAATTTCGGGAATTGTATCAATTTTTTGGTAATTGGAATAAAGTAGGTTTTTTTTGGAAAATTATTTGGTTGGGTTCTTTGTGGGAATTTTCTGATGTGATGGTCGTTTTATTGACGGGTTCATCGAACGGAGAATGGCGGTGCGATCGGATCGCGAATCCAACTTACGGATCTCCTGGAAAGACACTTTTAAGTTATCGGGTCCAAAAAGGGGAATTGGGAATTTTCAGTACCCGTTAAGGCTTATCGGTGCATCGGAATCCATGATAACGGATATGGGACGTTTTGAATAGTTGGCACGCATTTCGAGAAAAATGGGCGAAAAATCTTTATAAATATCATAAGGTTAGGGATTTTCGTACGTGTGAAAGAAAACCCTAATTCTCGGATTCCCAGGATTTTGCTTATGCCTCCAGTAGACTTAGTGGGCAAACCGTTAGTCTTGGAGACGATACCCACTGAGAACTACTGATTAATATAGTTCTCATACCCGTTGCGGTGACTATTTTTCAAAGGCCTCCCTGTTTGTTCTGCACCGACTGACTTGTCGAATCGAGGTAGGGGAGTCACGAGCTAAATCCCTACCCGTGCTATATACTTTGGTGAGTTAGATGTACCTCCCCAAGAGTGGGTTTATCCTATACTATGATTGTATAATTTTAGTTTTCCCCTTTTGTATTACTCATAGTTGTTGTATTTGAGGTTTATTGGGATGTATTCAGTGGTACAGTGGATTTAAGGTTTTATTTATAGCAGTTTTTATTTCAACTCTGATATCAGCTAGTTGTAGACTTTACTTTATAGGTTTGACGCTTCGCCTATGCGGGGTTTCCCGTATGGGTGGCTAATCTATTGGCGAGCCCAGATCGTAGTTTCGACCTCTAGGTGTGACAGATTAGAGTGGTATCAGAGCCTAGAATGTAGGTCATTGAGGACTTAGAAACCCTAGGCTTGTGGTTGGACCCTAGGATGACTTACAAGAGAGTCACGATGTGTAGCGAGAGTCCTGATTGAGTTTTGTAACTCTCCCAAGGGATAGGATTAATGATTGGCATGTTTATTCTCTTACGTGGTTATGTTGGCTGCAGACAAAATAATGCTATAGAATAGATGGCATATCACGCCCCGGAATCGAAACTGCGACCCGGGCTCGCCAACAGATCCGCCGTCTATACAAAAACCCCGCATAGGCGAAGCGCCCAACCTGCAAGAAAATGTACTACAGCTAAACAGATATCAGAGCTATAAAGAAAACTGTTGTAAAACTAAAATCCAACCATCTGTACAACTGGAAATAATGATACAATATCCATCTCCAAAATATGATCATATACAAAATCCTCATATACAATAACACAGAACTCAACAGGGAGGTAAACTGAAATAATACATCAGTGTACAGGCTCTCAGTACAAGTCAGATCCTCACAATACAATAGTCTCTCAAAAGTGGAAATAAAACTAGTCTACTGACTGTACTACAAATCTCCAATGTGGGGGTACAGCTACTCTCCAAAGATAGGTAAGGATCTAGCTCGCGACTCCCTCGCCTCGACCAACAACAGCAGAATCAGCAACTCCCGCAATGACTCTGCAAAACAAAGGAGAGGAAAGAAAAAGGAGGGGAAAAACCCCCAACGGGTGTGTGAACTACACCAACACGTAGTTCTCAGTGGGTACCGCCACCAGGCCCGACGGTCTGCCCACCAAGTCTACTAGAGGCATAAGATAATGATGCAGTAAAGACTGAAAAGAAAAGCTGGAGATACTCAACAGCTACCATGCTTCTATCTAAATGCTCAATGGGGAAAACCGATGAAAGATATGCAAACCCTTGCACACGAGGTGCTCAATCGACCCAATCGAGCTGGCTGCCACATCTGGCCGAGTCAAGCTTGAGCCTCCCTAGTATATCAACGTAGGGTGTCCAATCGGACTAACTCGCTATCGAAAAGTGGCACATGCAGGCTATAGTCGAAATCCACGCTCTCTCACAGATCGGATAGACTCAAGATCCTCAAGCATCTCGCACAACAGTCGAAGTACTCTCAACGACACGGGACCACCGTCAATCCAAACGGCTCCCAACAACACTAGCACTGGTCTAAACTCAGCTACCAAACTCCACTCAGCCCCCAGGCACGAGTGCAACAATAAAAGCATCTGCCTGAATAAACCCAATCAATGGACCAGTAAAACTGGCACTGCCTGCTCTGCTGTCGAACTCAAGAACTCAGTAGCGGGATCGGCACACATGGCTCGAATCCGCGGGATCGGCACACATGGCTTGCATCCCAAAATAAGTAATAGACCGGCACACATGGCTCGGTCAAAGGTCTACCTCCGGAGTGGCACTCGAGGGGAGCGACCCACACGAGTAAAGTATCTCTGTCACAAGTATCACGATATAGCAGGACTGGATCACGACTCTGATCGAAGTGGAAAAATCCATCCACTAAAGAAAACCCTATCCCCAATCTGATGCACAAGTAAATATCCGGTCAACCGCCCAATGTCCGCGGTCGCCGCAATACCCCAAAAGTCCACAATCTGGTACAACAACCAACACCCGGTCAACCGCCCAATATCCGCAGTTGCCGGAACATCCCACAACCCACAATCAAGTCCAACCTGTCCCAGACTCAAAGTCTCAACTACACTATCCCGAACCCCTGCTCGAACCCGAGCAACATGTATCACATGTTTGACTAAAAAGGAGAAAAGAAACAAACATGGTTTCTCCTAAGTCAAGTCCCAACATGATAGTATAGCAGTAAAAGATGGCCTATCTAGATGTCCATACAACCATGCAAGTGTCCTCAAGGAAGATAGAAGAAATAGAGTATATCAACTAGTGGCTCCACATAGGTATAACCAACATGCCAAAATCACTAATGAACTACACCTGTCCATAATCCATGATCCATAATAACTCCTAAGAGTAGTACCCGCACATAGATATATCATCCTGTCCCCTAGAATAATCAATCCTCATGAAAGGCTATGTGCTAACATGGCATACTACTAATACATCACTACAATAGTATATCAATCCACATGATCTAGGCCATTCTCATGCTTACATCTCAATCCTATTGGTTGTACATTAATTATGCATGCTATCAATCACATAGGGTAACACTTCCCTGGGGTAAGCTTTCATTAATCATAATCATGTATATCCAAATCTTGCAAGTTCTCATAAAACCTAACATGAATATTTATCTTGCAATTTCTCATACAATACCATTTCTAAGCTTACCCCTCAACCATACATTGGTACACTAAACATGCATGCATTCTATCAAATAGAATTAGAGAACCGTCCACCGGTTCTGGAGACGAAGCAACCCACCTAAAACACTTTCCGCAAGCAAAGCCGAAGTTGGTGAGGTGCGTAGCCACGCTATCAAAATCCGCCGAAACCGCACCCACGGTACTCGGTCGCACAAGGCTCTGCTCCAACCAACATCACAGCCAACAATCAAACGACACCACAAACACATCCCAAAAACAGCACTTGTTGTTTTTACAAACCAGCACAGAAAATGAGATTTTTCACCTGTGTGCAGTCCTCCGAAACAATCCAGAAAATCACGTTTGCGATCCTCGCGATGAGTAGATGCAAATCGAGTATTTATACTCCTCGTTCCGACACCTGTAGGCCAAGATACAAATAGAACATCGCGATAAGCCAATCAATCCACAACTCGTAAATCTACGGAAATCAGTCGCGAAGACGCTTAAATATCACCTTTGAAGAATCCTCCGAAAAATCTGATAAAAATACGGTCGCGTTCCTCTTGAAGCGTAGATGACGATCGAGTCCTCACACGCCCTGATCCGATGACCGTAGGCCGAGAAATCCCAACAATACTCCACCGCTGTCCCAAACATCGCAGCAGTACAAGGGGTCAAAATGTACCTCGGGAACACCACCAAAAACTCGAAATGGAGCAAGTCATCAACACAAAAATCGAAGGGATACCTCTCGTGAACGCGCTGCCACAAAAATCGGCTCAAAATTCCATCGGGGTAGCTCAGGGGGCCTCGCGCACTGAAATGCGACGGTAGAAGCCACAATCGAAGGAGCGTCGAAGTGCGCCGCGTCGCAGAAACCGCCGATGCTGCGGCCTCCAAAAATTCCGGGAATCCTTCAAGAAGTAGAGGACAAGGTGAGGAACAACCTTCCTTAAGGCCTCAACCCAAGAGGAGCTCGGGAAAGCCCTCAAAAAGGAGCCCAAAGGGCAATTTATAGCCCAAGGTCCACATAAGAGGATCCGGATTCGGGCGCCGGATTCGAGCGCCCGAATCTGGCCCCCTGGCCCGCTACTGTGCGGGCCCAGAATTCCCTGGGCGCGCCACGTGGCCTTTCCGCGTCCCGCGCACCCAGCGCACGTGCCCACGCGAATCACGGCGCGACGCGTGGCTGCGGGGTTCATGGCGGGGCGCACGGGCCGCGGTCCACGCCGGGACTGCCGGGTCGCTGCGCCCGCCAATGGGCGCGCGCCACGCGTCTTGGCGGGGTCCACCGTGCGCCGCGCCCGGCGTGATTGACGCCTCGACTCCCGCGCCGCCGCCCAGCCAATTGGAGCTCGCCACGTGGCAGCCTTCGCGTTGGCTGCGCCCGGTGCACGCCCAAGCCCCGTGGACCCGCCAACCCGCGCCGCTGCCTGCGCCCGCGCCGCCGTACTCCGCCGCTGCCCGTCGCCGCCGGCGCTGCCCCGGTTGCCGGAAGAGTAATAAAGTGCCTCGAAATCCGTGTTTTAGCATCCGGGCTTTGAAAAATACAAGTAAGTAGTCCATTTTCATCGTTTTCGCGCGCTGAGTCCAAATCTGATGTCCGTTATGCCAAATTCCACTTCTAAAATTTATCGAAGGCATCCGGACAGGTAATCTTAATCCAAATTTCGCGCTGGGTCCAATCCTGAGGTCCGATTTGCGCACATGCACCTCCATCACGCTGAATAAGTCTCTAGAAGTCGCTGATGACACTACAAAAGCTCTACAAAGATCCGGGTCATCACATCCTCCCCCACTAAAAGAAAGTTTCGTCCTCAAAACTAACACAACTCAAAAGGGAGTCTCAAATACCAAGGGTAGGTTCTCATCATCACCATCTCCGGCTCCCAAGTCACCACTCAGTCCCCGTGATTACTCCTCAACAACAACAACAACCAGTACGGCATGGCCCGGTTGCACAATCCTCTCATCTCACAAGCCAGAATTCGCAACGGGCGTCCCTCGTACTCCAAACACTCACAAAGCTCAAATGGGGCGAGTCAATCACAGGTGAGGGATTCAAACGTATAACACCTCTGAGCTGAGACATGGAAAAACATCAGGGACTCCAACAAGGAGGCTGGGGGGAAAGATAGAACAACCGGTGCAACACGCACCAAAACGACACCCTGGTGCCAACTCAACCAAGGCGACCCGAAATACACCCACACGATCATCCAAGAAGGAAAGAATCCAACAAGCTGGGGTCCTCTGTAGAATACCGGGATTTCGGATGGCGGGCCGACCGCGCGAGATGGCGTGGAGCGGAGAAATTGCCTCCGGCGTGTTCCATATGTGTCTTCAGTTGAGTTCAGGTTGATTCGGATCTACGCGGAAGCCCCAGCTCGATTCGGAGTTTTTCGGGCTTTGGGCGCCGATAGAGAACTGGTTTGGGAAACACTTGGAACAGGTGTATTTTATGTTTACAGCGGAGTTCGGGAGGTTCCGGACTGACGCGGAGGACCCGAAGGCGAAAAGTGAGTCGGAACTGATAATTTTGGAGTCAGTTTTTGGTTTGAGCACCCCGACTCAACGGTTGAGCTTCTTGGGGAGAAAAAGCTATGGACACGTGTATTTTCATATTTCAGCGGAGTTCGGGAGGTTCCGGACTAGTGCGGAGGCCCCGAGGGCAAAAAGTGAGTTCGCGGGGGGGGGCTTTTGATGGTTTAATTAATTAATTATTTAATTAGTGAATTTAGCCTGTGAGGAAACAAAGGAAAGAAAATTAGAGAAAGTGAGAGAGGGAATGGAATTAAGGTGTAGTTGTGATATTTTTCTTTGGTGGTGCATTTATTACAGCCAACCACCACCACACACATTAATTAAGCCCCTCTTAATTAATTATTGCCATGTCATCGTCCTCTTCATATGGGCAAAGCAGAGGAAATGGATTGGAACAGAGGAAAGCTTGAAAGATGAGGAAAGAGAAGAAGAAGAAGGAATGAGAAGGGGAAAAAGTTGGAAGTGAGAGGGTATGTATGGGAGATGCGATGGTGGACCTATGGTTGGAAGCCGAGCGGAGAGCGCGGCGAGCGGCGCGCGACGGATTTGAGAAAGAGGTAAGTGCAGTTTTTCTTTGGAGTTAGAGTTGCTCTTTTTTTGGCTGGGAGGTTGAGCTTGGGTTTTAGTTTGTTTTTTGGTTGGTTTTAAGGTGTTCTGTTTGTTGCTTGGACTTGCTGTCCATGGGAGGAGCAACCAGCGGAGCCGCAGATGCAGCAGGGAGCGCTGCAGCAACGCGCGCAGCGCTGCGGGCGCGCGCATGCGGGCGCGCGGGCGCGCGGCAGCCCTTGCGGTCGCGCGGCGGGCCAATCGGCCGCTCGGCCGGCCCAGGCGCCGCGCGGCATGCGCCTGGGCAGCGCGCAGCGCGCGGTTGCCGCGGCTGCTGCGTGCGGCCATCGAGTTGGCAGGGGACCGTTTCCGGTGGGCCGAGTGCGCGCATGCCGAGGCCGTGGGTTGCCCGGGTGTCGCATGGATTTTGTTGACCGTTTTTGATGCGGTTTTTGTTTCTTTTGCTCTCACAGGACGGCGCCATTGTGGCGGATTTCGGCATGGTGCCGTGCGGAGCTCGGACCAAGTGCGTGGTAGGGTGTTGATTGCAGTTGGCTTGAGGCGATGGAACTAGAGAGAGGAAGAATACTTGTATGATTGGCTGTGAGTAAATGGGCTTAATATTTGGAGAGGTGGATTGGTATAAGTGTGTAATTGCGTTATGTGAGCAGGGAGTGTGTTATGGTCTTGTGTGTATGTGAGGGTGGACTTAAGTAACTGGTGATTATGTGAGCAAGAATTTTAAGAGTGCTGTGGTTTTGTGAGCGGATTAGTGGAGGAATTAGTGTGTGTGTGCTTTTGAAGCTTTTAAGCATACTGTTGGTGATGTGTATTTGGATTTATTTGTGTGCGCAGAGGAGACATGGAGTTTACTATGTGTGGAACTTTTAATGTGTTGTGAGCTTATAATTAGGTATGTTGTTGTATAGAGGACCTGTTTTATGCTGGAAGCAAATATAAAAGTATTGGCTTTATGGTCTTTGTTTTGTGCAATTGGAGCCGTAGAGTAGGTATGTGCGGATTATGGAATTGAGTTGTACTGTTGGTGGATTTGTGGTTACTTGAGCCCTGGTTGCATTGTAATTTGGCCGTGGAGTGTGCCGGTTGCGCGCTGGATTTTGTGAAGACTTGAGGAAAATTAAATGCGCTTCTGGGGATTTTTCCGGTTACGCGACTGTGTGCACGCGCGCGGCGCGTTTTTCGAGGTTTCGTCAGTTCGAGGTTTCGGCGCTTCACCGACTTCAGCGAATGCCTGCGGAAAGCGTTCCAGGTGGGTTGGAATTTATCCAAAATGTGTGGAATGCCCTTTAAAGCTATTGAATGCAAGTTGATCATGTATATTATGTTATTTTTTCCCTGTAATTAAATCTGATAGTTGCCTGGATTTTTCTGTAAAATTTATTGGAACCCCGGATTATTTTTAGTAGACTCCTGATATTATATGACACTAGGTTTCAAATTTTGTTTGCATCGTAATTGCACCTGAACCGTTTTAAAAATCAAAAAACTCGTTTAAAGGAAAATCAATGTTTTCAAAGGTGGTTTTTAAATTATGAGTTGCCAAAGGTATGGCATAGGTTCAGGGTGCTTGTATACTCGTGCCGGGGGCCGAGTAAATTTTTTTTAGAGCATTGTGAGATGATTTTCTAGTGTCGTGAGAGAGTTTTAGCATTGTTCCAGTTCGGGGGCGGAAGCTATGGGCGACTATGCCTGCAGCCTGTTCTTGTTTGATAGGGTTGTAGGTGGCAGTCGTTCAGAATTTCCAGGCCTTCCGTGTGAGAGATTGAGAATTTATTCCCTGATTGGTTTACTCTAGATCAAGGGTTGTGTTCTGATTTAGTGGTGGAGATGGTTCTCCCACTTAGCTTTGAGAGTTTTGGGGGTTCTGGCAGATCGAGTCGTGGAGGTTTTCCGACTCAGCCACGGGTCGTGCATTATCAGATTGAGTCGTCGAGGGTTCTCCGACATAGCTGTGAGAGTGTTTGGTCTTTTCCTGTTTGAGTCGTGGATCTTTTCCGACTGAGTTATGGTAGTTGAGCATTGAGTTCCGATCTGTTTGATCGTGAATTATAGCCTGCTGAGACTGAGGTTTTATGCCAGTTGTGGGATACTTGAGTTCGCGGGGTCGCTCCCCGCGAGCTACGCTCCGGATGTGATGATGATACCGAGCCTGACGAGGCTGCGATGTGGTTACTAAGATGGTCCTTGAGGGACACCCTACGTAAGACCAAGCCCTGTTTGGGCACGAGTGGCAGTAGATGAGCGCAAGCTTGACTGGTCCAAAGAGGGACAGTCATTGGGATTGGGTGATATGTGTGAGTGAGTTTCATAGCATGTTCATAGATGAGATTTCCTTTGAGCATGATACTTGAGGCATGTTAGCAGTAGCGAGTGTATGCACATTTCATCATTAGTATAGTTTCTTGAGCATGATGATTGAGACATGATAGCTATAGTTCCTTTCAGTTTTTATCTATCTATCTATCTGCATACCTATCTGTTTTGCCTCTAGTAGACTTAGTGGGCATACCGTGGATATTGGGACGGTACCCATTGAGATCTGCCTTCTGCAGTAGATCTCACACCCGCTGCAGTGACAGGTTTGAGGCAGTTGTTCCGGCCTGGTTCGCACGGAGACAGCAGATCGAGGTGAGGACGCGGCCGATTAGTTCCTTACCAGCATTGAGAGTCTGAGGTAGAGGTACCCGGGGTATTTTATGATTCCACTTTTGTACTAGACATTCTGAGAGACTTGTGAGGATTTCTGTTTATTGTTTCATAGTTGAAACACTTTGTATTGAGGACTTTTATTTATCCGGGTGTTCAGTTGATCTATGTAGCTTCTAGTTTATTTCAGCTCTGATACATGTTTTAGCTCTAGATCTAACTTGCAGAGTAGACGCTTCGTTTGTGCGGCAGTTTCCGTACAGATGGCAGATCTGTTGGCGAGCCCGGGTCGCAGTTTCGACCCTGGGGCGTGACAGATTTAGGTGGTATCAGAGCCTAGGTGTATAGGTCGTTGAGGACTTAGAGACCCTAGGCTATTGGTTGGACAGTAGGATGACTGTCGTGAGAGACGAGACTTTAGCGAGAGTTCTGATTGAGTTTGTACCTCCCCCAGAGGATTAGGGCGAGTGATTTTACATGTTATTTCTCTAAAGTTAATTATGTTGGCTGCAGACAACATAATGCTTTAGTATTCGTAACATGTTCTAGACTTTCGCTTGATTGGGTCGAGAGAGTTTTGTCCTAATGTTTGTTATGTTGTAGTGGTTTTTGATGCTTCCGAGACGCCGTACAGCGGTGAGGGCGTGTTTGACCTTGGATGAGGAGTCGAACAGCGGGAGGCTAAATGGATAGAGCAGAGCGAGGTCTGAGAGTTACAGGCCCAAGTAGCCCAGACGTTTGAGGCGATGCGGCACCAGGAAGAGAACATGGAGCGCGTGATGCGCATGCTTGAGCTGAGAGCATCTCCCGGGGTATCGCCAGTAGTACTTCGGCCGCGACATCGTCGACTTCGACCCAGGTCGCACGATGAATAGTGCAGGAGCAGCAAGTGGTTGCTGACCGGTTGTCGTTGTGAGGACCTGGTTTTCCCCGATGTGATTACTGGTTGACCAGCTGCTTCTGGAGGCCTTTGTGGCGTGTCGGTGGCGTTTGTACACCAATTGGACACTTTTGATGGACTCGGTGTGTTAATTGGATCACGAGAGTAGTCAGATGGCCCCATTGAATGCTTAGAAGTGGTTTCGCGCGCAATGAATATTAAAATTGGACTCGGGGCGAAGTTTGGATAAAGGATCACCTCTCCGGTTGCCTTCGGAAATTTTTAGAGTTGGAATTTGGCAAATCAGACTTCAGTATTGGACCCCGCGCGGAAATCGGATCAAGTGGGCTATCCGGGGGCATTCGGCAAATTTTCGGATGAGAATTTGGAGAAATGGACATCGTTTTTGGATTCAGCGCGCGAAATCGTTAAGAACGGACTATTTACTTGCTTTTTTCGGAGCCCGGTTGACGCGCACGTTTTTTGAGGTGCGGCGCGGATCCCGAGGAGCGGCACGGATCCCGAGGCGGCGGCGGTGCGCGGCGCGCTGCGCAATGCGCGCAGCTGGCGCGCATTGGGAACGCGCGCCTCCGCGCGGGACAGCGCAGGGGCCGCCACGTGGCGGGCCCCCGTTGGCGCCCGCGCGGGCGCGGGGGCGCCCGCCCGTGTGGCGCGCGGGTGTCCCGCGCCTGGGGTGGCACGGTGTAACGCGCCCGTGTGGCGCGCATGCTGCGTGCCCGCGTGGCGCGCTTGGGTGCGCTCCACGTGGCGGCGGGGCGCGTGCGTGGACCCGGTGCACGCGCCCGGCTTCGTGGACCGGGGGTTTGGGGCTCCCCATTGGCTGGCGCCGTGGACCGGCTCCGTGGACCAGGTCCGTGGACCAATCCCCCTCCTCCTTCTTTTCTTCTTCTTCTTCCTTCTCCACCGCACCATTTCTCCTCTTCTTTTCCTTTCTTCTCCAACCGAGCGCGAGAGAGAGAGAGGGAGGAGATTTCGTGGGGTGCGACGGTGCGCCGTGGACCTCGCGGAGCATGCGAGGTGTTCCATTTGGGCCGGTTGGGCGACGCGACGCTGTCGAGGTAGGTCCCGTGTGTTATTTTTGCGGTATTTTTGACACAGTTTTGAGGCATCCTTTTGGACATTGGATTTGACCCCTTGCTCTTATCTGTGTTAGGGAGCGTGTTTTATTGCTCCGTTTTGCATGCGAATTCCCGCAGCGTGCACCGTTTTGCGTGCGGACTCCGTTTTGCGTGCGGACTCCGGCACCGTGCTTCGTTTTGGGTGCGGACTCCGGCGGCGTGCACCGTTTTGCGTGTGGACTCCGTTTTGCGTGCGGACTCCGGCACCGTGCTCCGTTTTGCGTGCGGATTCCGGCAGCGTGCACCCTTTTGCGTGCGGACTTTGTTTTGCGTGCGGACTCCGGCACCATGCTCCGTTTTGCGTGCGGACTCCGGCGGCGTGCACCGTTTTGCGTGCGGACTCCGTTGTGCGTGCGGACTCCGTTTTGCGTGCAGTTCGAGGTACGGGCACCGTTTCGCGTGCAGGTCTAATTGGCGCGCACAGTTTTTCGTGCGGGGTTTAATGGCGTTCACCGTTTCGTGTGCAGGTTTGGTGGCGCGCATCGTTTTGCGCGCGGACTCGTGTGTGCACCGTTTTGCGCGCAACTTGTTGTACGAGCGTTGGATCGAGGCGAGCCTATACACTTTTTTCATCTACTCGACGCGAGGATCATCACCGTATTTTTCTAGGATTTTTCCGGGAACTGCCCGAAGGTATACTTTTCCCGTTCTCTGGTGCATGTGATACAGTTGAGTATGGTTGTGTGTTTGTGAGCGCCCTGTATTGTGGAATTTGTAATTCGGCCTACGGGGCTCGGACTTTGGCGTGCAGGTACTCGCTTCGAAGGTATCGACGCGAGGAACGCGACAGTTTTTTTGGTGAATTTTTCAGAGTCCGTTCTGCAGGTGAAAATTGCACATCTTCAAGGCTGGTTCCAGCAGATGGTGTATACTTGGATATTTTAGCATAAAGTGTAACCTTGGACCTTTTGTTGTACCCAGGAGGGTTCGCGAGTATTTTTGGAACACTGCTAGGAGCCGAGGTTTGCGCGACATGTACCGTGGTTATGGGTTCAGCTGATTGTGCGTGCAAGTGGCCACGCTCTTCACCGATTCCAGGTTTGCCTTGGATTGAGCACTTCAGGTGGGTAAGCTTAATTTAGTAACTGTATAAGGTTTTTATATCATGGTGAATGTAAGTGCACATGTGGGGATATCACCCCTCTATGATTGATAACGGGCGTATTTGATGTACAACCGATATGAGCGAGAGGTAAGCAAGGAATGGCCCACTTGGGTGAGATTGGTATACCATAGTAGGAATGTTTTAGCATGCTTTACTAATATATGCTTCACCCACTTTTATTATTTCTGAGAACAAAGCATGCGTGCATGGACATGTAGTTAGGCCATCTTTTACCGCTGCACTACTTTTGGAACTTGACTTAGGAGAAACCATGTTATCCTTTTCTCCTTCTTTGTTAGTCAGGTGGTCTGTGTTGCTCAGGTTCGAGCAGGGGTTCTGGGTAGTGTAGTCGGGACTTGGTGTCTGGGACAGGTTGGATTAGTTGTGGGGCTTTGCGGCAACCGCGGATATTGGGCGGTTGACCGGATATTTATTTATGCACCAGATTGGGTATCTGATTTCTCTTGTGGACAGAGTTTCCCACTTTGATCCGAGTTATGATCCAGTCCTGCTGATTTATGATACTTGTTACTGAGGCACTTTACTCGTGTGGGTCGCTCCCCTCGAGTGCCACTCCGGAGTGTGCGATTTTCAGACCTTGAGTCCTTGAGACTCCCATCCCCTATCGGTGTTATGCGTAGGCTGGCATACCCGATTTGGCAGGCATAGCAGGCAGTACCAGTTCTACTGGTGGCATTAGATTGGGCTTATTACAGACATTTGCTTTATAGTTGCACTCGTGTCAGGGGGACCGAGTGGAGTCTAGTGGCGGTGTTTGGACCAGTGCTAGTGTTGTTGGGAACCGTTTGGGGATACGGTGGTCCCACGGTTATTGTGAGTTGTTGACCGTTGTAGGACAGGCAGGGCAGGCATAGGCAGGCATAGGCAGGCATGGCAGGCAGGCAGGCATGGCAGGCATAGGCAGGCATAGGCAGGCATGGCAGGCAGGCAGGCATGGCAGGCATAGTAGGCATAGGCAGGCAGGGCAGGCATAGGCAGGAAAGCAGGCATGGCAGGCATAGTAGGCATAGGCAGGCAGGGCAGGCATAGGCAGGCAAGCAGGCATGGCAGGCATAGTAGGCATAGGCAGGCATGGCAGGCAGGCAGGCATGGCAGGCAGGCAGGCATGGCAGGCATAGTAGGCATAGGCAGGCAGGGCAGGCATGGCAGGCAGGCAGGCATAGGCAGGCATGGAAGGCAGGCATGACAGGCATAGTAGGCATAGGCAGGCAGGGCAGGCATAGGCAGGCATAGGCAGGCATGGCAGGCATAGCAGGCATGGCAGGCATAGGCAGGCATGGCAGGCATAGGCAGGCATGGCAGGCATAGCAGGCATGGCAGGCATAGCAAGCATAGAGGCAGGATAGCTGTTGAGAGGCTCCAGCTTCTTTTTGTCAGTCTTCACGGCTTTGGTTAGTTTTTGTCTCTTGAGGACTTGGTGGGCAGACCGTCGGTTCTGGCGGTGGTACCCACTGAGAACTCCCTCCTTTGGTGTAGTTCTCACACCCTTTGGGGGTTTTCCCCCTTCTTTTTCCTTCGTCTCCTTTGTTTTGCAGAGTCTTAGCGGGTGTTGCTGATTCTGCGGTTGTTGATCGAGGCGAGGGAGTCGCGAGCTAGATCCCTACCCATGTTTGGAGAGTAGCGGTACCCCTTCAGAGGAGAGCTTCAGTAGATTAGTTGTTTTATTTCCTCTTTTGAGAGACTATTGTAGTGAGGATGATATGTATTGAGAGCCTGTACACTGTTGTATTTATTGGAGATACCTCCCTGTTGAGCCATGAGTTCTGTATCTGAGGATTTTGTACGATTATCATTTTTGGGAGGTGGACATTGTTGCATCATTTCCAGTTGTACAGTGATTGATTTTAGTTATACAACAGATTCTTTTGTTTATATCTCTGATATTATGTTTAGCTGTAGTACTTTTCTTGCAGGTAGGACCCTTCGCCTATGCAGGCTGGCATAGGTGGCGGATCTGTTGGCGAGCCCGGGTCGCAGTTTCGACCCCGGGGCGTGACAGATTAGAGTGGTATTAGAGCCTAGGTTGTAGGTCGTGGTGGACTTAGAAACCCTAGGCTTGTGGTTTGACCATTGGTTGACTTCGTGAGAGTCGTGACTTATAGCGAGAGTCCTGATTGAGTTTTATACCTCTCCCAAGGGACGGGAAGAGTGATTGGCATGTTTATTCTCCTAAGTGATTATGTTGGCTGCAGACAACCTAATGCTGTGGAACGGGTGACATGCTTTAGACTTTCGCTGGATTGGGTCGAGCGCTGTTGTGTGCTGTTTTGTGGTTTCGTCGTGGTGAGCTGTGTCTCCCCGACGCTGGGTTTTGACCCGTGTACTTCCTGTCATAGCAGTTGAGCTTGAGCGGTTGGTTTTGGGCCGGATACCCGGATTGAGGTCAGAGAGTTTCGGGCCCAGATGACAGGATTGTCAGAGGCTTATCAGCGGCAAAGTTAGTGAGCAGCTGGTCTTGGTGACACAGTGGTCGGAGCACTGAGTAACCCCCTCTGTGCCAATGTTTAGTGCCGAGGCACCGAGGCATCGAGGCAGGGTGGATAGTTGACAGCAGAGGAGCTGTGAGGCATGATCGATCTATTGAGCCAGATTCGGCAGATAAACCACCCCGACTCGTGAGATTGAGTTTGGAGCCTTTGGAGGCAGAGTCGTGGTTGGTGGTGGTGGTGTGATTAAATGAGAGCCTCCATGTGCTAGAGAGTTTATGCAGTTGTTGAACTGCGCGCTCCAAGTTCGAGGGACGAGGCGCATCGGATATGTGGCTGGGAGTGGATTGCGCCAGGATACCTTTTGCGTGCGGACTCTGTTTAGCGTGCGGACTCCGGCACCATGCTCCGTTTTGCGTGCGGACTCCGGCGGCTTGCACCGTTTTGCGTGCGGACTCCGTTTTGAGTGCGGACTCCGGCACCGTGCTCCGTTTTGCGTGCGGATTCCGGCAGCGTGCACCGTTTTGCTTGCGGACTCCGGCACCGTGCTCCGTTTTGTGTGCGAACTCCGGCGGCGTGCACCGTTTTGCGTGCGGACTCCGTTTTGCCTGCGGACTCCGGCATTGTGCTCCGTTTTGCGTGCAGTTCGAGGTACGTGCACCGTTTCGCGTGCAGGTCTTGTTGGCGTGCACTATTTTCCATGCGGGGTTTAATGGTGTTCACCGTTTCGTGTGCAGGTTTGGTGGCGCGCATCGTTTTGCGCGCGGAACCGTGTGTGCACCGTTTTGCGCGCAACTTGTTGTACGAGCGTCGGATCGAGGCGAGCCTATACACTTTTTTCATCTACTCGACGCGAGGATCATCACTGTATTTTTCTGGGATTTTTTCGGAAACTGCCGAAGGTATACTTTTCCCGTTCTCTGGTGCATGTGATACAGTTGTGTATGGTTGTGTGTTTGTGAGCGCCCTGTATTGTGGAATTTGTAATTCGGCCTACGGGGCTCGGACTTTGGCGTGCAGGTACTCGTTTCGAATGTATCGACGCGAGGAACGCGACAGTTTTTTTGATGGATTTTTCAGAGTCCGTTCTGCAGGTGAAAATTGCACATCTTCAAGGCTGGTTCCAGCAGATGGTGTATACTTGGATATTTTAGCATAAAGTGTAACCTTGGACCTTTTGTTGTACCCAGGAGGGTTCGCGAGTATTTTTGGAACACTGCTAGGAGCCGAGGTTTGCGCGACATGTACCGTGGTTATGGGTTCAGCTGATTGTGCGTGCAAGTGGCCACGCTCTTCACCGACTCCAGGTTTGCCTTGGATTGAGCACTTCAGGTGGGTAAGCTTAATTTAGTAACTGTATAAGGTTTTTATATCATGGTGAATGTAAGTGCACATGTGGGGATATCACCCCTCTATGATTGATAACGGGAGTATTTGATGTACAACCGATATGAGCGAGAGGTAAGCAAGGAATGGCCCACTTGGGTGAGATTGGTATACCATAGTAGGAATGTTTTAGCATGCTTTACTAATATATGCTTCACCCACTTTTATTATTTCTGAGAACAAAGCATGCGTGCATGGACATGTAGTTAGGCCATCTTTTACCGCTGCACTACTTTTGGAACTTGACTTAGGAGAAACCATGTTATCCTTTTCTCCTTCTTTGTTAGTCAGGTGGTCAGTGTTGCTCAGGTTCGAGCAGGGGTTCTGGATAGTGTAGTCGGGACTTGGTGTCTGGGACAGGTTGGATTAGTTGTGGGGCTTTGCGGCAACCGCGGATATTGGGCGGTTGACCGGACATTTATTTATGCACCAGATTGGGTATCTGATTTTCTCTTGTGGACAGAGTTTCCCACTTTGATCCGAGTTATGATCCAGTCCTGCTGATTTATTGTCACGCCCCAGGCCCCAGCGTAAGCCTACCCGGCACGTGCACAGACCCGCCGTGTGCACAAGGTACCCCCCGGTACACACAAGGCGTCTACAACAACCAAGCGGAAAGGAAGCAATATACACATCCTACTAGTAATCAGAGCACAACAGAACTAATCTATACACCAAAGAGAAAAGTAGATAACAACTAACATACAAGAAGTTAAAATCCAATATACAAATTTGGTCCCTTCAAATACAACTTATCAAAATACATGGGTGGTTTCTATGCCAAAATACACTGACACCTCTCCAAGAAAAACAAAAGAAAAGGTGCCCCGCAACCACCTCGAGTGGTGCGACGGGGATTAGCTAACTATGCGATAACCCCTTGCCACGGTCCCGAGCCCCTCCCGCTGCGGATGGCTCTGCAAAACAACAACCCAAATGGGGTGAGAACTATTAATCAATAGTTCCCAGTGGGTAAGCCGCCGAGAGAAGCGAATTACACCACTAGGTCAACTGAGGCATAAGATAGTATAACTGCTGAAATAAAATGCAGGTAATAAACAACTGAAGCAAAGTAAAGTACTCTACTACTATCATGCCTCTATGCTCATGTACAAAGTAATGATGATATGAATCTATCATGTTATCATAATGTCCAACTACAATCAGTAGTATTATTCATGTGGTGTCCAATGTCAAGTTTGCTATCATGTATGCCCAACTACCATGAATGTATCATCTATGTGATATTTCAATGTCAAGTTTGGTTAACTTAATCCTTTTCTCTTGAAGACTTTCTTTGAGTCTAAGCTTGAGCCACACCTCATGGTCCCGTGGTGGTACCCCCCAAGGAGCTATACCAATCCAACGACGTCCCAATCGGCACCCAATCCCGCACGGCGATCATACTGTCGCAAATGGCCAACTCCGGAGTGCCGGCTTGGAGGGAGCGACCCTACCAAGCATGTGCGAATGAGCACAAACGGCAAGCAAGCAAGTCTCGATCATCGTGTCTGAAACACGGAATAGCAAGTCATCGTGTCTAAAACACGGAATAGCATCATCGACCTTTAGGTCGGGGTATAGTATCTCAAGTGTCAATGTTTCATATACAATATTAACATTATCTTGCATAATGAAAGAGTAAAACATTTACAAGTTGTCCTCATGTCTCAAACATGGAATCTGACTATTTCATCTTGATTGTACAAGTTTAGAAGTTTTCTACTTGTATCTCACAACACTAGATGGCCCTAATGTCAAAATGTCCAGTTACACATGATCATATGCATAACATACCTCAATAATTCTATAACATGTATAGTTATTCTCTATTCGTATCCAAAAGCTTAAGTTCACGAAAATTCCTATTCAATCCCCCCTCAAAGTGCCCATGCACCTACAATGTTTACCTCTACTACATAGAGTATGAATTTGTCTACACATGAAGGGGTTCAAATGCATGATCATAAATCATGATAAATCAAACGATGCATATTTAATATAACAATGATGCCCTAAAAGTCTATAGAAGACATAGGGGGAGTTCACCCATTTCGGTGACGTCAGACCCACCGGAAGGTTGCCAAATCCTTATGAAGGATCCTTACCAAGAAGCCCACACTTCCTCTTATGCCCTAAGAGAAGTTTCCAAAGGGTTAAAACATCACAAAACCCTAATCACAAAATCCCTTAAAATTATAAGGAAAAATAGGTGGAAAAAATACCTTGGGTTGAGAAATCTTGCTAAATCTTGAAATCCAAACAAGAAAAGTTTCAAAACCAACCCACAAGAGTGTTCTACACCCATCAATTCCACCCCAAAAGCTATAGGTCAAAAAGCCCTAAAGTAAACCCTAGTTTTCCAAAAGCTAGGTTTTCCTTCAAAAATCCCAAAAGAAATGAAAAAGAAGTATTCTAAGCCTCTTTGAGCTTGAATCCCACCTTGGAAAAGCAAAGGATAGGCACAAAAGCTCCAAACTTCCTTCTTCTCCAAGCTCTTGTAGCAAGCTTCTGTTACGGCATTTTGGTATTGGCATATTTCGTGAGTCAAGTCAGTGAGTTGAGTCGGAGTCTTAAAGGGATCAGATTGTCAATCAGCAATCAAAGACTTAGAGAAGATTCAACAAGAGCTCAAGTTGACACTCAGTGTCTTGAATCTTGAAGATTGAAGTTGAAGAATTGTGGATCAGTTACATCAATCTTAAGAAGAAAGTATTCAAAAGGATCAGGTATGGTTAACTAAATAATTTTGGTGTTCCGAATACTTTCTTAAAGTATAGAAACACTTGGAAGAATTTTTAATTTCATAATAATCAAAAACTGGTGTTCGGACATGTTCAGGATCCGGATCAGGGCCAACGATCCGGATCCCGAAGGTTGTTGCTTCATACAAGACTTCGATCCGGATCCATGCAATTTCCGATCCGGATCCCGAATGTTAAGTTTTCTGATTTGTATGAACGATCCGGATCGGGCAATGCGATCCGGATCCCGAACCCTTGGTTTTCTGGAATCGTCAATCTCGTTACGACGATCCGGATCGCAGTAAATCCGATCCGGATCGCCGTCCTGAAAATTTCCAGATAAGGTAAGTTTTTGATTCTTATCTCTTTCCAAAGGTTTCTAAACTATAAATAGACACTTAGGGTTTCTCAAAAACGTGGGAGCTACGGCCGATCAATTTATAAAACACTTGAGAGCAACCCTAGAGGCTAGGTTTTCATCGTTCTTCTTTATAGCCTCTTTTAGGTCAATTCGATGGTTCTTTCAAGAACATATCTTTTGTCGAATTGATCTAATCTTTGCTTAGAGATTTCTTCTACGGTTCCTCAATGAGAATCTAAGCAAAGGATCACCATCGAAGTCAATATTCTTATCGACTGAGTTTGCGTCGTGGATTCGACGTGGCATCGTGGATTCGGTGTGCTAAAGGCGTTTCGTGGATTCGAAGCGTGCGTTCGTGGATTCGAACGTGAGCAGTGGACGAGCAAAACGGTGGAGCGCGAGGTCCAAGAAATTGAAGGAGGGGTTAAATCCGTGGAGGCGGTAATCACCTTGTTATTCTTCTTTTCTTAGGGATTGTTATTGCGTGGATATCCAACCGGTCAGCGCAAGGTCCGAAGAAGCTGAAGGAGGGGTTTGAGTCCGTGGAGTCGGTAATCACCTTGCTATTCTTCTATTCTTAGTGGATTGTTATTGCGTGTTGGTCCCGTGGTTTTTCTCCTGGATTGGAGTTTCCACGTATATCTCGGTGTGCTGTTTTTATTTTCCGCATTGGTTTTTATTTTGCACTGAGATTGAGTTTTAAAGTATTACACCTATTCACCCCCCCCTCTAGTTGTTTGATAGTACCTATTTAGATCCTTGTGGATCCATAATAACTCTACAATTGGTATCAGAGCTGGTTTTAGGTTTATCTATCATGATGGGTGAAAGTGGTAATATTTATAGACCTCCTCTTTTTGATGGGACTAATTATGCTTATTGGAAAGTGCGGATGAGAGCTTTTCTCATCGCAATTGATGAGCGAGTATGGCAATCCGTGGAATGCGGTTGGGTGCATCCTGTTGAGGAAGTAGGAAATTCTACTACCCCAAAACCTCGCTCTAGATGGTCCAAAGAGGAATTTGAAAGATCTTCTTACAATGGGAAAGGTATGAACGCTTTATTTAACTCTCTTTCCTCGACTGAATTTACAAGAATTTCCGCGTGTGAAACCGCGAAGGAAATTTGGGATATTCTCAAAATTACACATGAGGGTACTAATCTTGTAAAAATTCAAAAGCTCCAGATGCTTACAAGTCAATTTGACTCTATTCATATGGAAGAGCATGAATTGTTTACAGATTATTACACTAGACTTCAAGATGTAATTAATACATGTGCTAATCTAGGAGAAAAGATCCCGGAGTCGAAAATTGTAAGAAAGATACTTCGGACTCTTCCGGAACGGTTTAGGGCAAAGGTTACCGCAATTGAAACCGTTAGTCATCCGGATGAGATGAGTGTTGAGGAATTAGTAGGTGCTTTGCAAACTTATGAATTGACTTTTCCTACTAATCAAGTTTCTTCCAAGTCTTCTTCTAAGCTTACAGGTATTGCATTCAAATCCACAAAGAAAGAAGATAGCGAATCGAGTTCCGACGATGAAATCTCTTTTGCCGATTTTGAAGAACAATTGGCGCGGATCACAAAGAAATTTCGTCGGAAATTTTGGAAGAATCGAACCGATGGATCTTCATCCACGAAACCATCTAAAGGATCATCGGGTTCTAAATCCTCTAACCTCAAATTCCTTGCAAAACCTTCTAAGGAAAAAGATGAATTCGAAGGGGAAATCCGATGTTATAGATGCAAAGGCTACGGCCATATTTCAACGGATTGTCCTACTCCGAAATTATATAAAAAGAAGGCTTTGCAAGCGAAAACTTGGGACGATTTTACTTCTAATGAATCAACCTCAAGTAAAGAGGAAAAAATCGTTGCTTCTCATGCCTCTCATTTTCCCTCTTCTAATAATTGTTTATCATCATTAGTCACTAACTCTACTCCTTTGATTTTGTATGAAACATCAACAACCGGCGGAGAGTCATCAAGTGAGGGGGAGTCGGACGAGGAAGAACTCGTTGAGGCATATCAACAACTTCTTGCGGAATCTAAGAAGATGGCCAAACATATCAAGAAGTTGAGAAAGCAACGACTTGAGAATCAAGACGAGAATCATGCTTTAAAGATCAAACTTCATGATCTCGAGGAGGAACGAGAGTTTTTATTGAATAATAATAAAATCCTCCAAGAAAAGATAAATCAATCGGAAACGGTCGTTAATTCCCATATTGACAAGATTGATTTTCTAGAAAAACAGTTTGAGGAGATTCATGTCACCAACCAAGCATTGACCAAACAAGTTCATCAACTTAAATCCGACATACAAAGGATCTCAACCGATTCCAAGAAACTTGAGTGTATGTCCGGTTTAGGTCAAACAAGTAAGGTTGGTTTGGGATTCAAAAAGGACCAAACTGTGCATGCTTCAAGTTCCACAATGAAATTGAAAGGAAGAACTTGTCACTTATGTGGACTTGAAGGACATTTGGTGAGGGATTGCCCGAAAAAGAGAAAGAAAAATCCTTCGGCAACTTCATCTACGGAGCGGACTCAACGGACTCAAAAGACACATCAAGTCAAAAGAGTTCACTCAATCCATCAAAGGTCCGAGCCACATCATCAATCATACAAGTGGATCATTGCAAGGCAAAGACCTAAGGTGGATCAACAGTCAAAGCGGACAACCCCCGGCCACAACGAATCAAGACAACCCAAAATCCAGCGATTTTGGATTCAGAAAGGTGATATCTTTCCTTGTCTTAAGTTCTAAATAGCTTATGACTGTATGTAATGCTTTGATTGGTTTTCCCTTCATATCTTTCTTAATCTTTGCATTACATGTTTTTCAATGCTCTTCGTTTTTATACTTTGTTTTTGAACAAAAGGATTTTTAATGAACAAGTGCATTGAATGAAAAGGGCTTTCACTTTCAATCACTCCAATTTAATTTTATATGGATTATCAACTTTACTCCTTAATCATAATCTTGAAGATACTTCATTATAGGAGTTTTTGATTTTATAAGCATCAAATTTTAGAAATCATGTGTGATCTTTAGATGCTTAATCTATCTCGGTTGTGTGAATTCATTGTGATAAACGTGAGACAACCGATAGACTAAAATTTGGGATTTAATTCTTTCACGTAAGAGATTGCATTCTTTCAAGTGTATTGAAATGATTTGCAAAAGATGTGGAAAGAGTTACATCCGAAAGGAGTGTGAAAACTACCACCACATGTAGGAAAGAGCTGCCACCCCGGTCGTCCGGTTTGTGTGTGAAGCTACCACATGTTATGGATGCTTGATAGTATTTTATGAGAAAATCTTTAGTTGAAGCATTTGGAGATTTATATGCAAAACTCTTATATTTTGAACAATCTCCTGGTTGGTATAAGGTGGGATAGTTGAAAGATGCTCAAAGAGCCACCCTTAGGTATTTTAGTGCTTATCTCAAATTTGAAAGGGTAAGAAATCAAATTGATGTCATTTGGAAATCTCTGTAAGTCATCTTTGTAAATCCGTTACATCTTGATAGAGTTTGGATCTCAAGATTATTTTGATGACTTGTGTTTGATGAATATAACATGAAAAACGGTTTATAATGTTTTACCTTTATTTTTCATGATTTTGGAGTAAATCTTTTTAATTTTGTGAAATTAATTGGATTGAATGACATCTGTGTGAATTCACTGTTTAAAGCACTTAAATTGATTTCTTGATGGAATACAAATCGGTATTTGAAAAGATTCTAAAATCTGGATTTGTTTCAAGAAATTATTTAATTTTTGCTTTCTGGTACCGGTACGCAATCTGCATTTTTGTTATATATACCAGAACTGAGCTTTTATCTCTCTTTCTCCATGAACTAATTTTGTTAGTAATTTCCTTTTGTCTAGTATGTTCACTGTTTGACAATTTGTGACAAAAAGGGGGAGAAGAGAAATGACGGAGATGAGATCATCAAGAGAGGACAAACGAAACGAAAATGGAAAAATGGGGGAGAACGGAAAATGATGATCGTACCACAAAGGGGGAGAACATAGATGCTCAAGAACATGGAGAACATGTTAGAGATGCTCAAGATAGGGGGAGACAAAGAAAGGTTGAAAGAGCTGGGAAAAACAAAAGAACCAAAAGGATGAATCAAATGTAGGATTTTAATTTCTAACGACTGACGTTTGATTTTGTTTGGAGTTTTGTTTTGCAGGAATTACATCACTTTAAGACTCCAAGTCCTAAGTCATAGAGTATGTTCTAGGACTGTTTGGTTCAAATGTAATTTTGTATTTATTGGATCTTTCACGCAAAGAAAATCAATGTTTTGGTGATAACATTGAATTTCGATTTTTGGTTTAAGATAAGTGACTTGAGCGCTTTTATGTATTTTTGGGTTTTGTCACGAAATTGCCAAAGGGGGAGATTGTTACGGCATTTTGGTATTGGCATATTTCGTGAGTCAAGTCAGTGAGTTGAGTCGGAGTCTTAAAGGGATCAAATTGTCAATCAGCAATCAAAGACTTAGAGAAGATTCAACAAGAGCTCAAGTTGACACTCAGTGTCTTGAATCTTGAAGATTGAAGTTGAAGAATTGTGGATCAGTTACATCAATCTCAAGAAGAAAGTATTCAAAAGGATCAGGTATGGTTAACTAAATAATTTTGGTGTTCCGAATACTTTCTTATAGTATAGAAACACTTGGAAGAATTTTTAATTTCATAATAATCAAAAACTGGTGTTCGGACATGTTCAGGATCCGGATCAGGGCCAACGATCCGGATCCCGAAGGTTGTTGCTTCATACAAGACTTCGATCCGGATCCATGCAATTTCCGATCCGGATCCCGAATGTTAAGTTTTCTGATTTGTATGAACGATCCGGATCGGGCAATGCGATCCGGATCCCGAACCCTTGGTTTTCTGGAATCGTCAATCTCGTTACGACGATCCGGATCGCAGTAAATCCGATCCGGATCGCCGTCCTGAAAATTTCCAGATAAGGTAAGTTTTTGATTCTTATCTCTTTCCAAAGGTTTCTAAACTATAAATAGACACTTAGGGTTTCTCAAAAACGTGGGAGCTACGGCCGATCAATTTATAAAACACTTGAGAGCAACCCTAGAGGCTAGGTTTTCATCGTTCTTCTTTATAGCCTCTTTTAGGTCAATTCGATGGTTCTTTCAAGAACATATCTTTTGTCGAATTGATCTAATCTTTGCTTAGAGATTTCTTCTACGGTTCCTCAATGAGAATCTAAGCAAAGGATCACCATCGAAGTCAATATTCTTATCGACTGAGTTTGCGTCGTGGATTCGACGTGGCATCGTGGATTCGGTGTGCTAAAGGCGTTTCGTGGATTCGAAGCGTGCGTTCGTGGATTCGAACGTGAGCAGTGGACGAGCAAAACGGTGGAGCGCGAGGTCCAAGAAATTGAAGGAGGGGTTAAATCCGTGGAGGCGGTAATCACCTTGTTATTCTTCTTTTCTTAGGGATTGTTATTGCGTGGATATCCAACCGGTCAGCGCAAGGTCCGAAGAAGCTGAAGGAGGGGTTTGAGTCCGTGGAGTCGGTAATCACCTTGCTATTCTTCTATTCTTAGTGGATTGTTATTGCGTGTTGGTCCCGTGGTTTTTCTCCTGGATTGGAGTTTCCACGTATATCTCGGTGTGCTGTTTTTATTTTCCGCATTGGTTTTTATTTTGCACTGAGATTGAGTTTTAAAGTATTACACCTATTCACCCCCCCCTCTAGTTGTTTGATAGTACCTATTTAGATCCTTGTGGATCCATAATAACTCTACAGCTTCAATGGTGGAGAAGGGGAGGTTGAAGAAGAACCCAAGTAGAGAGAGGTGTTGGAGAAGGAAATCCAAGATCTCTTGCTCTCCCTTTCTCTCTCTAGCACTTTCTCTTGCCCTCTCCAAATGAGTGGAAAAGAGAGGTGACGAGGGTTAAAAAAACCCTCAAGCAACAAAAGTCAAAAAGCCCCTTGCAAGAAACGTTATTTCGTTTCTTACTGTGCTGTCCAGACCTGCACGATCCGGATTGCCCTATCCGATCCGGATCCCGAACGTGGAATTTCCAGTTTCGCGCGGACGATCCGGATTGCGCCTATCCGATCCGGATCCCGAAGCCAAAAACCCCAAAAAAATCAAAATTTTCGAAAATTTCCGATTTGCGCCCAAACTCTCCGGAAACCTTCTAGAACCTTCCGGAAGCTTACAAAAACATTCTAAGGGTATCATTCAACCCTCCACACACTCGAACTTCGCAATTTGCTAAAGTTCAGTGTACTACATTTATGATACTTGTTACTGAGGCACTTTACTCGTGTGGGTCGCTCCCCTCGAGTGCCACTCCGGAGTGTGCGATTTTCAGACCTTGAGTCCTTGAGACTCCCATCCCCTATCGGTGTTATGCGTAGGCTGGCATACCCGATTTGGCAGGCACAGCAGGCAGTACCAGTTCTACTGGTGGCATTAGATTGGGCTTATTACAAACATTTGCTTTATAGTTGCACTCGTGTCAGGGGGACCGAGTGGAGTCTAGTGGCAGTGTTTGGACCAGTGCTAGTGTTGTTGGGAACCGTTTGGGGATACGGTGGTCCCAAGGTCATTGTGAGTTGTTGACCGTTGTAGGACAGGCAGGGCAGGCATAGGCAGGCATAGGCAGGCATGGCAGGCAGGCAGGCATAGGCAGGCATGGCAGGCATAGGCAGGCATGGCAGGCAGGCAGGCATAGGCAGGCATGGCAGGCAGGCAGGCATGGCAGGCATAGTAGGCATAGGCAGGCAGGGCAGGCATAGGCAGGAAAGCAGGCATGGCAGGCATAGTAGGCATTGGCAGGCAGGGCAGGCATAGGCAGGCAAGCAGGCATGGCAGGCATAGTAGGCATAGGCAGGCATGGCAGGCAGGCAGGCATGGCAGTCATAGTAGGCATAGGCAGGCAGGGCAGGCATGGCAGGCAAGCAGGCATAGGCAGGCATGGAAGGCAGGCATGGCAGGCATAGTAGGCATAGGCAGGCAGGGCAGGCATAGGCAGGCATAGGCAGGCATGGCAGGCATAGGCAGGCATAGCAGGCATAGTAGGCATGGCAGGCATAGGCAGGCATGGCAGGCATAGCAGGCATGGCAGGCATAGCAAGCATAGAGGCAGGATAGCTGTTGAGAGGCTCCAGCTTCTTTTTATCAGTCTTCACGGCTTTGGTTAGTTTTTGTCTCATGAGGACTTGGTGGGCAGACCGTCGGTTCTGGCGGTGGTACCCACTGAGAACTCCCTCCTTTGGTGTAGTTCTCACACCCTTTGGGGGTTTTCCCCCTTCTTTTTCCTTCGTCTCCTTTGTTTTGCAGAGTCTTAGCGGGTGTTGCTGATTCTGCGGTTGTTGATCGAGGCGAGGGAGTCGCGAGCTAGATCCCTACCCATGTTTGGAGAGTAGCGGTACCCCTTCAGAGGAGAGCTTCAGTAGATTAGTTGTTTTATTTCCTCTTTTGAGAGACTGTTGTAGTGAGGATGATATGTATTGAGAGCCTGTACACTGTTGTATTTATTGGAGATACCTCCCTGTTGAGCCATGAGTTCTGTATCTGAGGATTTTGTACGATTATCATTTTTGGGAGGTGGACATTGTTGCATCATTTCCAGTTGTACAATGATTGATTTTAGTTATACAGCAGATTCTTTTATTTATATCTCTGATATTATGTTTAGCTGTAGTACTTTTTTTGCAGGTAGGACGCTTCGCCTATGCAGGCTGGCATAGGTGGCGGATCTGTTGGCGAGCCCGGGTCGCAGTTTCGACCCCGGGGCGTGACAGTCGTACTTCATCCAGTTCCATCTCCTGCAAATTTTGGGACCGAGTTGGAGCCTTAAGAGGCCGAGAACCGGATTGCTGCTATGGAAAGTTATTTGAAGATTGTTCATCCAGGAGAAACGTCTGGTGCACTTGGTTATTCACTTTTGGGTAGGGACGCCGAGAGTTGGTGGCGTCGAGTTCGTCCTGCTGGACCACCGGGAGCGCAGTTGATGACCTGGAGCGAGTTTCTGCGATTGTTGAGCAGTGTGCCCCTTGTTGCCCAGGATGAGGCTTAGAGGTTGATTATGTTTGAGAGGGGACTACATCTGGATATCTATCTCTTTGTATATTCTCAGCGAGTGCCGACTTTAGATGCAGCGTTTGGGTATGTTCGATGAATTGATCGTGGATCAGTGACCATTTCCAGGAGGGACGAGGAGCGAGGGACCAGCTCCAGTGAGAGACGTCCAGCAACATCAGATTTTGGGTTAGTTGAGTGGATCGAGGTTGCCATGATTCCAATCTCAATATCATGGGTCTCAGAGGAGACAGAGGCCAGGAGGTTCTCGACAATCGAGGCACCAGTAGCAGTGTCAGGACGAGTATGTCATCTGCGGTGAGCCGCATTCATCGCCATAGTGTGACCTCGGGCAGGGGCGTTGTCTTTCTTATGGATAGTTAGGACATATTCAGGCAGAATGTCCCAGAGTAGTGCTCAGGGTTTGCCGTTTACGACAGCACCCCACTACCCCTTCAGGATGAAAAGGTTCATCCGACTACCAGTAGGCTGATAAAGCCGTGATACCGAGATGGATAGAGCGATGGCCGCCAGCATCTAGCGGATGAATTTGTGCAGCTGGTCTGAGGACACCAGGATAGTGGATTGTGTCCTACCTGGTGTGGACTTCCTTATAGTCATTGGATTTAGAGCTTGTTGATGCCAACACAGTTTGTGCATGTTTCAATGAAGCAGGGGTAGCTTAGTGTGGGCCAGAGTTGAGACTGTTGGCTTGTGCACGTGAGGATCAGGTTCCAGATCACGTATAGCACATGGATGAGTGTTGCCAGTCCTACACCAGCTTCGGGATGTTGTTATGAGATTGGTTATCCCAATGCTATGCTATCATGGACTGTCGAGAGAGGACAATGACCCTCCGTGGACCTGGTCAGGAGGAGTACGCTTATAGAGGAAGCCTGAGCACGATAGAGTTTGAGTCGTGATCGTATCGCTTCGCGAGCGACCATAGAGGAGGTGCTTACGGCGGCACCGGGATTAAGGAATATCGTTATCGCCCGTGTGATCCCGGGTGAAAGTCTACCTGATCTGATATTGAAGACGCCGCTTAGTGAGATTGAGATTGAGATAGTAATTGACGTGGTTTTGGGAACCACGCCGATTTTGGTAGCACCTCGTGGAGTATCGCCCGTAAGACTGAAAGAGAGTTGTTAGCGCAGTTGCGGGATCTGATGGATCGAGAGGTCTGTATGACCCAGTGCCACGTTGCGGGTACGTAACAGTGAGGGTTATATGATAGTTCGAGCACAGGCAGGTTTGGATTGTATTTTGGCAGATGGCCTTTTGTGAGATTGAAAGCATTATGGAACCCTACAGCCGAGGCTGTGCCCAGTGAGTGATCAGAACCCGGAGGGGGCATTATGAGCTTGTAGTGTGGTCAAGTGGATTGACTAAGGCCCTGCCGCCTTTAGGATTTGAGAGATTGTGTGTTCCAGCTGAGGATGATGCCAGTATGGATGTGGATGATTGCCGGTGATCAGAGATTACCCGAGATATAGGATTGATCTTGTAGTATTATCCCGGCGAGGACATTATGGTCAGGCATACCTTGTTTAGGCAAGTAGTGCAACCTTGGAATGAGGTAACTGTTCAGTGGATGCCACTGTTGGAATTTTGGAATATGAAGTGTTAGTGGTAGCAGGAACGACTCCAATGCCCTCTCTCTTTTTCTCTTTATGCCGAGGCTTGACGAACTGATCGACGATTTCGGAAGGCTGCTACAGAAATGGAAAAGGGTGCCGGAGCCGGTTCTTGTTTGATTGGGGTGAAGGCACTCGCCATTCGGGATTTTCGAACTTTTCGCCGTTGCCGGCTGGTTTTCAAAATCGAGAGTTAGGGGTTGGGGAATGTTCCTGATGTTTGGTTCTTTCTTCTTGATGGTTACGAGGGTGTATTTCCGAGTTTGAGCCGTGGGTGGCTGTATGGGTAGCGAAAGAGTTATCACTATTCTGAGGAATGTATGGATTTGATCCCCAGCATGTTTTGGGTTCTGCTTCTTTGGAGTTGGACAAGGATTTGAGCTATCAGAAGCAACCGATGCAATTCTTGCTCGTGAAGCTAAGGAATTGTGCAGTCGAGTTATACCTTTGGTGAAGGTTCAGTGGAGTCATTGTGATGAGTGAGAAAGGCCAGTAGAGAGCCTGAGGATGAAATGAGGATCTCCTTTACCCATTTGATCGAAACCCCCTCCTGAGTTATGGATTTATTTTGGGTTTCGAGGACGAAACCCTTTTTAAGGAGGGGAGAGTGTAGAATACCGGGATTTCGGATGGCGCGCCGATCGCGCGAGATGGCGTGGAGTGGAGAAATTGCCTCGGGCGTGTTCCACATGTGTCTTCAGTTGAGTTCGGGTTGATTCGGATCTACGCGGAAGCCCCAGCTCGATTCAGAGTTTTCCGGGCTTTGGGCGCCGATAGAGAACTGGTTTGGGAAACACTTGGAACAGGTGTATTTTATGTTTACAGCGGAGTTCGGGAGGTTCCGGACTGACGCGAAGGACCCGAAAGCGAAAAGTGAGTCGGAACTGACAATTTTGGAGCCGATTTTTGGTTTGAGCACCCCGACTCAACGGTTGAGCTTCTTGGGGAGAAAAAGCTGTGGACACGTGTATTTTCAGATTTCAGCGGAGTTCGGGAGGTTCCGGACTGGTGCGGACGCCACGAGGGCAAAAAGTGAGTTGGCGGGGGGGGGGGGGGGGGGGGGGGCTTTTGATGGTTTAATTAATTAATTATTTAATTAGTGAATTTAGCATGTGAGGAAACAAAGGAAAGAAAATTAGAGAAAGTGAGAGAGGGAATGGAATTAAGGTGTAGTTGTGATATTTTTCTTTGGTGGTGCATTTATTACAGCCAACCACCACCACACACATTAATTAAGCCCCTCTTAATTAATTGTTGCCATGTCATCGTCCTCTTCATAGGGCAAAGCAGAGGAAATGGATTGGAACAGAGGAAAGCTTGAAAGATGAGAAAAGAGAAGAAGAAGAAGGAATGAGAAAGGGAAAAAGTTGGAAGTGAGAGGGTTTGTATGGGAGATGCGATGGTGGACCTATGGTCGGAAGCCGAGCGGAGAGCGCGGCGAGCGGCGCGCGACGGATTTGAGAAAGAGGTAAGTGCAGTTTTTCTTTGGAGTTAGAGTTGCTCTTTTTTTTGGCTGGGAGGTTGAGCTTTGGTTTTAGTTTGTTTTTTGGTTGGTTTTAAGGTGTTCTGTTTGTTGCTTGGACTTGCTGTCCATGGGAGGAGCAACCAGCGGAGCCGCGGACGCAGCAGGGAGCGCTGCAGCAACGCGCGCAGCACTGCGGGCGCGCGGGCGCGCGGCAGCCCTAGGGGGCGCGCGGCAGCGCATGCGGGCGCGCGGGCACCCGGCAGCCCTTGCGGGCGCGCGGCGGGCCAATCGGTCGCGCGGCCGGCCCAGGCGCCGCGCGGGCGGCAGCAGCGCGTGCGGTTGCCGCGGCTGCTGCGTGCGGCCATCGAGTTGGCAGGGTGCCGTTTCCGGTGGCCCGAGTGCGCGCACGCCGAGGCCGTGGGTTGCCCGGGTGTCGCATGGATTTTGTTGACCGTTTTTGTCGCGGCTTTTGTTTCTTTTGCTCTCACAGGACGGCGCCATTGTGGCGGATTTCGGCATGGTGCCGTGCGGAGCTCGGACCAAGTGGGTGGTAGGGTGTTGATTGCAGTTGGCTCGAGGCGATGGAACTAGAGAGAGGAAGAATCCTTGTATGATTTGTTGTGAGTAAATGGGCTTAATATTTGGAGAGGTGGATTGGTATAAGTGTGTAATTGCGTTATGTGAGCAGGGAGTGTGCTATGGTCTTGTGTGTATGTGAGGGTGGACTTAAGTAACTGGTGATTATGTGAGCAAGAATTTTAAGAGTGCTGTGGTTTTGTGAGTGGATTAGTGGAGGAATTAGTGTGTGTGTGCTTTTGAAGCTTTTAAGCATACTGTTGGTGATGTGTATTTGGATTTATTTGTGTGTGCAGAGGAGACATGGAGTTTACTATGTGTGGAACTTTTAATGTGTTGTGAGCTTATAATTAGGTATGTTGTTGTATGGAGGACCTGTTTTATGCTGGAAGCAAATATAAAAGTATTGGCTTTATGGTCTTTGTTTTGTGCAATTGGAGCCGTAGAGTGGGTATGTGCGGATTATGAAATTGAGTTGTACCGTTGGTGGATTTGTGGTTACTTGAGCACTGGTTGCATTGTGATTTGGCCGTGGAGTGTGCCGGTTGCGCGCTGGATTTTGTGAAGACTTGAGGAAAATTAAATGCGCTTCCAGGGATTTTTTCGGTTACGTGACTGTGTGCGCGCGCGCGGCGCATTTTTCGAGGTTTCGGCGCTTCACCGACTTCAGCGAATGCCTGCGGAAAGCGTTCTAGGTGGGTTGGAATTTCTCAAAAATGTGTGGAATGCCCTTTAAAGCTATTGAATGCAAGTTGATCATGTATATTATGTTATTTTTTCCCTATAATTAAATCTGATAGTTGCCTGGATTTTTCTGTAAAATTTATTGGAACCCCGGATTATTTTTAGTAGACTCCTGATATTATATGACACTAGGTTTCATGTTTTGTTTGCATCGTAATTGCACCTGAACCGTTTTAAAAATCGAGAAACCCGTTTTAAGGAAAATCAATGTTTTCAAAGGTGGTTTTTAAATTATGAGTTGCCAAAGGTATGGAATAGATTCAGGGTGCTTGTATACTCGTGCCGGGGGCTGAGTAGATTTTTTTTAGAGCATTGTGAGATGATTTTCTAGTATCGTGAGAGAGTTTTAGCATTGTTCCAGTTCGGGGGCGGAAGCTATGGGCGGCTATGCCTGCAGCCTGTTCTTGTTTGATAGGGTTGTAGGTGGCAGTCGTTCAGATTTTTCAGGCCTTCCGTGTGAGAGATTGAGAATTTATTCCCTGATTGGTTTACTCTAGATCAAGGGTTGTGTTCTGATTTAGTGGTGGAGATGGTTCTCCCACTTAGCTTTGAGAGTTTTGGGGGTTCTGGCAGATCGAGTCGTGGAGGTTTCCCGACTCAGCCACGGGTCGTGCATTATCAGATTGAGTCGTCGAGGGTTCTCCGACATAGCTGTGAGAGTGTTTGGGCTTTTCCTGTTTGAGTCGTGGATCTTTTCTGACTGAGTTATGCTAGTTGAGCATTGAGTTCCGATCTGTTTGATCGTAAATTATAGCCTGATGTGTCACGCCCCGGAGGTTCTAAAGGAGCGAAAAACGTACCCATTTTTTTTTTTTAAATAATTACATGAACCTTGCCTCCGGCGCGTATCAGACCAGCCGCATATACAAATTCACTCCCCAATCGGGCGGAGTCTCCTTTGTATATGCACGGCGTCACAATCAATTCCAATGCTTTAACCATTCCAATCATGACATGCAACAAGGAGAGGATATAGTACATCAAACCATCACCGCTATCTTATACAGTCTATAGCATAAACCCATGGGTTTTGAAAATCGGTGCCCACACGACACCCAATTTTCTAAATTGTTTTCGCAAACTCTTTGTGCGGCCATTAACTTGAAAGGATAAATCCACGGGTTTTAAACTCGGTGCCCACACGGCACTTGCTTTGAAAACATCTTTGAAACCGATTTGTATTTGAAAACAAGCCACAATTACACATCCTATCATTCACCAGTTAGTTACAAGAAAGTCCTCGTCCCAACATCCATCAGAAACCACAGTATATGAATCATAGTTAACTAACCATAGTAATGCAATAACCAAAAGTAAATAAAATAAAGTATCGTTTTACTAGCCCTCTTAGCTAGTGTTCTCTAACTGATGCCTCACCGTCGTCCCGAAATCCACCCCTACTCGAACCTGTCATAGTGTGGGTTGTCAGTGACTGATAAAGTAGAGAACAAGCAAGTAAACGCAATAAATAGAAAGAACACACCGCGTCACAGGGCATTTACTTTTCCCCTCCCCCTCATGTATCGCTAAATCCCTGTTGAAAGTCCCGCTGGGCACCTACCCCAGCTTTCCTGAATACTTTGGGCACCAACCCCAATATCGTACTCATCTTCTTGGTGCCTCCAACCCCTCGACTGCCCAAGTAGCAGCCGCCTCCCCTTGAGGGGTCCCCACTAACCTCCCCTTGTCGGGTACACGGGTAAATGACTTACCATCTTTCCGGAAAAATACACCCTCTGCAGTGGCCAAACTGCCGGTGTGCGTGTAAGCAATATGAGTGTTTTAATGCCTTGCGACCTCAGCCGCTATAACCAGAGTAGTATAACGCACCTGCGACCGCAGCCGCTATAACCAGAAAAGTATACCGCACCTGCGACCGCAGCCGCTCGATTGAAATAGTAAAAGGGATTCACATGCTAGGGGGTTAGTCAAATTATAACCGTATCTACTTTATCAAAACGAGTATTCGGAAACAACACCTCACCGGTAATAACCAACACCTACCCACCTGAGTGAAGATAAACGACCGCTCCCATGTTCCTCCTAGGCGAATCCGAACTTCACGCGGCCTAATAAAATAATCAAAAATGCCTTTTAACACTTTTACCTTAATTAGGCAAAACAGTGGTCCCGACCACTGTAACCACAGATCGACGAAAAACCAAAATCACTGTGCCAAGCGGACCGTGTCGTCCCACAGAAAACTGTCGAACCAAAAACTGTCCCGAAGAACTCCATCGTTGTTATAAATATTCTCGTGGTCAAAAACACTCAAAAACGGTACGAAACGGGCCGAAAACGGAGCTACCGGAGCCTTCCGTTGGGGGCTGGTGCACGGAGCCGGTCGTGGACCGGGTCTGCGCGTCGGCGGCTGGGCGGCATGCGCTGGGTGCACACAGGGAGCGTGCACCACGCATCCTGGGCCGGGCCGGTGCACGACACGAGCGCGCACCGGGCTCACGGCCGTAGGGGCCTGAGGCGCGCACCGGGTGCACGCTGTAGCGTGCACCGCGCCTGAGCGGGCCGGGCCGGCGCACGAAAGCGTGCGCCGGGTCTGCAGCTTTTGCGCCGTGGGGCGTGCGCCAGGTGCACGCCCGGGCCTGTGGACCGCACTGTACGGCTTTGCACACTAACCCCCGTTCGTGGCTTTCTTCTCCGTTTTCGCTCCCGTGCGACTCCGGCGACGACCCCGCGAACATGGTAACGACGGCGGCGGCCTCCCGTTTAATAACGGCGGCGGCGGCCTCCCGTTAACTCTCCCATGCTCCGACAAAACCCCCACAAAAAACCCCTGAACGAAACCGCGGTAAATCTAACGACTAAAACATTGATCAAAAACCAAAATCAAGAACCCGTGATCAATGCACCGAAAAAGTTGACCTAAAAAGAACACGAAAAACCCTCGATTAATCCAACCAAAAGAAATAACGATCGCTAACCTCGATCTATCGGGATTAAAGAATCGATCTTGTTCCTCGAGGCGTTGGGGATCCGGATCCGCTCCCCGTAGATGATGACGTCTCGTTGTCCGGTCTCCGGCACGTCAATCGAGGCGATCGGGTCCCTCCGCTTCCTCTTCTCTATTTCATTTTTTTTCCTCCGGTTAGGGTTTCCTTTTCTTTTCTCTTTTCTCCTTTCTCTCTTTTCAAGCTAGGGTTTCCTTTCGGTATACGGGGAATAAATAAATCTTGATATTAATTTATTTCTTTTATTTTCCCTTTTCGAATGTACGTCAAAATCCACGTCGGATATTTTAAATCCCAATTAATTAATTCCTTAATTAATTAATTCCTCAGGGATAATCCTTCGGGATAATTCTTTAAGGATAATGCCTTATTTCCTCGGAAAGCGTGCAGAATCACTTACACGGATTTTGATGCACCACCTGGCTATTGCGATCCTTTTCACCCATTTCTGGGGGTTCCGTAAGTCGGAATCCGGATCCGATCGCACCGCCGTTCTCTGTTTTCCGAGCTCTATCGCAGAAAAATACCCGCACCTCAGAATTATCCACTCCAGTAAACCCGTTACATCGATTACTCCATACATATCCTTTATTAGCAGGAGGGTAAAACGTTACCAAAAATCTGTGATATTACACCACTCACCCCTTAAAGAAGTTTCGTCCCCGAAACTTAACCTCAACCCTCGCTGAAAAACTCAGGATAACACTCCTTCACTTTCGTCTCAAGTTCCCACGTTGCCTTGCGCTACTCGTGGGTACTCCATTGCACCTTTACGTAGGGGATCGTCCGTTTACGAAGTTCCTTTTTCTTCTCTTGCCAAGATCCGTATTGACGTTTCCTCGAAGCTCAGAACCTTCTGCAGTTCGACGGCCGGAGCGTTGAGGACGTGCGACGGGTCGGGGAGGTACTTCCGGAGCGTCGAGACGTGAAACACATTATGCACCTATTCAAGATTTGGCGGTAAGGCCAACCGATATGCCACCGGGCCCACGCGCTCCAAGATCTCGAACGATCCCACATACCATGGGCTCAGCTTTCCTCGTATGCCGAACCGTCTTGTCCCCTTTGACGGTGACACATGTAACAACACATGGCCCCCTACCTCACATTCCCATTCCCGTCGCCTTTGGTCCACGTAACCTTTCTACCGGCTCTGGGCGGTCAACAACCGCTGCCTGTTAAGGCGCACCTTTGCTTCCGTTTCCCCTACGAGGTCTGGCCCCAACAGCTTCCGCTCCACCAAGTCGTCCCAGCAAATAGGCGATCGACATCTGCGTCCGTACAAGGCTTCGTATGGGGCCATCTGGATACTAGTTTGATAGCTATTATTGTAGGCAAATTCCACGAGGGATAGGTAGCGTGACCATCCCTCACCCCGATCTAGCACACCGGCTCGAAGCATATCTTCGAGAATCCGAATCACTCGTTCCGATTGCCCGTCCGTCTGCGGGTGGACTGCCGTGCTAAACTGCAGCTCGGTCCCCAATGCCTGCTGCAAACTTTGCCAGGAGTTTGACACGACGCGCGTCCCTATCAGAAGTTGTCGATGACGGTATTCCATGCAGTCTCACCACCTCGTCAATATAGGTCTGCACCAGCCGATCCCTGCTCCACGTCGTGTGAATCGGTAGGAAGTGGGCCGATTTCGTCAGACGGTCCATAATGACCCATATCGCGTCACGTCCTTGCTACGATCGCGGAAAACCGGTTACAAAGTCCATGGTTATCCATTCCCATTTGCACTCCGACATGGGCAATGGTTATAGTTTTCCCCCGCCGATCGCTGATGCTCTGCTTTCACCTGTCGGCCCACCAAACATCGTGCCACGAATTGCGCCACATCCCTTTTTAACTTGGGCCACCAGAAGGTCTGCCTCAGGTCTCTGCATATTTTTGTACCTCGAGGATGCGCAGTGTCGGGGCATTATGCGCTTCCGCCAGAATTTCTTCCCTTAACGGAGACTCATCCCCGAAACTATATCAGTGCCGACTACAAAATCCCCACTTGGTTTCGAGGATAATCCGTTCCGTACCTGCTGTTATTGCGTGTCCATTGTTTGGCCTTCCACGACCCTCTCTATCAGTGTAGGCTTTATCATTAAGGATAGATGTTTCCCAACTGCACCTGCTGGCACTACCTCCAGTCTCATTTGCGAGAATTCTGCAATTAGACGATCTTGTTGGGTAAGGGTGCTCAATGCCGTTTCCCCCAGTCCCTTCCGGCTCAAGGCGCCGGCCACCACATTTGCCTTCCCGGGGTGGTAGTGGGTGGACAAATCGTAGTCCATTCGTAGTTCCAGCTATTGCCTTTGTCGTAAGTTCAGTTCCTTCTGCGTAAACAGGTCTTTGATGCTCTGGTGATCGGAACACACGTTACAGTGCGCCCTGCAGAGGTAATGTCTCCATAGCTTCAAGGCAAACACGACCGCCGCGAGCTCTAGGTCGTGTGTTGGGTAGTTCTGCTCGTAATCCTTGGGCTGTCTTGATGCGTAAGCTAAGACCTTCCCTTGTTGCATCAATACGCTTTCAAGATCGCTTCGAGATGCCTCACAAAAGATTTCGTAGTCCTCACCGGGCTGCGACAATGTGAGCACCGATGCCCGTGTGAGTCTGTCTTTAAGTTCCTCGAAGCTCTTCTGGTATTGGGTTGACCAGACGACTTTCTCCCCTTTCCGGGTTAGTCGATTCACGGGAGCGGCTATCCTTGAGGAGTCTTCCTCGAAACGTCTGTAGTACCCCGCCAGTCCTAGAAAGCTTCGGATTTCTGTCCCTTTTGTTGGCCGAGCCCAGTCGGTCACGAATTCTATCTCCCTCGGGTCCTCTACTATTCCCGACACTGAGACTATGTGTCCCAACAAGTCTACCTCGCGGAGCCAGAACTCACCCCTTTTGAGTTTGGCATACACTTTCTGGTACCGGAGGGTCTGGGGGATCGCTCGCAAGTGTTCCTCGTGCTCTTTGTCTGTGCGAGCGTAGATCGGGATGTCATCTAAAAAGACCACTACCAACTGGTCTAGGAAAGGATCCATGATCCTATTCATCACTTTCACGAACACCGCTGGAACGACAATGAGTCCAAACGGTATAACCGTAAACTCATAATGACCATACCGAGTCCGAAGGTCTATTTTCGGTATGTCATCCCTCCGGACTTTAACCTGGCGATAGACGGACTGCAGATCAGTCTTTGAAGACGCCGTCGCTCCTGGTAGTTGGTCGAATAGGTCCTCCATCCGAGGCGAGGGTATTGTCCTTTACTATGACCTTATCCATTCCCCGATTGTCGATGTACAATCGCAATCTCCCGTCCTTCTTCCGTACGAATAGAACGGGTGTGCCCCAGGACGGCACGCTCGATTTCTCACAATCGACTAGCACCTGTTACTCGGTAAGCCTATCCCTTCCGAGTATCCCCACGAATTCTCTTAGCAGTGACACCACTAAGTCACAAATGTCGGATCGTTGGCGCTAACCATTAACCCCAAAAGTCTGAGCTTTTAGAGGTGCGCAACCGATTCACTTACAGCGGCATACACCGCACTAAAGATCTCGACCGGACTCAACCCTCCTGGACGTTGGGTCTGTTATTGGGCCTCTTGCCGTTAGGTCTATTGTGGACCGCAGCCCACTCCACCTATTGGGCTCACCCAACCCAACTCACTAGTCCCCTGGGCCTATTGTCTCGAGGCAGAAAGTTGGACCTATTTGACCCATAAATAAAGGGCCAACACCAAAGACAACTAAGTCTTCGCATCCTTATTGGGCAGGAAGGTACAAAGTATTTGCTTCTAAGGGTTCTCCTGGGGTCAAGACCAACATTACTCTTTGTAAGGGGTCTTTCCTGCTACTACTTCCCTCGGGTGGTGCGTCCTTTGTCGTGTCGTCGCATGAGACCTCTCATCCGTGTCGCGACTCTGAAGAACTGTTCCCGGGTTCGGGGCAGTTAAAGCGGAACTGTCCCAGTTTGTCACCTCAGAAGCAAAGGTCGTGCTTCCGTAAATGAATAATCCCCCGGGGTGTGCACCTCAGTAGGTGATGTCTGACCGGTCCCTGCTAGGAAATCCCCCTCCGGAGAAGGGCTGGGGTCGTTTCTTGTCCTTGCCGTACTCCGAGTCCTCTCGTCGGGCGCGCGTCTCCACGAATCCGTGCTCCACTACTCTCTGGAAGGTGTGAAGCTCCACTACTTGCACGACTTCGAAAGTATTGCTCCGCAATCCGTCTACGAAGAGGCGGGCTTTATGTGCTTCATCCCTCACAACAAGGAAACACAATTGGCCAACCATTATATTCTTGTCGATACTCCATGACGTATCGATTCCCTTGTCTGATGTGTTTCAGATTCCTTGCGGTGTCTTCAGATACTGGGGTGGTCGGCTCCCGTTGGGAAAGTCATTCCCAGGTTATGGCTGGGGTCGTTTTCGGCCCCCCCGGCAGGCTCATGATCCTGCTACCGGGTGCTAGAGCGGCCAATTCCCGCCCTACCCCAGTGGTCCTGTCAATCGCTTCTCAGTAAGCGGGTAAACCCACCATCGGTATTACCCGAATCGTGTCGCTATGTAGGCCATCCTTGTGAAGGCGAGCCGTGCGGGGTTCGTCTTTCCTAACCAAAGAGGAAAGCGCTAAGCCATGTCGCGTAATCCGTTTGTTGGAGTAGCCGATTCTCCACCGTTGTCGGAACCGTCGTATCCTATTCTGCACCATCGATTGCAGAGCGGTTCCGGGCCATTAACCGTGCATACAAAGAAACCAAGTTAGTCCTAGACTTAATTGGTCTAGCACCTTGACCTACGAACACTGGGACTCTATCCCTTTTTCCCCGCGCTCACGCTTGTACTTTACACACCTACACCTTGGTTATCGAATTGGTTAGTCCCTTGTGGCATTCCTTTCTATGGATGTTGGTCACGATCACCTTGGTTAAAATCGTTTTCTCTGATAACATAAAATCTGTCACGCCCCGGAGGTTCTAAAGGAGCGGAAAACGTACCCATTTTTTTTTCTTAAATAATTACATGAACCTTGCCTCCGGCGCGTATCAGACCCGCCGCATATACAAATTCACTCCCCAAACAGGCGGAGTCTCCATTGTATATGCACGGCGTCACAATCAATTCCAATGCTTTAACCATTCCAATCATGACATGCAACGAGGAGAGGATATAGTACATCAAACCATCACCGCTATCTTATACAGTCTATAGCATAAACCCATGGGTTTTGAAAATCGGTGCCCACACGACACCCAGTTTTCTAAATTATTTTTGCAAACTCTTTGTGCGGCCATTAACTTGAAAGGATAAATCCACGGGTTTTAAAATCGGTGCCCACACGGCACTTGCTTTGAAAACATCTTTGAAACCGATTTGTATTTGAAAACAAGCCACAATTACACATCCTATCATTCACCAGTTAGTTACAAGAAAGTCCTCGTCCCAACATCCATCAGAAACCACAGTATATGAATCACAGTTAACTAACCATAGTAATGCAATAACCAAAAGTAAATAAAATAAAGTATCGTTTTACTAGCCCTCTTAGCTAGTGTTCTCTAACTGATGCCTCACCGTCGTCCCGAAATCCACCCCTACTCGAACCTGTCACAGTGTGGGTTGTCAGTGACTGATAAAGTAGAGAACAAGCAAGTAAACGCAATAAATAGAAAGAACACACCGCGTCACCGGGCATTTACTTTTCCCCTCCCCCTCATGTATCGCTAAATCCCTGTTGAAAGTTCCGCTGGGCACCTACCCCAGCTTTCCTGAATATTTTGGGCACCAACCCCAATACCGTACTCATCTTCTTGGTGCCTCCAACCCCTCGACTGCCCAAGTAGCAGCCGCCTCCCCTTGACGGGTCCCCACTAACCTCCCCTTGTGGGGTACACGGGTAAATGACTTACCATCTTTCCGAAAAAATACACCCTCTGTAGTGGCTAAACTGCCGGTGTGCGTGTAAGCAATATGAGTGTTTTAATGCCTTGCGACCTTAGCCGCTATAACCAGAGTAGTATAACGCACCTGCGACCGCAGCCGCTATAACCAGAAAAGTATACCGCACCTGCAACCGCAGCCGCTCGATTGAAATAGTAAAAGGGATTCACATGCTAGGGGGTTAGTCAAATTATAACCGTATCTACTTTATCAAAACGAGTATTCGGAAACGACACCTCACCGGTAATAACCAACACCTACCCACCTGAGTGAAGATAAACGACCGCTCCCATGTTCCTCCTAGGCGAATCCGAACTTCACGCGGCCTAATAAAATAATCAAAAACGCCTTTTAATACTTTTACCTTAATTAGGCAAAACAGTGGTCCCGACCACTGTAACCACAGACCGACGAAAAACCAAAATCACTGTGCCAAGCGGACCGTGTCATCCCACAGAAAACCGTCGAACCAAAAACTGTCCCGAAGAACTCCATCGTTGTTATAAATATCCTCGTGGCCAAAAACACTCAAAACGGGACGAAACGGGCCGAAAACGGAGCTACCGGAGCCTTCCGTTGGGGGCTGGTGCACGGAGCCGGTCGTGGACCGGGTCTGCGCGTCGGCGGCTGGGCAGCATGCGCCGGGTGCACACAGGGAGCGTGCACCGCGCATCCTGGGCCGGGCCGGTGCACGACACCAGCGCGCACCGGGCTCACGGCCGCAGGGGCCTGAGGCGCGCACCGGGTGCACGCTGTAGCGTGCACCGCGCCTGAGTGGGCCGGGCCGGCGGACGAAAGCGTGCGCCGGGTCTGCAGCTTCCGCGCCGCGGGGCGTGCGCCAGGTGCACGCCTGGGCCTGTGGACCGCGCTGTACGGCTTTGCACAGTAACCCCCGTTCGCGGCTTTCTTCTCCGTTTTCGCTCCCGTGCGACTCCGGCGACGACCCCGCGAACATGGTAACGACGGCGGCGGCCTCCCGTTTAACAACGGCGGCGGCGGCCTCCCGTTAACTCTCCCATGCTCCGACAAAACCCCCACAAAAAACCCCCGAACGAAACCGCGGTAAATCTAACGACTAAAACATTGATCAAAAACCAAAATCAAGAACCCGTGATCAATGCACCGAAAAAGTTGACCTTAAAAGAACACAAAAAACCCTCGATTAATCCAACCGAAAGAAATAACGATCGCTAACCTCGATCTATCGAGATTAAAGAATCGATCTTGTTCCTCGCGGCGTTGGGGATCCGGATCCGCTCCCCGTAGATGATGACGTCTCGTTCTCCGGTCTCCGACACGTCAATCGAGGCGATCGGGTCCCTCCGCTTCCTCTTCTCTATTTCATTTTTTTTTCCTCCGGTTAGGGTTTCCTTTTCTTTTCTCTTTTCTCCTTTCTCTCTTTTCAAGCTAGGGTTTCCTTTCGGTATACGGGGAACAAATAAATCTTGATATTAATTTATTTCTTTTATTTTCCCTTTTCGAATATACGTAAAAATCCACATCGGATATTTTAAATCCCAATTAATTAATTCCTTAATTAATTAATTCCTCAGAGATAATCCTTCGGGATAATTCTTTAAGGATAATCCCTTATTTCCTCGGAAAGCGTGCAGAATCACTTACACGGATTTCGATGCACCACCTGGCTATTGCGATCCTTTCCACCCCTTTCTGGGGGTTCCGTAAGTCGGAATCCGGATCCGATCGCACCGCCGTTCTCTGTTTTCCAAGCTCTATCGCAGAAAAATACCCGCACCTCAGAATTATCCACTCCAGTAAACCCGTTACATCGATTACTCCAAACATAATCTTTATTAGCAGGAGAGTAAAACGTTGCAAAAAATCTGTGATATTACATGCTGAGACTGAGGTTTTATGCCAGTTGTGGGATACTTGAGTTCGCGGGGTCGCTCCCTGCGAGCTACGCTCCAGATGCGATGATGATACCGAGCCTGACGAGGCTGCGATGTGGTTACTGAGATGGTCCTTGAGGGACACCCTACGTAAGACCAAGCCCTGTTTGGGCACGAGTGGCAGTAGATGAGCGCAGGCTTGACTGGTCCAAAGAGGGACAGTCATTGGGATTGGGTGATATGTGTGAGTGAGTTTCATAGCATGTTCATAGATGAGATTTCCTTTGAGCATGATACTTGAGGCATGTTAGCAGTAGCGAGTGTATGCACATTTCATCATTAGTATAATTTCTTGAGCATGATGATTGAGACATGATAGCTATAGTTCCTTTCAACTTTTATCTATCTATCTATCTGCATACCTATCTGTTTTGCCTCTAGTAGACATAGTGGGCATACCGTGGATATTGGGACGGTACCCATTGAGATCTGCCTTCTGCAATAGATCTCACACCCGCTGCGATGACAGGTTTGAGGCAGTTGTTCCGGCCTGGTTCGCATGGAGACAGCAGATCGAGGTGAGGACGCGGCCGAGTAGTTCCTTACCAGCATTGAGAGTCTGAGGTAGAGGTACCCGGGGTATTTTATGATTCCACTTTTGTACTAGACATTCTGAGAGACTTGTGAGGATTTCTATTTATTGTTTCATAGTTGACAGACTTTGTATTAAGGACTTTTATTTATCCGGATGTTCAGTTGATCTATGTAGCTTCTAGTTTATTTCAGCTCTGATACATATTTTAGCTCTAGATCTGACTTGCAGGGTAGACGCTTCGTTTGTGCGGCAGTTTCCGTACAGATGGCGGATCTGTTGGCGAGCCCGGATCGCAGTTTCGACCCCGGGGCGTGACATCCTCACTCGGTCACTCTCAGATCCAGGCCACCCGAGTGGGCTGCTCAACTATAGGCTACTATCACAAGGGGCCCCCAGGGACACAACCTCAAGCCCTGATCACCTCAGTAGTTCCACACAGCGCCCACTGTGGAATCGTTAAACTCAACCCCAGGCGGCTCTCCCTCTCAAGGTATCCGCCACCACAGTGGCTTTGTCCGGGTGATACTGGACGCTCAACAACAATTCAATTGCTACTTAACAGCCACTAAGGGAGGCATCACTATAACTCACGAATCCAACTCCCATCACTGGCAATGCAAAAATTGGCGCTAGTATCGGTCTCATCATCCATTCGCCAAGCTCTGCTGGCACTACCCAGTCCAAGAAGCTCCTCACCTCAATAATTAATGTCGGTCTCGGCCAATCTCGAATAGCATCCATTTTAGCCGGATTTCCACCGCCGCTACTACGGCGAGAATAATGTGGCCCAAGAAGATATGCTTCCGAAGCTAAAACTTATACCACAACAACTTGGCATGCAGCTTCCTCCTCGCAGACATTGTAGCATCATCCACAAGTGCTCCTCATGCTCCATGTCACTCTGGGAGTAAATCAAAATATCCCAGGAGAATACCGCTATCAATCCGTCCGAGTACAGCTGGAACACACAATTCCTCAAATCATAAAAAGCGACAGGGCATTAGTCAATCCAATTGGCCTCACAATGAGCTCATAATGCTCCTACCATATCCTGAACGCCGTCTTGGCAAAGTCCTCGGCTGTATGATCCCAAATAGATTCTTGCATCATGAAAGAACATCTGACGGAGTAAAACTCCCTCAAAAAGGCCCTAAATAAAACCCGGACCTGCCTACGCTCAAACCACAAGAGAACCCTCACCGTCGTGTATCAACGACGTGGCATCACCACCGTGTATCAACGACGTGGCACCAGGTCAAACAGACCCCTCGATCCATCAGATCCTGCAACTGCGCTAACAGCTCTCTCAGCTTTACTGGTGATATCCAATGAGGTGCTATCGAGGTTGGTGCGGTTCCCAGAACCACGTTAATCGCAATCTCAATCTTCCTAACCAGCGGCATTATCATCAGCTCAGGTGGACTCACACCCGGGATCTCACGGCAATAGGGATATCCTTGAGTCCCGGTGACGCCGTAGGCACCTCTCACACTGTCGCTGTAACCTGTGTGATCTAATTGTCTCTACAAACAAGCCTCCTCTTGTCTGCCTCGCAGAAGGTCATAGTCCTCTCTCCCCGCAGTCAAACATCAAGTGGTACTGTGCCAACCAATCCCAAGCACTGGGTCGAAACACCGAACTTCCACAAATACAAATAAGTCTGCTGGTATAACTCGTAGTCTCAACTGCACTGGACATGATCCACAAGCCTCCTCTACATGCACAACACCGACAGGAAACTGTACCTCTAGTGCACGTGGTAACGACTCTGCCTCTAGTCCATGCAGGAATGCACAATGCTCTAACTCAGACTGCCGTAATGGAATCACACCTGCGACAATCCGATCCACTGTCGTGGCGCCCTCCAACTAGGCAGCACAAACTCATCCGCTCGATTCAAGTGGTCGTCGCTCAGTCTGCCTCGTCATCAAAGTCCAGTCTGTCAGAACATATCTATACCAATCACATAGGGAGCACGACCTCTGCCTCTGCTCACACTGAGGCGACGAATGTGGTCCTCCGCAGATAACACATCCACGCTACCCCTACGGCTAAAACTAATGCGGATGCTGCCATCGGGGTCCACCCGACCTCTGTTGTCTCAGAAATCCACAATCCTGGGGAAGGAAATCGGGAATGCCTCTGCCAGCCGATCTGTCCTCCATCACCTAGCGCCAAGCGCCTCTATCTAGAAATCGCCTCTGGCGGCAGATCCCTATCCAAAGAAACTGTAGCGCCACGCTCCATACTCAACGCCTACTCTATCGAGGCATCCCAAATCTGTAGCGGAGGGACCAAATGAGCTAAAAGGTATCCAGGCGCAATCCACTCCCAGAAACTCATATCCTATGCGCCTCGTCCTTCTAAACAAGGAACGCGTAGTCAACAACTGCGTAACTCTTTGACACAAGGAGGCTCTCAAGTAGTCTCTCCATCACCACCAACAACGATTTTGCCTCCAAAGGCTCCACACTCAAACCTATGAATCGGGGTGGTTCATCTGCCGAAACTGGCTCAACTGATCGATGATGTCCCACAGCTCATCAACTGTCAGCTATCCACCCTGCCTCGGTGCCTCGGCACTAATCATCGGCATAGAGGGGGCTACTCGCTCCATCGGCGCCACTGAAATCACTGCCACTAAGGATACAGTGTGAGGTCCCGGAATCCCCCGCGTTTTGCGTGCGGACTCCGTTTTGCGTTCTTTTAGACTGTAACTGACCCTCTTGCTCCTTTCTGTGTTGGGCACCGTGCACCGTTTTGCGTGCGGACTCCGGCACAGTGCACCGTTTTGTGTGCGGACTCCGTTTTGCGTGCGGATCCTGGCACCGTGCACCATTTTGCGTGCGAACTCTGGCACCGTGCACCGTTTTGCGTGCGGACTCCGTTTTGCGTGCGGATCCTGGTACCGTGCACCGTTTTGCGTGCGAACTTCGGCACCGTGCACCGTTTTGCGTGCGGACTCCGTTTTGCGTGCGGATCCTGGCACCGTGCACCGTTTTGCGTGCGGACTCCGGCACCGTGCACCATTTTGCGTGCGGACTCCGTTTTGCGTGTGGATCCTGGCATCGTGCACTATTTTGCGTGCGGACTCCGGCACCGTGCACCGTTTTGCGTGCGGACTCCGTTTTGCGTGCGGATCCTGGCACCGTGCACCGTTTTGCGTGCGGACTCCGGCACCGTGCACCGTTTTGCGTGCGGACCCCGTTTGGCGTGCAGATTCCAGCACCGTGCACCGTGTTGCGTGCTGACTTCGTTTGGCGTGCGGATTCCGACACCGTGCATCGTTTTGCGTGCGGACTCCGGCACCGTGCCCCGTTTTACGTGCGGACTCCGTGGAGGTCAATTGCAAGTGTCTACGAGCAATTGGTGGCAAATCGAGGTGGGTGGCCTTATCTCCAAGTTTTATGGACTGTACCGTATTTCTACTGATGTAGGACTATGCATGATAGTTTATTTCATTGTGTAGCATGCTAGATTGTAGGAATTGTTATTCCTTTTATTATCTGTTAATATAGTTATCTTGGAACTTGACCTAGCACTCCCGTCATACGTTGCATGTGTAACCAGACCAGTAGAAAACCCTCACTTGGGCTAGGGTTATTTATGCTTAGACATCCACACTGTTCTTTCATCCCTGGACATAGTGTTTTCTCGCCCGGGTAGTGGGCCGAGAGGTCGGGACTTGCTTTTAGTGTGGGATGCTTTTGCACTCTTGCTTGGGAGCAGAGTGGAGTCTGGTAGTTGTAGCGGGTTGCTTATCTGTGCGGGGAGCCGTTTGGGTAAACGGTAGTCCCGAGAGGTCTTGTTTCCCTTTTACGCTGTCGTAGGAGGGAGCCGTTGAGTAGACGGTAGTCCCGGGCCGTCGAGTATCTTTCGGTCCGTATTGTTGGGAACCGTTGGGGTTGACGGTGGTCCCAGGTCGTTGAGTGTTGTCCGACCTGTTTTGTTACCCTGAGTTGTGGGTCGTTCCTGGCTGTGGAGTATCTCCAGCCAGTGAGCCTTGTGCTGCGAACTGTTGGAGAGGCTAGTGTCTCGTGTTTCGAGTTAGCCGATCAGCTGAGTCGTCGAGAGTGCTCCGACTGTTGTGCGAGATATTTGGGGATCTTGAGTCCTACCGTTCTGAGAGTGAGCGTGGATTTTGACTAGCCTGCTTATGCCAATTTGTGATACTCTATGCCGCGCCGTTTTCCTCAGTTAGAGTCGCGTCCCTGAGATGCCGCTGTGGATACGATGGGCCTGTTGAGGCAGTTTTGCGCGAGGGGTGAGTTAGTCGGGCAGGACGCCCCACGTAAATCCCGTCCTCATGGGGATGTGTGGTAGTGGGCAGGCGCGTTCCTAGTCGACAGGTGCAGGCTTGACTGGACCCTATGAGGCAGTCAGTTCGATTGGGTCTATTGAGCACCTTTGGTGCGAGTGGTCTCTTTTACTTTCATCTGTTCCACTTTTTGAGTATCTAGATAGAGGTATGGTAGCTATTGAGTAGCTCCAGCTTTTCTTGTTCAGATTTCATTGCACTGTTATCTTTTACCTCTAGTAGACTTAGTGGGCGGACCGTTGGGCTTGTTGACGGCACCCACTGAGAACTACTGTGGGAAGTAGTTCTCACACCCGTCGTGGTGTCTTTTTCCCCAGGAACTTCTTCTCCTGTTCCTGTTGCTCCAGTTGCTGATCCTTCTGACCGAGGCGAGGGAGTCGCGAGCTAGTTCCCTACCCGTCATTGGAGTGTAGCGGTACCCCTTCAGAGGAGAGCTTCAGTAGATTAGTTTACTTCTTTTTCCTCTGTTGAGAGACCTTTGTAGAGAGGTATAGAGTTGTACTTTATTTTACAGTTTGAGAGACTGTTGTAGTGAGGATGTTCTTGTATCGAGAGTCTGGACACTGATGTATTTATTGGAGTTACCTCCCTTTTGAGTTTTGTATCAGAGGACTTTGTATACGATCGTTTTTGGGAGATGGTTATTATATTATTTTCAGTTGTACAGTGTTTGGTTTTCAGTTTTTAGTAGTTTACTTTCCGCTCTGATATCTGTATACTGTAGTTGATTCTTTCTGCAGGTTAGACGCTTCGTCTGTACAGCAGTTTCTGTACAGACGGCGGATCTGTTGGCGAGCCCGGGTCGCAGTTTCGACCCCGGGGCGTGACAGATTAGAGTGGTATCAGAGCCTAGGTTGTAGGTCGTGGTGGACTTAGAAACCCTAGGCTTGTGGTTGGTTATTAGGACGACTACGTGAGAGTCGTGACTTTTAGCGAGAGTCCTGATTGAGTTTTTACCTCTCCCAAGAGACGGGATGAGAGATTGACATGTTTACTTTCCTAAGCGATTATGTTGGCTGCTGACAACATAATGCTAGGGAACGGATGACATGTTTTAGACTTTCGCTGGATTGGGTTGTATGGTGGTTGTGTCCTGACGTTTGTTGTTGTGCAGTGGATTGCGCTATCCCTGAGACGTCGTGTTGTGAAGAGGACACCCCCCCGCATCTGATGAATACTCGAGCAGTGGGATGCAGAGCTATCAGAGCAGGGCGAGACCCAGGAGTTTGTGTGTTGAGATAGTTTCCCACTTTAACCGAGAGGCGCCGAATCCCTGAACGGTAAAGGATCGAAAACTTCGATAGGCTGAGCCTAGAATTTGTTCTTGTTTGATTGGGGTTCTAGGCACCGGTCTATCGGGATTTTTGGATTTTTGCCGCGTCAGTCGGTTCTTCTCGCCTATGAGTGGGGTGTTATTGTGGGAGCCGTTTGGAGTGACGACGGTCCCAGCTGTGTGGGTATTTTTCCCTGGCTGAGTTACCAGGAGGGCATTTTTCCCTGGCTGAGTTACCAGGAGGGCATTTTCCCTGGCTGAGTTACCAGGAGGGCATTTTTCCCTGGCTGAGTTACCAGGAGGGCATTTTTCCCTGGCTGAGTTACCAGGAGGGCATTTTCCCCTGGCTGAGTTACCAGGAGGGCATTTTTCCCTGGCTGAGTTACCAGGAGGGCATTTTCCCTGGCTGAGTTACCAGGAGGGCATTTTTCCCTAGCTGGGTTACCAGGAGGGCATTTTTCCCTGGCTGAGTTACCAAGAGAGCATTTTCCCTGGCTGAGTTACCAGGAGGGCATTTTTCCCTGGCTGAGTTACCAGGAGGGCATTTTTCCCTGGCTGAGTTACCAGGAGGGCATTTTTCCCTGGCTGAGTTACCAGGTGGGCACATGCCCTGGCCGAGTTACCAGGAGGACACTTTCCACTGGCCGAGCTACCAGATGGATACATTACTCCTGGCTGAGTTACCAGGTGGGCACATGCCCTGGCTGAGTTACCAGGAGGACACATGCCCTGGCCGAGTTACCAGGAGGACACCTTCCACTGGCCGAGCTACCAGATGGGTACATACCCCTGGCCGGGTTACCAGGTGGGTACATGCCCTGGTCGAGTTACCAGGTGGTTGCTTTACTGAGATTGAGATGGTCTAACAGGACGCCGAGATTTGGTGGCGTCGAGTTCATCCTGTTGGACTACCAGGAGCTCGGTTGTAGACTTGGAACCAGTTTCGTGCTTTGCGGCTCAAGGCCTTCTTTCCTGACAGTGTAAGCAGAAACTGGAAGGGGATCTTAGACTCCTGCAGCAGGGGAGTCGACCTCTTTTGGAGTATGTTCGCGAGTTTTGCGATTGTTGAGCCGGGTACCCTTTGTCGCCTGGATGAGGCCCAGGAGGTTGAGCTAGTTGAGAAAGGACTGCATCGGAATATCTATCACTTGGGGTATTCTCGGCGGGTGCCGACGTTAGATGCAGCGATTGAGCATGCTTAGCGGGTTGACCGAGGATCAGTGATCATGTCAGAGATAGACGGAGCGCCAGGGACCAGCTCCGGGGAGAGGCATCCAGTGCCGCCTGAGTTTGGACAGTCGAGTAGATCGAGACCCCGGGGCCGCCACGATCCCAGTCTAAGGGTCGTGAGTCTCAGAGGAGACAGAGAACAGGAGGTTTTCCGCGGCCGATGTATTCAGCAGCAGCAGCGGGATGACTGTGTCCATTGTGGTAGGCCGCACTTTGCGCCGCAGTGTGACCACAGGCAGGAAACAGATCAGGGTCTTGTCCTAAAGCGGGATCATCAGTCGCTTGGGCAGCTTCGGCTCCTCCTCCTCCGCTCTTCCAGACAGGCGGAGCTTCGGCAGGTTATGGCCAGATAGTTAGGGCCACTTCTTCACGGCAGTCCGACGGACGACCACCCCCGAGCGAGAGCGTCTATGTCGCACAGGATGAGGCTTCGGGGGCGGCTAGCCACGTGGTGGCAGGTATTAATCTTATCTCCCCTACACGCACTTGAGCGTTATTTGTTACCGGAGCAGCATCGCATTCATTTCTTCTGTAGGGCATTTGCATTGTTGTATGGGCTAGAGATAGGACCCTTAGCTTGTGCTCGTGAGGTTCAGATACCTGATCACGTGTTGCACATAGATGGGTGTTGTTGGTCCTGCCCAGTGCAGTTGGGGCCCTAGTTTTTGCCTATTGATCTTTGGCCCTTCCTTAGCTCCGGGATTTCGAGGTGGTGTTGGGTATAGGACTGTGAGGATCTGAGGCCTTGATGCTTGGGTGATACCACGCCGTTGATACACGGCAGTGATGCCACACCGTTGATACACGGTGGTGATGCCACACCGTTGATACACGGTGGTGATGCCACGCCGTTGGTGCACGGCAGTGATGCCACGCCGTTGATACACGGCAGTGATGCCACACCGTTGATACACGGTGGTGATGCCACACCGTTGATACACGGTGGTGATGCCACGCCGTTGATACACGGCAGTGATGCCACACCGTTGATACACGGTGGTGATGCCACACCGTTGATACACGGTGGTGATGCCACGCCGTTGGTGCACGGCAGTGAGGCCACGCCGTTGGTACACGGCAGTAATGCCACGCCGTGGGTGCACGGCAGTGATGCCACGTTGTAGGTACACAACGGTGAGAGTCTTTTGGATGTTTCGGGCTTTTGACCGCGAGTTGGGCATCAACTTTATGATTGCCTTGTGAGCCAGTTTTCAGTCCCGTTCACCGACGGTTGGTCCCCGTCAGGGTGTTCCTTTTTGGTTGAGGGATCGACTTCGACCCGTGGGTCCGTTGGGGTTATGTTAGCATGTTGAGCGACCAACTGTGGCACGAGATTGTGTCTCTTGTGGATCCCTTCTGAGGGTAGCCTGCAGTTGTGTTGTCCACTCGAGTGGTTTCGGATCGGGAGGTAACCGAGTGAAGACCCCAGCGTATTGGATTCCCTTCCTTATTGGATTAATTTGCGGGTATGCTCGGGTCGTCTTGTTGAGGTTGGCACCATGTTGTGGTTATTTCAGTTTCCCCCAGCCTTTTAGTGGAGCCCTTTAGTTTTTCACGTCTCAGCTCAGTAGTGATGTGATTTTCCTCGCCCGTGATTTACTTGCCCCTTTGAGATCTGTGATTATTGGAGTACGAGGGACGCCCGTTGCAATTTCTGGCTCGAGAGATGAGAGAATTGCACATCGGGTCATACCGTACTTGTTGTTGTTGTTGCAGAGTAATCACGAGGAGCGAGTGGGGGAGCTGGAGGCGTAGTGTTAGATACCTAGCCGTGGTATTCTTGACTCCTGATGGGCTTGATCTAGTTTTGAGGACGAAACTTTCTTTTAGTGGGGGAGGATGTGAGGTCCCGGAATCCCTCGCGTAGGATTGCTGGTTGTTGGGCAGCGTTCGGTCGCCGTTGGGGGTGTTGGTGCGCGCGTTGGGGCCCAGAAATGCATTTGTGGTGCAATTTGGGTTTTAGCTGGCATCACTGGAGGCCTGCGTGGTGTGTCAGTGGTGTTTGCGCGCAATTTGGACACAAGTGTTGGACTTCGTGCTTAAAAGGTTATCCCGTGGGGAATTGGAGGACCCGTCGGGTGTTTGGAGGTGATTTCGCGCGTTTCAGATGTCAAATTTAGACTCCGGGTGAAGTCCGGATAAAAGTCTACCTCTCCGGTCGCCTTCGGGAATTTTTAGAGTTGGAATTTGGCTAATCGGACTTCAGATTTGGACCCGGCGTGGAGAATCGGATCAAGTGGGCTATCCGGGGGCACTCCGCAATTTTCGGATGAGAATTTGGGAAATTGGACATCGTTTTTGGATTCAGCGCGCGAAATCGCTAGGAATGGACTATTTATTTGTTGGATTTGGAGCCCGGTAGGCGTGCGCGTTTTTCGAGGCATTGCGGCACGAATCTCGAGTCGTGGCATCCCGAGGCCGACGCGACGCGCAGGTCAAGGCGCGCGGTTCGAGGCGGCGTGCGGATGGGACAGGCGCAGGCGCCTTCCGCGCGGGACGCGCGGGAGCCGCCACGTGGCGGGCCCCCGTTGGCGCCCGCGCGGGCGCGGGGGCACGCGCGCCCGTGTAACGGGCGCGTGTCCCGCGCCTGACGCGGGCGCGGTGTAACGCGCCCGTGTGGCGGGCGCGTTACCGCGCGCCACGTGGCGCGTGGGCGCGCGCGGTGGACCGGGCGCGCGCGCCCATGCACTGTAGACCGGCCCGTTGGGGCTCCCCTTTGGTCCGTGCCGTGGACCGGCCCCGTGGACCACCTTCTCTCTCCCTCATTTTCTTCTTCTTCTTCCTCCCCGCACCGCCATTTTCCTCCATTTCTTTCTTTCTTCTGCACCCGAGAGCGAGAGGGAGTGAGGGAGGGGGGTTGCGTGAGGTGCGGCGGCGCGTCGTGGACCTCGTTTTACGTGCGAGGTCGCCCGGCGGAGCGTTTCGGCGACGGCGGCGCAAACGGGTAGGTCTCGTGCATTGGTTTTTCTGTATTTTTGTACAGTTTTGGAGCGTTCTTTTAGACTGTAACTGACCCTCTTGCTCCTTTCTGTGTTGGGCACCGTGCACCGTTTTGCGTGCGAACTCCGGCACCGTGCACCGTTTTACGTGCGGAGTCCGTTTTGCGTGCGGATCCTGGCACCGTGCACCATTTTGCGTGCGGACTCCGGCACCGTGCACCGTTTTGCGTGCGGACTCCGTTATGCGTGCGGATCCTGGCACCGTGCACCGTTTTACGTGCGGACTCCGTTTTGCATGTGGATCCTGGCACCATGTACCGTTTTGCGTGCGGACTCCGGCACTGTGCACCGTTTTGCGTGCGGACTCCGTTTTGCGTGCGGATCCTGGCACCGTGCACCGTTTTGCGTGCGAACTCCGGCACCGTGCACCGTTTTGCGTGCGGACCCCGTTTGGCGTGCAGATTCCAGCACCGTGCACCGTGTTGCGTGCGGACTTCGTTTGGCGTGCGGATTCCGGCACCGTGCATCGTTTTGCGTGCGGACTCCGGCACCGTGCCCCATTTTGCGTGCGGACTCCGTGGAGGCCAATTGCAAGTGTCTACGAGCAATTGGTGGCAAATCGAGGTCGGTGGCCTTATCTCCAAGTTTTATGGACTGTACCGTATTTCTACTTATGTAGGACTATGCATGATAGTTTATTTCATTGTGTAGCATGCTAGATTGTAGGAATTGTTATTCCTTTTATTATCTGTTAATATAGTTATCTTGGAACTTGACCTAGCACCCCCGTCATACGTTGCATGTGTAACCAGACTAGTAGAAAACCCTCACTTGGGCTAGGGTTATTTATGCTTAGACATCCACACTGTTCTTTCATCCCTGGACATAGTGTTTTCTCGCCCGGGTAGTGGGCCGAGAGGTCGGGACTTGCTTTTAGTGTGGGATGCTTTTGCACTCTTGCTTGGGAGCAGAGTGGAGTCTGGTAGTTGTAGCGGGTTGCTTATCTGTGCGGGGAGCCGTTTGGGTAAACGGTAGTCCCGAGAGGTCTTGTTTCCCTTTTACGCTGTCGTAGGAGGGAGCCGTTGAGTAGACGGTAGTCCCGGGCCGTCGAGTATCATCAGTCGCTTGGGCAGCTTCGGCTCCTCCTCCTCCGCTCTTCCAGACAGGCGGAGCTTCGGCAGGTTATGGCCAGATAGTTAGGGCCACTTCTTCGCGGCAGTCCGACGGACGACCACCCCCGAGCGAGAGCGTCTATGTCGCACAGGATGAGGCTTCGGGGGCGGCTAGCCACGTGGTGGCAGGTATTAATCTTATCTCCCCTACACGCACTTGAGCGTTATTTGTTACCGGAGCAGCATCGCATTCATTTCTTCTGTAGGGCATTTGCATTGTTGTATGGGCTAGAGATAGGACCCTTAGCTTGTGCTCGTGAGGTTCAGATACCTGATCACGTGTTGCACATAGATGGGTGTTGTTGGTCCTGCCCAGTGCAGTTGGGGCCCTAGTTTTTGCCTATTGATCTTTGGCCCTTCCTTAGCTCCGGGATTTCGAGGTGGTGTTGGGTATAGGACTGTGAGGATCTGAGGCCTTGATGCTTGGGTGATACCACGCCGTTGATACACGGCAGTGATGCCACACCGTTGATACACGGTGGTGATGCCACACCGTTGATACACGGTGGTGATGCCACGCCGTTGGTGCACGGCAGTGATGCCACGCCGTTGATACACGGCAGTGATGCCACACCGTTGATACACGGTGGTGATGCCACACCGTTGATACACGGTGGTGATGCCACGCCGTTGATACACGGCAGTGATGCCACACCGTTGATACACGGTGGTGATGCCACACCGTTGATACACGGTGTTGATGCCACGCCGTTGGTGCACGGCAGTGAGGCCACGCCGTTGGTACACGGCAGTAATGCCACGCCGTGGGTGCACGGCAGTGATGCCACGTTGTAGGTACACAACGGTGAGAGTCTTTTGGATGTTTCGGGCTTTTGACCGCGAGTTGGGCATCAGCTTTATGATTGCCTTGTGAGCCAGTTTTCAGTCCCGTTCACCGACGGTTGGTCCCCGTCAGGGTGTTCCTTTTTGGTTGAGGGATCGACTTCGACCCGTGGGTCCGTTGGGGTTATGTTAGCATGTTGAGCGACCAACTGTGGCACGAGATTGTGTCTCTTGTGGATCCCTTCTGAGGGTAGCCTGCAGTTGTGTTGTCCACTCGAGTGGTTTCGGATCGGGAGGTAACCGAGTGAAGACCCCAGCGTATTGGATTCCCTTCCTTATTGGATTAATTTGCGGGTATGCTCGGGTCGTCTTGTTGAGGTTGGCACCATGTTGTGGTTATTTCAGTTTCCCCCAGCCTTTTAGTGGAGCCCTTTAGTTTTTCACGTCTCAGCTCAGTAGTGATGTGATTTTCCTCGCACGTGATTTACTTGCCCCTTTGAGATCTGTGATTATTGGAGTACGAGGGACGCCCGTTGCAATTTCTGGCTCGAGAGATGAGAGAATTGCACATCGGGTCATACCGTACTTGTTGTTGTTGTTGCAGAGTAATCACGAGGAGCGAGTGGGGGAGCTGGAGGCGTAGTGTTAGATACCTAGCCGTGGTATTCTTGACTCCTGATGGGCTTGATCTAGTTTCGAGGACGAAACTTTCTTTTAGTGGGGGAGGATGTGAGGTCCCGGAATCCCCCGCGTAGGATTGCTGGTTGTTGGGCAGCGTTCGGTCGCCGTTGGGGGTGTTGGTGCGCGCGTTGGGGCCCAGAAATGCATTTGTGGTGCAATTTGGGTTTTAGCTGGCATCACTGGAGGCCTGCGTGGTGTGTCAGTGGTGTTTGCGCGCAATTTGGACACAAGTGTTGGACTTCGTGCTTAAAAGGTTATCCCGTGGGGAATTGGAGGACCCGTCGGGTGTTTGGAGGTGATTTCGCGCGTTTCAGATGTCAAATTTAGACTCCGGGTGAAGTCCGGATAAAAGTCTACCTCTCCGGTCGCCTTCGGGAATTTTTAGAGTTGGAATTTGGCTAATCGGACTTCAGATTTGGACCCGGCGTGGAGAATCGGATCAAGTGGGCTATCCGGGGGCACTCCGCAATTTTCGGATGAGAATTTGGGAAATTGGACATCGTTTTTGGATTCAGCGCGCGAAATCGCTAGGAATGGACTATTTATTTATTGGATTTGGAGCCCGGTAGGCGTGCGCGTTTTTCGAGGCATTGCGGCACGAATCTCGAGTCGTGGCATCCCGAGGCGGACGCGACGCGCAGGTCAAGGCGCGCGGTTCGAGGCGGCGTGCGGATGGGACAGGCGCAGGCGCCTTCCGCGCGGGACGCGCGGGAGCCGCCACGTGGCGGGCCCCCGTTGGCGCCCGCGCGGGAGCGGGGGCACGCGCGCCCGTGTAACGGGCGCGTGTCCCGCGCCTGACGCGGGCGCGGTGTAACGCGCCCGTGTGGCGGGCGCGTTACCGCGCGCCACGTGGCGCGTGGGCGCGCGCGGTGGACCGGGCGCGCGCGCCCATGCACTGTAGACCGGCCCGTTGGGGCTCCCCTTTGGTCCGTGCCGTGGACCGGCCCCGTGGACCACCTTCTCTCTCCCTCATTTTCTTCTTCTTCTTCCTCCCCGCACCGCCATTTTCCTCCCTTTCTTTCTTTCTTCTGCACCCGAGAGCGAGAGGGAGTGAGGGAGGGGGGTTGCGTGAGGTGCGGCGGCGCGTCGTGGACCTCGTTTTACGTGCGAGGTCGCCCGGCGGAGCGTTTCGGCGACGGCGGCGCAAACGGGTAGGTCTCGTGCATTGGTTTTTCTGTATTTTTGTACAGTTTTGGAGCGTTCTTTTAGACTGTAACTGACCCTCTTGCTCCTTTCTGTGTTGGGCACCGTGCACCGTTTTGCGTGCGAACTCCGGCACCGTGCACCGTTTTACGTGCGGACTCCGTTTTGCGTGCGGATCCTGGCACCGTGCACCATTTTGCATGCAGACTCCGGCACCGTGCACCGTTTTGCGTGCGGACTCCGTTTTGCGTGCGGATCCTGGCACCGTGCACCGTTTTGCGTGCGGACTCCGGCACCGTGCACCGTTTTGCATGCGAACTTCGTTTTACATGCGGATCCTGGCACCGTGCACCGTTTTGCGTGCGAACTCCGGCACCGTGCACCGTTTTACGTGCGGACTCCGTTTTGCATGTGGATCCTGGCACCATGTACCGTTTTGCGTGCGGACTCCGGCACTGTGCACCGTTTTGCGTGCGGACTCCGTTTTGCGTGCGGATCCTGGCACCGTGCACCGTTTTGCGTGCGGACTCCGGCACCGTGCACCGTTTTGCGTGCGGACCCCGTTTGGCGTGCAGATTCCAGCACCGTGCACCGTGTTGCGTGCGGACTTCGTTTGGCGTGCGGATTCCGGCACCGTGCATCGTTTTGCGTGCGGACTCCGGCACCGTGCCCCATTTTGCGTGCGGACTCCGTGGAGGCCAATTGCAAGTGTCTACGAGCAATTGGTGGCAAATCGAGGTCGGTGGCCTTATCTCCAAGTTTTATGGACTGTACCGTATTTCTACTTATGTAGGACTATGCATGATAGTTTATTTCATTGTGTAGCATGCTAGATTGTAGGAATTGTTATTCCTTTTATTATCTGTTAATATAGTTATCTTGGAACTTGACCTAGCACCCCCGTCATACGTTGCATGTGTAACCAGACTAGTAGAAAACCCTCACTTGGGCTAGGGTTATTTATGCTTAGACATCCACACTGTTCTTTCATCCCTGGACATAGTGTTTTCTCGCCCGGGTAGTGGGCCGAGAGGTCGGGACTTGCTTTTAGTGTGGGATGCTTTTGCACTCTTGCTTGGGAGCAGAGTGGAGTCTGGTAGTTGTAGCGGGTTGCTTATCTGTGCGGGGAGCCGTTTGGGTAAACGGTAGTCCCGAGAGGTCTTGTTTCCCTTTTACGCTGCCGTAGGAGGGAGCCGTTGAGTAGACGGTAGTCCCGGGCCGTCGAGTATCTTCCGGTCCGTATTGTTGGGAACCGTTGGGGTTGACGGTGGTCCCAGGTCGTTGAGTGTTGTCCGACCTGTTTTGTTACCCTGAGTTGTGGGTCGTTCCTGGCTGTGGAGTATCTCCAGCCAGTGAGCCTTGTGCTGCGAACTGTTGGAGAGGCTAGTGTCTCGTGTTTCGAGTTAGCCGATCAGCTGAGTCGTCGAGAGTGCTCCGACTGTTGTGCGAGATATTTGGGGATCTTGAGTCCTACCGTACTGAGAGTGAGCGTGGATTTTGACTAGCCTGCTTATGCCAATTTGTGATACTCTATGCCGCGCCGTTTTCCTCAGTTAGAGTCGCGTCCCTGAGATGCCGCTGTGGATACGATGGGCCTGCTGAGGCAGTTTTGCGCGAGGGGTGAGTTAGTCGGGCAGGACGCCCCACGTAAATCCCGTCCTCATGGGGATGTGTGGTAGTGGGCAGGCGCGTTCCTAGTCGACAGGTGCAGGCTTGACTGGACCCTATGAGGCAGTCAGTTCGATTGGGTCTATTGAGCACGTTGGGTGCGAGTGGTCTCTTTTACTTTCATCTGTTCCACTTTTTGAGTATCTAGATAGAGGTATGGTAGCTGTTGAGTAGCTCCAGCTTTTCTTGTTCAGATTTCATTGCACTGTTATCTTTTACCTCTAGTAGACTTAGTGGGCGGACCGTTGGGCTTGTTGACGGCACCCACTGAGAACTACTGTGGGAAGTAGTTCTCACACCCGTCGTGGTGTCTTTTTCCCCAGGAACTTCTTCTCCTGTTCCTGTTGCTCCAGTTGCTGATCCTTCTGACCGAGGCGAGGGAGTCGCAAGCTAGTTCCCTACCCGTCATTGGAGTGTAGCGGTACCCCTTCAGAGGAGAGCTTCAGTAGATTAGTTTACTTCTTTTTCCTCTGTTGAGAGACCTTTGTAGAGAGGTATAGAGTTGTACTTTATTTTACAGTTTGAGAGACTGTTGTAGTGAGGATGTTCTTGTATCGAGAGTCTGTACACTGATGTATTTATTGGAGTTACCTCCCTTTTGAGTTTTGTATCAGAGGACTTTGTATACGATCGTTTTTGGGAGATGGTTATTGTATTATTTTCAGTTGTACAGTGTTTGGTTTTCAGTTTTTAGTAGTTTACTTTCCGCTCTGATATCTGTATACTGTAGTTGATTCTTTCTGCAGGTTAGACGCTTCGTCTGTACGGCAGTTTCCGTACAGACGGCGGATCTGTTGGCGAGCCCGGGTCGCAGTTTCGACCTCGGGGCGTGACATACAGCAACCGGGTGGTCTCAGGAGGAAAGCACTGTCGGGCTGCCTGCTGCTCCGACAACTGTGTCACCCAAACCAGCAGCCCACTCCGCCGCTGATATATCTCAGACAATCCTGTCATCTGGGTCCGGAGCTCTCTGACCTCAATCCGGGTATCCGGCCCAAAACTAACCGCTCGAGCTCCACAACTACGACAGGGTGCACTCGGGTCAAAACCCAGCGTCGGGGAGACACCGCTCACCACAACAAAAATCGCAAATCAGCACACAACAAACACTCGACCCAATCTAGCGAAATTCTAGAGCATGTCACCCATTCCACAGCATTATGTTATCTACAGCCAACATAATCACTTAGGAGAATAAACACGCCAATCACTCATCCCGCCCCTTAGGAGAGGTATAAAACTCAATCAGGACTCTCGCTATAAATCACGACTCTCACGAAGTCATCGAAGGGTCAAACCATAAGCCTAGGGTTTCTAAATCCACCATGACCTACAACCTAGGCTCTGATACCACTCTAATCTGTCACGCCGCGGGATCGAAACGGCGACTCGGGCTCGCCAATAGATCCGCCGCTTATACAAAAACCCCGCATAGGCGAAGCGCCCAACCTGCAAGAAAATGTACTACAGCTAAACAGATATCAGAGCTATAAAGAAAATTGCTGTAAAACTAAAATCCAACCATCTGTACAACTGGAAATAATGATACAATATCCATCTTCCAAATATGATCATATACAAAATCCTCTGATACAATAACCCAGAACTCAACATGGAGGTAAACTGAAATAGTACATCAGTGTACAGGCTCTCAGTACAAGTCAGATCCTCACAATACAATAGTCTCTCAAAAGTGGAAATAAAACTAGTCTACTGACTGTACTACAAATCTCCAATGTGGGCGTACTGCTACTCTCCAAAGACAGGTAGGGATCTAGCTCGCGACTCCCTCGCCTCGACCAGCAATAGCAGAATCAGCAACTCCCGCAATGACTCTGCAAAACAAAGAAGAGGAAAGAAAAAGGAGGGAAAAAATTCCCAACGGGTATGAGAACTACACCAACACGTAGTTCTCAGTAGGTACCGCCACCAGGCCCGACGGTCTGCCCACCAAGTCTACTAGAGGCATAAGATAACGATGCAGTAAAGACTGAAAAGAAAAGCTGGAGATACTCAACAGCTACCATGCCTCTATCTAAATGCTGAATGGGAAAAACCGGTGAAAGATATGCAAACCCTCGCATACGAGGTGCTCAATCGACCCAGTCGAGCTGACTGCCACATCTGGCCGAGTAAAGCTTGCGCCTCTCTAGTATATCAACGTAGGGTGTCCAATCGGACTAACTCGCTATCGAAAAGTGGCACATGCAGGCTATAGTCGAAATCCACGCTCTCTCTCAGAACGGATGACTCAAGATCCTCAAGAATCTCGCACAACAATCGAAGTACTCTCAACGACACGGGACCACCGTCACCCCAAACAGCTCCCAACAATACTAGCACTGGTCTAAACTCAGCTACCAAACTCCACTCAGCCCCCAGGCACGAGTGCAACAATAAAAGCATCTGCCTGAATAAACCCAATCAATGGACTAGTAAAACTGGCACTGCCTGCTCTGCTGTCGAACTCAAGAACTCAGTAGCGGGATCGGCACACATGGCTCGAATCCACGGGATCGACACACATGGCTCGCATCCCAAAATAAGTAATAGACCGGCACATATGGCTCGCTCAAAGGCCCACCTCCGGAGTGGCACTAGAGGGGAGCGACCCACACGAGTAAAGTATCACTGTCACAAGTATCACGATATAGTTGGACTGGATCACGACTCTGATCGAAGTGGGAAAATCCATCCACTAAAGAAAACCCGATCCCCAATCTGATGCACAAGTAAATATCCGGTCAACCGCCCAATGTCCGCGATCGCCGCAATACCCCACAAGTCCATAATCTGGTACAACAACCAACACCCGGTCAACTGCCCAATATCCGCGGTTGCCGGAACATCCCACAACCCACAATCAAGTCCAACCTGTCCCAAACTCAAAGTCTCGACTACACTATCCCAAACCCCTGCTCGAACCCGAGCAACATGTATCACATGTCTGACTAAAAATGAGAAAAGAAACAAACATGGTTTCTCCTAAGTCAAGTCCCAACATGATAGTGTAGCAGTAAAAGATGGCCTATCCAGATATCCATACAACCATGCAAGTGTCCTCAAGGAAGATAGAAGAAATAGAGTATATCAACTAGTGGCTCCACATAGGTATAACCAACATGCCAAAATCACTAATGAACTACACCTGTCCATAATCCATGATCCATAATAACTCCTAAGAGTAGTACCCGCACATAGATATATCATCCTGTCCCCTGGAATAATCAATCCTCATGAAAGGCTATGTGCTAACATGGCATGCTAATACATCACTACAATAGTATATCAATCCACATTATCTAGGCCATTCTCATGCTTACATCTCAATCCTATTGGTTGTACATTAATTATGCATGCTATCAATCACATAGGGTAACACTTCCTTGGGGTAAACTTTCATTAATCATAATTATGAATATCCAAATCTTGCAAGTTCTCATAAAACCTAACATGAATATTTATGTTACAATTTCCCATACAATGACATTTCTAAGCTTACCCCTCAACCATACATTGGTACACTAAACATGCATGTATTCTATCAAATAGAATTAGAGAACCGTCCACCGGTTCTAGAGACGATGCAACCCACCTGAAACACTTTCCGCAGGCAAAGCCGAAGTTGGTGAGGTGCGTAGCCACGCTATCAAAATCCGCCGAAACCGCGTCCACGGTACTCGGTCGCACAAGCCTCTGCTCCAACCAACATCACAGCCAACAATCAAACGACACCACAAACACATCCCAAAAACAGCACTTGCTGTTTTTACAAACCATCACAGAAAAAGGGATTCTTCACCTACGTGCAGTCCTCCAAAAAATTCAGAAAATCACGTCTGCGATCCTCGCGACGAGTAGATGCAAATCGAGTATTTATACTCCTCGTTCCGACACTTGTAGGCCAAGATACAAATAGAACATCGCGATAAGCCAATCAATCCACAACTCGCAAATCTACGGAAATCCGTCACGAAGAAGTTTAAATATCACCTTTGATGAATCCTCCGAAAAATCCGATAAAAATACAGTCACGTTCCTCTCGAAGCGTAGATGCCGATCGAGTCCTCACACACCCTGATCCGATGCCGGTAGGCCGAAAAATCCCAACAATACTCCACTGCTGTCCCAAACATAGCAGCAGTACAAGGGGTCAAAAGGTACCTCAAGAACAGCACCAAAAACTCGAAACGAAACAAAGTGATCAGCACGGAAATCGAAGGCGTACCTCTCGTGAACGTGCTGCCACAAAAATCGGCTCAAAATTCCATCGGGGTAGCTTAGGGGGCCTCACGTACTGAAATGTGATGGTATAAGCCACAATCGAAGGAGCGTCGAATTGCGCCGCGTCACAGAAAACGCCGATGCTGCGGCCTCCAAAAATTTCGGGAATCCATCAAGAAGTAGAGGACAAGGTAAGTAACAACCTTTTTTAAGGCCTCAACCCAAGAGAAGCTCGGAAAAGCCCTCAAAAAGAAACCCAAAGGGCTATTTATAGCCCATGGTCCACATAAGAGGATTCGGATTCGGGCGCCGGATTCGGGCGCCTGAATCCGGCCCCCCGGCCCGCTACTGTGCAGGCCCGGAATTCCCTGGGCGCGCCACGTGGCCTTTCTGCGCCCCGTGCGCCCAGCGCACGCACCCCCGCGAATCACGGCGGGATGCGTGACTGCGCGGTTCATGGCGGGGCGCACGGGCCGCAGTCCACGCGGGGACTGCCGGGTCGCTGCGCCCGCCAATGGGCGCGCTCCACGCGTTCTGGCGCGGTCCACCATGTGCCGCGCCCGGCGCGATTGACGCCTCGACTCCCCCGTTGCCGCCCAGCCAATGGGAGCTCGCCACGTGGCAGCCTCCGCGTTGGTTGCGCCCGGTACACGCCCAAGCCCCGTGGACTCGCCAACCCGCACCGCTGCCCACGCCCGCGCCGCCGTGCTCCGCCGCCGGCGTTGCCCCGGTTGCCGGAACAATAATAAAGTGCCTCGAAATTTGTGTTTTGGCATCCGGGCTCTGAAAAATACTAGTCCATTTTCATCGTTTTCGCGCGCTGAGTCCAAATCCGATGTCCGTTTTGCCAAATTCCACTTCTAAAATTTGTCGTAGGCATCCGGACAGATAATCTTAATCCAAATTTTGCGCTGGGTCCAATCCTGAGGTCCGATTTGCGCACATGCACCTCCATCACACCTAATAAGTCTCCAGAAGGCGCTGATCACACTGCAAAAGCTCTGCGGAGATCCGGGTCATCACATGACATGTTCTAGACTTTCGCTGGATTGGGTTGAGTGTTTATTCGATGCAATTCTTTCATTCAAGGAGGAGACATGTTCGATGCAATTCTTTCATTTTAGCTGTTTACGAGAGAGACATGTTCTAGACTTTCAGAATCTTCATCGCTTGATCCATTATCCGATGCAATTCTTTCAATCAAGGAGGAGACGGATAATGAACTAGAGAAAATAGATGATAAGCACATGAAGGGTGAAGTTGTAGATGCAAGAAATGCTATAGCATTTGTATCCTCATCATTAGAATATGACTCATCGGAGGAGTCGTCATCCCACGTGACTGCTTGCATTGCCTTCTTCTTGGACGGATTCTTGTTGGGACACTCCGTTGCAATGTGGCCAAAACCTCTGCATTTGAAGCACTGAATTTGTCCCTCTGTATTCTTCTTCTCCTTTGAAGAACCCTCTTGTCTTCTTGGCTTTGTGGCTGAAAATTCTTTGCCTTTCTTATACTTAAAAAAGGATGATGATTTTCTTGAATTATTCCTTCTAAAGTTTCAGTGAAATTTTCTTATCAAGAAAGCTAACTGTTTCTCGAAATCCTCAATTGATGGATTATCGTCTGAATCTGAGGATGATAAATCTGTGTCTTCCTCTTTTGTTGATTTCAATGCTATACCTGAAGATTTAGAAAAAGATGAAGGCTTTCCAGAAGAAGAGTTAGTAGGAAAAGTCATTTCATACATTTGAAGAGCACCAGCTAATTCTTCTACTTTGATCTCGTCCGGATGTTTTACCGTTTCGATGGCTGCGACCTTAGGGCGAAATCTCTCGAAAAGAGTTCTCAAGATTTTTCTTACAACTTTGGATTCGTAGATCTTCTCTTCCAAGTTGGCACATGTATTCACAATATCTTGCAACCGTGTATAATAGTCAGTGAACGTTTCATGTTCGCCCATACGAATTGAATCAAATTTGCTCGTAAGCATCTATAATTTTTGAACCTTCACCAAACTCGTTCCTTCATGTGTAACTTGTAGAGTATCCAAGATTTATTTTGCAATCTCACAAGCCGAGACACAAGAGAATTCTGTTTATGACAAGGCATTAAATAAAGCATTGACACCCTTGACATTATAAGAAGATGAATATATTTCTTCCCTGAACCATTTCGTCCTAGGTTTAGAGATTTGTGCATCAACAACAAATTCAATAGGATGTTTCCATCCGTTCTCAATTGATTGCCAAACCCGTTCATCGATGAAAATTAGAAACACTCTCATGCAAACTTTCCAATAAGCATAGTTTGTTCCATCGAAGAACGGAGGTCGATTGATATTTCCACCCTCAACCATGGTTTACAACCCTATTCCTACTCTGATACCACTTATGGGTTATGGGATCCCGATGATCTAAATAGGTGAACCACACCTAGAGGGGGGTGAATAGGTGTAAACGATAAAATTTAAAAATCTTTGCGTAAAAATAACCCAATGCAAAAAATAAAGAGAGTACACAAGATTTTACGTAGAAAACTCCATTACGGAGTAAAAAACCACGGGACCGATCACACAGAAAAATCCACTAAGATTAAACACGTACAAGATGATATAATGCAAACCCACGACTCAACCTTTACCATACGCTCGAAGTAGATCTTTTCCGCTCGTCCACAACGCACTTCGAATCCACAAACGCGTCCAACTTCGAATCCACGAAGTCCAACTTCGAATCCATGAAGTCTTCAACCGAATCCATGGTCTTCACCAACATAGCACGTATCAAATCCTCGAATGCGCCTAACTTCGAATCCACGAAGTTGTAACCTTGAATCCACAAGGCCTTCACCGAATCCATGGCCTTCACGCGAATCCACATGCTGATGTTCCTTCTGAAACTCGTTGAAAGTTTATTAGTGGTGGTGATTTTGAATGCTTAGAAAATCATATATAGATAAGAAAAACACTGTCTAAGCATTCATCAATTTGATTCTTGAAAAGAATAAAGAGTTGAAAAACTCAAGAATCAAATAGATAAATTTTCTTGATCGAAAAGAAGAAATCTAGGTTAGAACGTGTTTTCCTTTTCTTCTATATTTTTTGATTAATTAAAACAATATCTCTAGGGTTTATTTATAGATTAGAAACTATTAAAAATAAGATGAGAATCAAAAACTGCTTGTAATAGAATTTTTCCCGCATCACCGTCCGGACTGGAATCACGACGGTCCGGACTGTTGTAAAATTTCCAAAAACTATGGTTCAGGGTCCGGATTGGAATGAAGCTGATCCGTACTATTTTATGTGAAATAAGAATTTCAATGTTCGGAGTCCGGACTGAAGCCAGGCTGATCCGGACTACAATTTTGCACGAAACTACCTATGTTCGGGGTCCGGACTGAAGCCGGTCTGATCCGGATCCTGAACACCCAAAATGTCCAATTTTTTATTTTTAACATACAGAAAATATTCTAAGTTCTTCTAATCAAATAGAATGAATTCAAATCACCAAAAATTTTAATTTAAATGTACCTGATTATTATGGATTCATTCTTCTTGAGATTGATGTTTTAGTTCTTCAAGTCTTCATCTTCAATCTTCAAGACTCCAGCTAATTTCACGAAATCCGACAATAAATCTATAACACCAGTTGTGGTGTCCCGATTTATCGTGTGGCTTGACGGTGTGGTCGGCGGCGAGAAAATACCTATTTTTGGTGTATCGAGTACGTTGCGCGTCAAACGGACGCCAAAAACGGACTTAGCGCGCGAAAACAGCTGAAAATGGATATTTTCGGGCGAATTGGGCTTACTGGGCTCAAAGGGGGATGCGGGCCAGTGCACGGGCCATTTGGCGTGCACCAGGACCAGCTAGTTTGCGGGATGCCAGGTGGCGGGTTGCGGCTGGCCGACAGCCGCCATGCGGCGCCAGCGGCGCGCACGGTCCCCACGCAGGACACGTACCGTGCTGCCATTCGCCGCGTCGCGCCCAACTAGATCGAGCTTCATGGCTTGATCCTAGCCGTCCAGCCGAAACGCGGAGGTGGCTCCGATAGGCGCCACGCGTCCTGGCCGAGGCGCGGGCCAGGCCGGGCCGGCTGCTAGGTTGGTCCGTTACTGTAGCAAGCTGAAGACCTTGTGTTCTTCTCCTCCCTCTTCTTCTTCTTCTTCTTGGTTTAAATAGTGTTCTTCCTCCTCTTTCTTTCTCTTTTGGGCACTTGTGTTCTTGGAGACTTGTCACAGAGCTACCCACTTTACTCCTCTTCATCTTCATCACCAAGAAGGATCCAAGGAGGCTTCTTGAGCATCATCTTCCTCAAGCTTGGAGCATCACAATTGTTGCAGACTTTCAAGCTTCCTTGTCGCGTTTCAGTGCAAAAAATTTGTAGAGCTCACTTATTAAAGTTTTTAGCTTATTTTTTGAGAGGATCTTTATGAGAGGTAGGCCTACAACTTTGGTATTCAATACTCCCCCTGGATCATGAGTTTTCTTAGAGTTTTTAAGCCATCTCTGGAGCCATCGCACACAGATTTTATATTTGGATAGCCAATAGTATTTATGAGATTTCTCTTTCATTTGTGCATGAATTTTGAAGTTCTTTAGCTCGATTTATATCTACTCTCGACAAGGAATCCATTGGCACCTTGCTTGCTTAAATTGGAGCTCATTTGCTCAGGTAAATTTAACGATCTTCCAGGTCCTATTGCAGAGTTTGCTGCAGTTCTGTTTTTGAATTTTTGAGTTGAGCATTGAGCCTTTGTATGATGATATCTTTGGGAATATTAAGTATTTTTTGGGATTTCAAAGTTTGGATGTCTTTTTAAGTTTGAGATGAGCAATTTCTCTTTTGTAACCTATGGAATATTCCTGTTGGATTTGCCCCTATGATGCGTAGAACTTCATGCTGAAATTTGATTCACAATTTTGGACAGCATGTGATAGTTTGTGGTTTTGATTAATTAAAGGGAATTTATGTTGAGTTTTTTATGCTTGGGAGATGTATATATGATAGAGGACATCTTGGATTTATTGTTTGGAGCTTCCCTTTGATGTGTATAATGCAGAATTTCATCTCTTTTAATCATCTATGTTCATGCTGAAATTCTGGGCTGAACCGTGCAGCGTGCGATGTTTCGACCACTGCGCTCAATCCGAGTGGCCGAATTGGGTGATTTTTGTGGCGTTGGATTTTTTAGAGGCTAGGGATTCTGCAAATCAAATTTCAGATTGATCGGGCGTCGGATTGACTACTTCCAGGTGGGTTGTTTTGGTCTCCAAAATTGGGGGCCAATTCTCTAACTCTATTTGTTAGTAAGTATGCATGATTTAATGTACAACCTTTATGATTGAGATGTAAGCATGAGAAATGATCTAAATTATGTGGATTAAGGCTTACATGATAAATTGTACATGTTATGTGGATTTGAGAGCTTGCATGATATAATTATCCATATGTGTGAAGGAGAGCTTGCATAATAAAGATGTTTATCCTATGCTAGTTGAGAGCATGCTTGATGATGATGTTCACTTGCTTGTTTGAGAACATGTTTGATGCAATGTCCGCTTAATATTGTTTAAGCTTGCGAACATGGATGATAGAATTAGTTGGTTGATTACTATTCTTATTAATGATATTGTGGAACCTTGACTAGCGCCCTGTCATATATTTGCATGTATAAACCAGACTAGTAGAGAACACTAACTTGGGCTAGTTTCTTTATCTTTAGACATTCCCACACACTATATTCTCTTTTCCTGGACTTAGAGTTTTTATCGCCCGAGTAGTGGGCCGAGTGGTCGGGATGTTGTGGGACGCTTGTTGCACTCATGCCTGGGGGCCGAGTAGAGTCTGGTAGCTGAGATTAAACTAGTGCTAGAGTTGGGAGCCGTTTGGGTAAATGGTAGTACCGGGCTGTCAGTGTCTTCCGGTCAGTGCTGTTGGAAACCGTTTGGGTAAACGGTGGTCCCGGGGCGTCGAGTATCTTCCGGCCAGTGTTGTTGTGAACCGTTTGGGTAGACGGTTGTCCCGGGTCGTTGAGTGTCGTCCGACCCGTATTGTTAGCCCTTGAGTTGTGGGTCAATCACGGTTGTGGAGTATCTCCAGCCAATGAGTTTAGTGTGGTGAGTTGGGTGTTCTGTTTTGGGAGCCGTTTGGGTCGACGGTGGTCCCGGCTGTTGAGTACCTCCGGCCAGTGGGTTAGTGTCTCGAGTTGGTTGAGTTCGCTAGTGTCTCGAAATTCGTGAGGGCGTTATTAGTTTGAGTCGTTGAGAGTACTCCGACCTTTGTGTGAGATACTTGAGGATCTTGAGTCTTTCCGTTCTGAGAGAGAGCGTGGATTTTGACTATAGCCTGCATGTGCCATTATTTCATACTCTATACCGCGTCGTTTTCTTCAAGTGGGGTCGCTCCCCATGAGATGCCGCAATGGATTCGATGTTGGGCCTGTTGAGGCAAGTTTTCGACAGTGGATGCGATGTTGGGCCTGTTGAGGCAGTTTTGCACGAGGGGTGAGTTAGTCCGTGTGGGACGCCCTACGTAATTTCCGTCCCGGTGTGAATGTGTGGTAGTAGGTGGGCGCAGGCTTGACTGGACCCTATGTGGCAGTCAGTTCGATTGGGTCGATTGAGCACCTCGTGTTCGAGTGGTTGCATGTCTTTTCATCTGTATCACCCATTGAGCATTTAGATAGAGGCATGGTAGCTGTAGAGTTATTTTCAGCTTTTCCTTTATGTTATACTGCATTGTTATCTTATACCTCTAGTAGACTTAGTGGGCAGACCGTTGGTCTTGGAGACGGTACCCACTGAGAACTACTATTGGATATAGTTCTCACACCCTTTCTCGGTGACAGTTTTGTAGAGACATCTACTCCGGTTCCTACCCCTGCTGTTGCTACTTCTTCTGATCGAGGCAAGGGAGTCGCGAGCTAGATCCCTACCTGTCCTTGGAGAGTAGCTGTACCCTCTTGTTGGAGATTTTTAGTACAGTCAATTGGGTTATTGTATATTTTACCCTTTTGAGAGTTTTTCTTTATTTTGAGAGACTGATGTATTATGAGGACCTGACTTGTACTGTAATCCTGTACACTGATGTATTATTGTTTTAGTTTACTTCCCTTTTTGGGTTCGTAAATGTTGTATCTGAGGATATTGTATTATGATTATATGTGGGAGATGGATCTTGTACTTTATTCCAGTTGTACAGTGGTTTGGATTTTATTTTACTACAGTTTATTTTTCGCTCTGATATCTGTTTAGTTGTAGTACTATCTTTTGCAGGTTAGACGCTTCGCCTATGCGGCATTTCCCGTATGGGTGGTGAATCTGTTGGCGAGCCCGGGTCGCAGTTTCGACCTCGGGGCGTGACACCAGTAGCACCTTTCGTGCTGACTGCCAATGGAGAGGCACCGAGGTCGGGTGGACAGTTATCACCGGAGGAGCAGAGGGATCTTATTGATCGTTTGATCAGATTCAGGCAGTTTGACCCGTCTCGATTTTCTGGACGGAGTTTGGAGCCGTGGGAGGCCGAGTCGTGGGTGGCGGCAATGGAGAGACTATTTGAGAACCTCTTTGTGCCAGAGAGGTATCAGGTGCACTTAGCCACCAACTTCCTGGAGAGTGACGTCGAGGTTTGGTGGAGGAAAGTCAGACCAATTGGCCCGCGAGGGGCCCAGCTTTTGTCATGGACCGGGTTTCGCAGCCTGTTGTTCGGGGCCTTCTTCCCGGACAACACCAGGCAGAAACTCGAAGAGGATCTGAGGAATCTCTTGCAGAGAGATCGCACGGTGCAGGAGTACATCAGGGAGTTCACGCGGTTGCTGAACCGCGTGCCCCACACCGCGAGGGACGAGGCGCACAAGATATATATGTTTGGGAGGAGATTGCACCAGGATATCTTTCAGTTCATTCGATCCTTCCGACTTTATACTTTGGATGCTTCGATAGAGCAGGCGCTGTATATGGAGCGTGGCATTGCAGTTCTTGTGGACAGGGACTTGCCACCAGGGGCGAGTTCTAGAGAGAAACACCCGGCGCCAGATGATAGGGGACAGACCAACAGTCAGAGGCCTCCGATGTCACGCCCCGGGTGTAAACCAGAGCCCGGGCCCGTCTATCGATCCGCCATGCACACGGTATTTCCCGCATACACGAAGCGTCGGTAACCTGCTCAGATATAAGAGATAATAATAAAAGAGCATAAAATCCGAGCTGAACTAAAAACTACAACATCTCAGACCAAAGCTGGAAAATAAGTAAAGAACAACTACAAATAAATACAAGTACTCTCCCAGCTCACCACAAAAATACAACCAGCTGGCTAAAGCCAGACCCAAAAGAGAGTACAATAAAATCTGTCTGAGAAGAAAGGGGTACAACAAAAGTCCAGCTAGCTACTGTCGGGTGGACTCTCTATCTAGTCCGCCATCCTCATACCTCGATCAGTTGCTGACGGCCCAGCAACTCCCGCAGAAGACTCTGCAAAATAAAGGGAGAAAACAAAGAGGAAGACTATGGGGGTGAGAACTACTATAGAAACAGTAGCCTCCCGTAGTGGGTTAAGCCTCAACTCTGACATGCCCACTAGGTCTACCAGAGGCAAAAGAAAAGGAGTAAGGTGGTAAGCTAATAAACAGGACTGCGAATAACATGAAGCTACCACTACAATGCCTCTAAATGCAGAGTCTGAAATAAGAAACTATACGAATGCATCAGTGCAAGTATCTGACCGAATAACCAAATCTAATCACCAGTAAAAACTGGCACTGCCTACTCTGCTGTCGAACTCAAGATCTGAGTAGCGGAATCTGCACACACGGCTCGAATCCGCGGGATCGGCCCACAAGCTCGCATCCCAAAATCTGAGTAGCGGAATCTGCACACACGGCTCGAATCCGCGGGATCGGCCCACAAGCTCGCATCCCAAAATGAGTATCAGACCTGCGCACATGGCTCGGTCTAAGGCCTACCTACGGAGTGGCCCTCGAGGGGAGCGACCCACACGAGTAAAGTAACTCTGTCATCAGTATCAAAAGTATCTCTGTATCGAGTATCACTGTATAGCAGGACTGGATCATGACAATGATCAAAGTGGGAAAAACCTTCCACTAAAGATAACCCGAACCCCCAATCAATGCGATGATAATCAATAAGTGGGAAACTCCATCCACTAGAGGAATCCTATCCCCAATCTGATGTATAAGTAAACATCCGGTCAACCGCCCAATGTCCGCGGTTGCCGCAATAACCCAAAACCCCAATCTAGTATGACGAACTCACTCAACAAACCTGGCTACACTATCCTACAACTCTGCTCAACCCGAGCAATACCCCAAGTATCACAATGAAAGGAGAAGAGATGACAACATGGTTTCTCCTAAGTCAAATCCCAAAGATAGTGTAACAGTAAAAAGTGGCTCATCTATATGTCCATTCAAGCATGCAAATATCCTCATCTAGAATAGAAGTAAAAGCGCCCACCAATGCGCTCACATATAATACATCATAATGTCCCAATATACCAATTTATTTCACATGAATAGTTATGACATAGCAACGAGTTCCAACACTAATGTCCCAATGTGATAATCCCTTTTTGCATAATCCTTAAGTACTGGCATACAACTGATCATGCTGTTCCAGATAAATAAATACTTTAACAGGAGTGATTATGGCATAATAATCAAGTTCTAATACCATTGTCTCAATCACATGGATAGGCTATCAATTATATGGTCCCTATTTGCACGCAAGGTTATCAACATTTGTTCAACATTTTCTAACCTCGGGTTATTCTGATATTGCTAGTGAGCATACCAAATGAGAGGGATACAACAACCACCCACCTGAAGAGCTGACTGTCCAAATCCAAACAGCTGAAAATACCAGGAAATCCAAATCTCCTAGTCCAAAGGGTCCCGCAACTCTCCTGGATACAACACAAGGTCCACAAATACACATAAATTCCAAAACTATCCATACAAACACACCCAAAAAAATCAGTCCCAAAGATGCCCTTATTTCACCAGCTAAATATGTCGGGAAAATTCCAATAAAAATATCACAGCAATCCTCGCGTTGATACCTTCGAAACGGGTACCTGCACGTCCAAATCCGAGTTCTGTAGGTCAAGATACAAATTCGGCAAGGTGGCCTAGTCAAAAGATTTCTGTACCAAACACTGTAGCACTGTTTATAGAGAAAAGGGATTTTTCACCTCCAATAAAAACTCAGAAAAATCCAAGAAAAATACGAGCATGTTCCTCGTGATGTGTAGATGAAAAATTTGTACAAGCACGTTCCAATCCGATGCTCGTGCACGAAGATAACGCCAAAATACACCAGTGCTGTCCCAAAACCACACAGAAAATGGGGTCATAAAGGCACCTCGGGAACCATGCCAAAAACTCGAAACAGGAGTGCGCGATCAACAGGAAAGATGAAGCCCTACCTCTCAGGAGTATGTCGGCACAAGAATCGTCTAAAACGAAGGTCGGGGTGGCCGAGGGGAGTCCTCACACTGCACTGCGACGAAGAAGATCACCGGAAATGAAACGTCGCACCGCACCGTAAAATCCGAAACCTTGGGATACGTGCCCCTAAAAATCCCAAAACTTTGCAGGTGAAAGCAGCACTCGAAGAAGAACAAATGTCTAGAAGGGAGCTCGGGGAGGTGAAGCCTGAAAATGGGAGAAAAAGGGCTCAAGAAGTGGATTCGGGCTCTATTTATAGGCCCATGAAAACAAATCCGAAAATACCGAGCGTGTCCCCAGTTCTGGGCGCGCACAGTGCGGCCCGGGCAGCCCGCTCGATTTCGGGCGCGCATAGTGCGGCCCAGCCCGCCCGGTTTCGGCCGCGCACAGTGCGGCCCGGCCCGGCCCACTATGCGCACGGGATCCGACCGGACCCCCGCAGCCGTCCAACCCGCCTTGGGGCTTGACACGTGTCCGCCGAACACGAGACAGCCGTGCAAGCCCCGCCAGCGCCCGCCACGTGACCCCGCCTGCGGTCAGCGCGGTGGGTGGCGCCCGCGAATCAGCGGGCGCCACGTGGCGCTGCCCACCTGCCCGCGGTACGGGCCAACTGCCCCCGCCTTCTCCAGCCTGCTCCCCGCGCTGCGTGGACCGCGAGCTCTTGGACCCGCCAACCCGGGGCTGCCATGTGGCGCGCCCCGGTCCACGGCTCCCTCGCGCGCTCCCGTGGACCGAGCGCGCGTGGGCCGTCCAATCCGGCGCTGCCACGTGGATCCCCGCCGGTCCACGCCTCCTGCGGTGCACCCCGGCCTCTCCCCTGATGCTCCGTGGACCAAGCCGCGTGCGCCGGCCAACCAGACGCTGCCACGTGGCACCCCCGCCGGTCCACGGCTCCCCCATGCACCAAAAATCCAGTAAAACTTTCGGGAGTCCGTTTTTGGGCATCCGGACTCAGAATTTAACAAGCAAAAAGCCGTTTTCAAGCGTTTTTCCGCGCTGAATCGAAATCCAACCTCTGTTTGGCCTAAAACTTTTTCTAAAATCCGGCAAAAGCAGCCGAAGGCCAACCCAGCTAACAATAACTCACCGGGTCCATCAGTGGCATCCCTTCGATGCACTATGGGCCAAACACACCATCAACCGGTGTTTTGCACAGAGGATTCACGGGAAAAACTGCATGGGGTTCAGGGGTCCTACATCCTCCCCCACTAAAAAAAGTTTCATCCCCGAAACAAAGAAAACAAAGCAGACGTACCTCAACCGGAAGTCTCGAACAGAAAGGGGTAGGTATCTCTCATCTCCGTCTCCAGCTCCCATGTAGCCTCCCGCTCCTCGTGGTTGCTCCACAAGATCTTCACAAATGGAATGGCCCGGTTGCGCAATTCCCTCACCTCACGAGCAAGAAGTTGCAACGGGCGCTCCTCATACACCAGGTCCTCGCCGATCTCTAAAGAAGTGAAGTCAATCACGTGCGACGGGTCAAAACCAATCTCCTCAGAGCTGAGACGTGGAAAACATCATGAACTCCGGCCAGGCGTGGAGGTAGGGCAACTCTGTAAGCCACAGGGCCAACTCTGTCAAGTATCTGGAAGGGTCCAATAAAGCGGGGACTAAGGTTTCCACGCACTCCAAATCTCCGGACCCCTTTCGAGGGCGAGACCTTCAAGAAGACATGATCACCAACCTGAAACTCTAGGTCTTGCCGTCGAGTATCAGCGTAGCTCCCCTGACGACTCTGGGCTGTTTTGAGATGTCGGCGAATAACTCTGACCTTCTCCTCAGCTTCCAAGAGTAAATCCGGTCCCAAAGTCCTCTTCTCACCCACATCACTCCAATACAAGGGAGACCGACACTTGCGTCCATACAACGCCTCAAACGGAGCCATCTGAATGCTCGCCTTATAGCTGTTGTTGTACGCAAACTCAACCAATGATAAGTGTCGGTACCACCCTCCTCCAAAATCCATAACGCACGCTCTCAACATATCCTCGAGGGTCTGTATGGTGCGCTCAGACTGTCCATCAGTCTGTGGGTGGAAAGCAGTGCTAAACCTGAGCTGGGTCCCCAAGGCTGACTGTAAACTCCCCCGAAAGTGTGATACAATTCTCGGGTCCCTACCTGATACAATCGAAGCAGGTACACCGTGTAGCCTCACTACCTCATCCAAATACAACTTCGCCAGACGCTCCAACGACCAAGTCATCTGAACAGGCAAGAAATGTGCAGACTTGGTGAGTCTATCCACGATAACCCAAATCGCATCTGCTCCGCTCTGCGCTCTCAGCAGTCTAGTAACAAAATCCATAGTAATGTGGTCCCACTTTCACTCGGGAATTGGAAGACTCTGTAACTTGCCAGCCGGAACCCGGTGCTCTGCTTTCACTTGCTGGCAAGTTAAACAGTGAGCCACAAATCTCCCAATGTCCCGCTCCATTCCGGGCCACCAAAAATGTGCCTTGAGGTCCTTATACATCTTAGTACCACCAGGGTGAATGGTATAAGGTGTATAATGGCCTCCCTCAAAATCTGGTCTCTGATCTCAGGATCCGTAGGCACACATACTCGGTCCCTGTACCGCAGTACTCCCGAGCTATCCACAGAAAAATCCCCTATCTGGTCTGCCTGAATCTGTGACCTAATCCTCGCCAAGTGGGGGTCCTCACTCTGTGTGTCTCTAATCCTGTCCAACAGAGTGGGCTGCAAGACCAAAGACATAAGTCTAGCAGAGACCCCAGGGGATACCACCTCGATCTGTAGCCGCCTCATCTGCTCGACCAACGGTGCCTGCTGCGAGATCATCAGACTCAGACTCGTCCTCCTACTCAAAGCATCTGCCACAACATTGGCCTTGCCGGGATGATAAAGGATACTCAAATCATAATCCTTTAGCAACTCCAACCACCGGCGTTGCCTCAAATTCAGCTCCCTCAGAGTGAACAGATACTTCAAGCTTTTATGATCAGTGTAAATCTCGCAGTGCACTCTATACAAATAATGCCGCCACAGCTTCAGAGCAAACACAACCGCTACTAACTCAAGATCATAAGTAGGGTAATTTTTCTCATAGTCCTTCAATTGCCGTGAAGCATAAGCAATTACCCTACCAAGCTGCATCAATCTCTGTTTCAGCTCCTTCCAAAACAGCTCTGACAAGTCTCACTCCACATAAACTTAACCCCTTTCCAGGTCAGACGGGTGAGGGGAGATGGAAAGCTACGCAAAGCCTTCCACAAATCGACGATAAAAGCCGGCCAAACCAAGAAAACTCTGCACCTCGGTGATAGTCGACGGCCTCGGCCAATCCCGAATAGCATCCACCTTGGCCGGATCAATCGCCACTCCCGTAGCTGAAACTACGTGCCCCAAAAAGGCGACCTCCCGGAGCCAAAATTCGCACTTCTAAGCTTGTCATACAGCTTCTTCTCTCGCAGAAGCTGTAGCACTGTCCTCAAGTGCTCCTCATGTTCCACATCACTCTGGGAGTAAATCAGTATCATCCAAAAATACTGCATCAAACCGGTCCAAATACGGCTGAAATATCATGTTCACCAAATCCGTAAATGCGGCAGGGGCATTCGTCAATCCAAATGGCATCATTGTGAACTCATATTGCCCGTACCGAGATCGGAATGCCGTTTTGGAGATGTCCTCGGCCCTCACCCTCAGCTGGTGGTAACCGGACTGAAGATCAATCTTCAAAATCACCGAAGCCCCCAGTAGCTGATCAAACAAGTTGTCAATCCGCAGTAATGAATACTTGTTTCGGATGGTCACTTTGTTCAACTCCCTATAATTCACACACAATCGAAGCGAACCATCCTTCTTCTTCGCAAACCAATCTCCCCACGGTGAAATACTGGGTCTAACAAAATCCTTTTTCCATCAGATCCTGTAGTTGTGCCTTCAGCGCTCTCAACTCTTGCAGGCGCCATCCGATAAGGTGCCTTTGAGATTGGCGTGGTTCCCAGGACCACGTCAATCACAAACTCTATCTCCCTCTCCGGCGGCATAATCGTCAACTCAAGGGAAAACACATCTGGAAACTCGCGAACAATGGGGATATTCTCGAGTCCCAGTGCCACCGTAGGCACCTCCACAACAGTGGCCAGAAAGGCAGTGCTACCTCTGCTCATAACTCCTCCAGTCCTGGTTCGCGGAGAATCATCGTCCTCTCCCGGCAGTCAAAATGGCAAGGTCCGGTGACGATCAATCTACCCTATCCGGCGGTATACTAATCAATTCTGGTAGAAAAACATCCGGAAGTTCGCGAACAATAGGGATATCCCTAAGTCCCGACACCGCCATAGGCTCCTCAACTACACTAGCCAAAAAGGCTGCACATCCACAACGGATCATCTACCTCGGTCGAGAAGTCAAACCCATAAGGTAAGGAAAACACTTGGACATTCCCGGTACACAACATCTCTTGGCCTGGCTCGCAAAGGGTGACCGTCTTCGCGGTACAATCTATCATCACGAAACACCGAGCCAGACCGTCCATCCCGAGGATCACATCAAAATCCCACCACCGTCTCAAGACCATCAACACTCCTCCACGTGCGACGTGTAATCGGGAGTCTAAACCACTCGTGCACGTGGTAACCATCCTACCTCCAACCCATGCAATGATGCACACTCTACTAAAAGATGAAAGAAATGCTCCGATAATAATAAGATACGAATCCTACTGCCAGAAATAAAGCATACCTGCCACAACTCGGTCAGTGATTGCAGAATCCTCCGTCGATGCTAGGCGATCCTGGCCGCTCGACGACGGCTGTCTCTCACCATATGAGCGGGGTGGCGAAGATCGGTCTACCTGGAGATCCGTCGATGGAGTTTCCGATCGTAGCTGGGAAGTAGTAGGAATAGATGCCGAAGTCGGTGCTGCACATGTTGGAAAGGGGCATGTAGCCCGCAAATGTCCAGACTGGCCACAAAGATAGCAGCGTCCCTGCCGTTGATCACAAGTATTGGCAAGGTGTTGACCTCCATAGAAAATGCATATGTTAGAAAACTGGGACTGCCTCGGTGGCTGCTGCTGCTGCTGTCGCCTCTGCTGTCGTGACCACGATTTCTGCTGGGCTCTGATAGGGGCCAACGCCGAAGAAGGTGCTACAAAGGTCAGAAGGGGGCATGTAGCTCGGATGTGACCAGGCTGTCCACATCTAAAACAACGACCCTGCCTCAGCTCACAAATACCGGCGGAATGCTGGTCCCCACAAAAGATGCACCTGATAGCCTGCAGGGGCTGCCTCGACTATCGCGACAGTCTCCGAGAACTGGCCTGTCCATCAACATCCGGGGCTGGACGTTTCCTCTCTAAACGCTGCTCGGAAGCCCTAGCTCTCACTCTGACTATAGAATCACCCCTTTGCGCCAACAGCTGCTCCAAGCGCTGGTCCTGTCGAAAGCTCCTCACCACCAAATGGGTCACTAAGGCCCGCAGTTCCCCCAGCTCGGCGGATACCGCCTGTCCAGGCTCCACAGGGGGAGTGGGGGTACCCTCGGCGGAAAAACGACGCCGTGGCGACATCCTGCCACAAGAAACCACAAATCAGAAACAAATCCCCACACGACCCAATCTAGCGAAAGTCAAAGACATCCCCCTATTTCTGTAACTTTATGTTGTCTGCAGCCAACATAACTGTTCAACAGAAATAAGATATGTCGATACCTCTTCCCTCACAGGAAGAGTCAAATAATAAATCACTGACTTTCGCAAAATATCACGCCACTCACGCCCAACCATCCTAGGGTCTTCCCAAAAGCCTAGGGTTTCCTAAGTCCCAACTGACCTATCCCTAAGCTCTGATACCACCTAATCTGTCACGCCCCGGGTGTAAACCAGAGCCCGGGCCCGTCTAGAGATCCGCCGTGCACACGGTATTTCCCGCGTACACGAAGCATCGGTAACCAACTCAGATATAAGAGATAATAATAAAAGAGCATAAAATCCGAGCTGAACTAAAAACTACAACATCTCAGACCAAAGCTGGAAAATAAGTAAAGAACAACTACAAATAAATACAAGTACTCTCCCAGCTCACCACAAAAATACAACCAGCTGGCTAAAGCCAGACCCAAAAGAGAGTACAATAAAATCTGTCTGAGAAGAAAGGGGTACAACAAAAGTCCAGCTAGCTACTGTCGGGTGGACTCTCTATCTAGTCCGCCATCCTCATACCTCGATCAGTTGCTGATGGCCCAGCAACTCCCGCAGAAGACTCTGCAAAATAAAGGGAGAAAACAAAGAGGAAGACTATGGGGGTGAGAACTACTATAGAAACAGTAGCCTCCCCTAGTGGGTGGGTTAAGCCTCAACTCTGACATGCCCACTAGGTCTACCAGAGGCAAAAGAAAAGGAGTAAGGTGGTAAGCTAATAAACAGGACTGCGAATAACATGAAGCTACCACTACAATGCCTCTAAATGCAGAGTCTGAAATAAGAAACTATACGAATGCATCAGTGCAAGTATCTGACCGAATAACCAAATCTAATCACCAGTAAAAACTGGCACTGCCTGCTCTGCTGTCGAACTCAAGATCTGAGTAGCGGAATCTGCACACACGGCTCGAATCCGCGGGATTGGCCCACAAGCTCGCATCCCAAAATCTGAGTAGCGGAATCTGCACACACGGCTCGAATCCGCGGGATCGGCCCACAAGCTCGCATCCCAAAATGAGTATCAGACCTGCGCACATGCCTCGGTCTAAGGCCTACATCCGGAGTGGCACTCGAGGGGAGCGACCCACACGAGTAAAGTAACTCTGTCATCAGTATCAAAAGTATCTCTGTATCGAGTATCACTGTATAGCAGGACTGGATCATGACAATGATCAAAGTGGGAAAAACCCTCCACTAAAGATAACCCGAACCCCCAATCAATGCGATGATAATCAATAAGTGGGAAACTCCATCCACTAGAGGAATCCTATCCCCAATATGATGCATAAGTAAACATCCGGTCAACCGCCCAATGTCCGCGGTTGCCGCAATAACCCAAAACCCCAATCTAGTATGACGAATTCACTCAACAAACCTGGCTACACTATCCTACAACTCTGCTCAACCCGAGCAATACCCCAAGTATCACAATGAAAGGAGAAGAGATGACAACATGGTTTCTCCTAAGTCAAATCCCAAAGATAGTGTAACAGTAAAAAGTGGCTCATCTATATGTCCATTCAAGCATGCAAATATCCTCATCTAGAATAGAAGTAAAAGCGCCCACCAATGCGCTCACATATAATACATCATAATGTCCCAATATACCAATTTATTTCACATGAATAGTTATGACATAGCAACGAGTTCCAACACTAATGTCCCAATGTGATAATCCCTTTTTGCATAATCCTTAAGTACTGGCATACAACTGATCATGCTGTTCCAGATAAATAAATACTTTAATAGGAGTGATTATGGCATAATAATCAAGTTCTAATACCATTGTCTCAATCACATGGATAGGCTATCAATTATATGGTCCCTATTTGCATGCAAGGTTATCAACATTTGTTCAACATTTTCTAACCTCGGTTATTCTGATATTCCTAGTGAGCATACCAAATGAGAGGGATACAACAACCACCAACCTAAAGAGCTGACTGTCCAAATCCAAACAGCTGAAAATACCAGGAAATCCAAATCTCCTACTCCAAAGGGTCACGCAACTCTCCTGGGTACAACACAAGGTCCACAAATACACATAAATTCCAAAACTATCCATACAAACACACCCAAAAAAATCAGTCCCAAAGATGCCCTTATTTCACCTGCTGAAAATTCCCAGAAAATTCCAATAAAAATATCACAGCAATCCTCGCGTTGATACCTTCAAAACGGGTACCTGCACGTCCAAATCCGAGTTCTGTAGGTCAAGATACAAATTCGGCAAGGTGGCCTAGTCAAAAGATTTCTGTACCAAACACTGTAGCACTGTTTACAGAGAAAAGGGATTTTTCACCTCCAATAAAAACTCAGAAAAATCCAAGAAAAATACGAGCATGTTCCTCGTGATGTGTAGATGAAAAATTTGTACAAGCACGTTCCAATCCGATGCTCGTGCGCGAAGATAACGCCAAAATACACCAGTGCTGTCCCAAAACCACATAGAAAATGGGGTCATAAAGGCACCTCGGGAACCATGCCAAAAACTCGAAACAGGAGTGCGCGATCAATAGGAAAGATGAAGCCCTACCTCTCAGGAGTATGTCGGCACAAGAATCGTCGAAAACGAAGGTCGGGGTGGCCGAGGGGAGTCCTCACACTGCACTGCGACGAAGAAGATCACCGGAAATGAAACGTCGCACCGCGCCGTAAAATCCGAAACCTTGGGATGCGTGCCCCTAAAAATCCCAAAACTTTGCAGGTGAAAGCAGCACTCGAAGAAGAACAAATGTCTAGAAGGGAGCTCGGGGAGGTGAAGCCTGAAAATGGGAGAAAAAGGGCTCAAGAAGTGGATTCGGGCTCTATTTATAGGCCCATGAAAACAAATCCGAAAATACCGAGCGTGTCCCCAGTTCTGGGCGCGCACAGTGCGGCCCCGGCAGCCCGCTCGGTTTCGGGCGCGCATAGTGCGGCCCAGCCCGCCCGGTTTCGGCCGCGCATAGTGCGGCCCGGCCCGGCCCACTATGCGCACGGGATCCGACCGGACCCCCGCAGCCGTCCAACCCGCCTTGGGGCTTGACACGTGTCCGCCGAACACGAGACAGCCGTGCAAGCCCCGCCAGCGCCCGCCACGTGACCCCGCCTGCGGTCAGCGCGGTGGGTGGCGCCCGCGAATCAGCGGGCGCCACGTGGCGCTGCCCACCTGCCCGCGGTACGGGCCAACTGCCCCCGCCTTCTCCAGCCTGCTCCCCGCGCTGCGTGGACCGCGAGCTCTTGGACCCGCCAACCCGGGGCTGCCATGTGGCGCGCCCCGGTCCACGGCTCCCCCGCGCGCTCGCGTGGACCGAGCGCGCGTGGGCCGTCCAATCCGGCGCTGCCACGTGGATCCCCGCTGAAAATGCCCCTATTTCCATGCAAGGTTATCAACATTTGTTCAACATTTTCTAACCTCGGTTATTCTGATATTCCTAGTGAGCATACCAAATGAGATGGATACAACAACCACCCACCTAAAGAGCTGACTGTCCAAATCCAAACAGCTGAAAATACCAGGAAATCCAAATCTCCTACTCCAAAGGGTCACGCAACTCTCCTGGGTACAACACAAGGTCCACAAATACACATAAATTCCAAAACTATCCATACAAACACACCCAAAAAAATCAGTCCCAAAGATGCCCTTATTTCACCTGCTGAAAATGCCTGGAAAATTCCAATAAAAATATCACAGCAATCCTCGCGTCGATACCTTCGAAACGGGTACCTGCACGTCCAAATCCGAGTTCTGTAGGTCAAGATACAAATTCGGCAAGGTGGCCTAGTCAAAAGATTTCTGTACCAAACACTGTAGCACTGTTTACAGAGAAAAGGGATTTTTCACCTCCAATAAAAACTCATAAAAATCCAAGAAAAATACGAGCATATTCCTCGTGATGTGTAGATGAAAAATTTGTATAAGCACGTTCCAATCCAATGCTCGTGCGCGAAGATAACGCCAAAATACACCAGTGCTGTCCCAAAACCACACAGAAAATGGGGTCATAAAGGCACCTCGGGAACCATGCCAAAAACTCGAAACGGGAGTGCGCGATCAACAGGAAAGATGAAGCCCTACCTCTCAGGAGTATGTCGGCGCAAGAATTGTCGAAAACGAAGGTCGGGGTGGCCCAGGGGAGTCCTCACACTACACTGCGACGAAGAAGATCACCGGAAATAAAACGTCGAACCGCGCCGTAAAATCCGAAACCTCCGGATGCGTGACTCTAAAAATCCCAAAACTCTGCAGGTGAAAGCAGCACTCGAAGAAGAAAATATGTCTAGAAGGGAGCTCGGGGAGGTGAAGCCTGAAAACGGGAGAAAAAGGGCTCAAGAAGTGGATTCGGGCTCTATTTATAGGCCCATAAAAACAAATCCGAAAATACCGAGCGTGTCCCCAGTTCTGGGCGCGCATAGTGCGGCCCGGCCCAGCCCGCTCGGTTTCGGGCGCGCACAGTGCGGCCCGGCCCGCCCGGTTTCGGGTGCGCACAGTGCGGCCCGGCCCGGCCCACTATGCGCACGGGATCCGACCGGACCCCCGCAGCCGTCCAACCCGCCTTGGGGCTTGACACGTGTCCGCCGAACACGGGACATCAGTGCAAGCCCCGCCAGCGCCCGCCACGTGACCTCACCTGCGGTCAGCGCGGTGGGTGGCGCCCGCGAATCAGCGGGCGCCACGTGGCGCTGCCCACCTGCCCGCGGTACAGGCCAACTGCCCCCGCCTGCTCCACGCGCTGCATGGACCGCGAGCTCTTGAACCCGCCAACCCGCGGCTGCCACGTGGCGCGCCCCGGTCCATGGCTCCCCCGCGCGCTCCCGTGGACCGAGCGCGCGTGGGCCGTCCAATCCGGCGCTGCCACGTGGATCCCCGCCGGTCCACGCCTCCCGCGGTGCACCCCGGCCTCTCCCCTGATGCTCTGTGGACCAAGCCGCGTGCGCCGGCCAACCAGACGCTGCCACGCGGCACCCCCGCCGGTCCACGGCTCCCCCATGCACCAAAAATCCGGTAAAAATTCCGGGAGTCCCTTTTTGGGCATCCGGACTCAGAATTTAACAAGCAAAAAGCCGTTTTCAAGCGTTTTTCCGCGCTGAATCCAAATCCAACCTCTGTTTGGCCTAAAACTTTTTCTAAAATTCGGCAAAAGCAGCCGAAGGCCAACCCGGCTAACAATAACTCACCGGGTCCATCAGTGGCATCCCTTTGATGCACTATGGGCCAAACACACCATCAACCGGTGTTTTGCACAGAGGGTTCTCGGGAAAAACTACATGGGGTTCAGGGGTCCTACATCCGAGACCTCCGCGATTTCGCTCTCTGGGTCGTGGGTTTCAAAAGCTCCAGAGATCTAGTGGATATCAGCAGCGGGAGTATCAGCAGCAGCGACAGGACGTGTGTTATCTGCGGGGGGCTGCATTCACTGCCACGGTGTGACCAGAGGCAGGGACGGTGCTTCCTATGTGGACAGTCAGGACATTTCCAGGCATTGTGCCCCCGAGCAGTACTCTCGATACTACTGCTTGCGACGACACCACCATTGCCCCTTCAGGAAGCAGGAGCTCCTCTGATTTGCCGTCAAGTAGACGGGGCTACGACATCGAGGCAGACAGATCGATGACCACCAGCACCGAGCGGATGATTCTACGCAGTCCAGGTGGAGGATGCCACGGCAACGGACCGCGTCATCGTAGGTATTATTCTGATCACAGCTGTCCGAGCTAAAGTATTTTTGATACCGGCGCATTTTATTCATGTATTAGTAGAGCATTTGCATTCCTGCATGGACTAGAGGTAGGGTCATTACCACGTGCACTTGAGGTGCAGATCCCTGATCATGTTGTACATGTGGAGGAAGTTTATGGATCACGTCCAGTGCAGTTGGGGCCGTGGATTATGCCGGCAGACTCGTTGGTTTGCGGCAGCTCCAGGACTTTGACAGAGTGCTCGGGATAGATTGGTTGGCGCGGTATCATACAGCGATTGACTGCGGAGAGAGGACTGTGACCTTCCGCGAGCCGGACAGGAAGAGTTCATCTACAGAGGTTGCCGGAGTACCCTTTCTGCAGCGACGGTTTCATCGGCAATGGCCAGGCAGATGATGAGCAAAGGATGTGTCGCTTTTGTAGCGACGGTAGTAAAGGTGCCTACGATGGCATCGGGACTCAAGGATATCCCCATTGTCCACGAGTTTTCAGATGTGATTCCACCGAGCTGACCATGATGCCACCGGATAGTGAGATTGAGTTTGTGATTGACGTGGTTTCGGGAACCGCGCCAATCTCGAAGGCACGTTACAGGATGGCGCCAGCGGAGCTGAGGGAGCTGAAGGCGCTGCTGTGGAATTTGATGCATAAGGGGTTGTTAGACCCAGTGTCTCACCTAGGGGAGCACCATCATTATTGTGAAGAAAAGAATGCAACACTGAGGCTTTGTGTGGATCTACAGTCCGATTACCACCAGCTGAGGGTGAGGGCCGAGGACATCTCCATTACGGCGTTCTGGACACGGTATGGACATTGTGACTTCACAGTGATGCCTTTTGGATTGACCAATGCCCTGCCGCAGCTATGGATTTGATGAACTGAGTGTTCCAGCCGTACTTGGACAGGTTTGTGGTAGGTCTTCATCGGTGATATTCTAGTTTACTCCTAGAGCGATATGGAGCCTGAGGAGCACTTGAGGATAGTGCTGCAGTTTCTGTGAGAGAAGAAGCTGTATGCCAAGCTTAAGAAGTGCAAGTTTTGGCTTCGGGAGGTTACATTTTGAGGCCATGTTGTTTTACCCGTCGGTGTAGCAGTGGACCCGACGAGGGTGGATGCTATCCGAGATTGGCCCAGACCGACGATTGTTACTGAGGAGCGGGAGTAGAGCGACAGCCACAGCAAGAACAACTTCAACACCTCTCTCCCTGTTTACTACTTCGCACCGAGTTATCACGAGCAAGTCGACAATTTTGAAAAGCTGCTCCTGTCACGCCCCGGCGTCGAAACTGCGACCCGGGCTCGCCAACAGATCCGCCGCCCATACGGGAAGCCCCGTATAGACGAAGCGACTAACCTGCAAAAGAAAGATACTACACTATACATATATCAGAGCTGAAAAGTAAACTGCTAGAAATAAAATAAATACAACTCAAGTCCTCACAAATACATAAGTCTCTCAACTGAAAAAGATAAAAAGTACAAGTCTGAACCTCACTACAAAGGTCTCTCAGAATAAAACTCTCAAAAATAAAAAGGGGGTACATCTACTCTCTCTGGAAGACGACTGGTAGGGATCTATCTCGCGACTCCCTTACCTCGATCAGCAGGATCAGGAACAGAAGCAGCAGGAACTGGAGTAGAGGTCCCTGGGGAAAAATACACCACGGCGGGTGTGAGAACTACATCCCACAGTAGTTCTCAGTGGGTGCCGCCAACAAGCCGGACGGTCTGCCCACTAAGTCTACTAGAGGCATAAAGTAACAAAAGCAATACCGAAAGGAAAAGAGCTGGAAAAAAAATAACTCTACAGCTACTATGCCTCAATCTAAATGCTTAAAAAGTGGAACAGATGGAAACATGATGCATCTACTAACTCTCAAATATAATCACCCAATCTACACTGACTGCCACATGGGGTCCAGTCAAACCTGCGCCCACCTACTGCCGCACATCCACAAGAGGACGGGTCTACCGTAGGGCGTCCGTGACTGCCAAAACTGGTCCAGCCAGAGGGACTGCGTCGACAAGTCGCGATAGCAAAGTAACAGGCCCAACTCCGGAGTGGCACTCGAGGGGCGCGACCCCACCGAGGAAAGTATCCGCGCATCTCTGTCGAGCTCAATATGGCTCATGCAGGCTATAGTCCAAATCACGATCAACAAGATCGACAATACCCAAATCACCTCTCTAACTCACTAACAAGGAACACTCGAATAGCTAGGACCGCTGTCAACCCAAGGCTCCCAGAAAGAATAACAGCTCGACATGCAACTCACTAGCCGGGTATACTCCACAACCGGCAACCATGAAGGGTCCGAGAACCCCGATAGACTAGAACCTACAACCCAAATCAAACAAGAACAGGCTCTAGGCATAGCCCCTCGTTGTTCTCGACCCAGAGAAAAGGCAGCCCTTAGAACCCAGACCACTCGAATCATCTCGAGTGGGTAAGTTTATAGGAAAAAGGTGACATTTATTACTGAAAGCCATTTTTCACTCAACCCACGCGGGGTGAAGACTAAAATAGTTTCCTTTTTGAAAGCCATCTTGATTTGAGAGAAATCCATGTTTAATGATTTTTAGTTCTTTTTAAGAAAACAGTTTGAAAACAAGTTTTATATCCAATCCTCGAAGAGCTAATGCCTTCGTCCAATCAAACAAGAACAGACTCAGGCGACCCTACGATCCTTGGAAGAAAACATTAGTTGACTAAAATCATGTGTGTGTCCAAAAAGGTTATGGGTTCAAGATCCTGCTATCACTGGTATACTGCTGCCACTAACACAGTGGCGACAAAAGCAATAAAGAACACAACATCCCGGGATTACCGTTCACCCAAACGGCTCCCGCCACAGCTAAAAGACTAGCTACAACTACCAGACTCCACTCTGCTCCCAAGCACGAGTGTAACATGCATCCCACACAAGAAGAATCTCGACCACTCGGCCCACTACCCGGGCGAGGATGACACTAAATCCAGGAATAGAGCAAAATGTGTGGATGTCTAAAGCATAAATAAACCTAGCCTAAGTGAGAGTTTTCTATCAGTCTAGTTACACATGTAACATATGGCGGGGGTGCTAGGTCAAGTTCCAAGATAACAATAATTTAACAGATCGTAGGAAGCAGAAGAATCACATGATCGTCAAATAGCACAAGAAATATCAACTCTCACATTCTAGCATGCTATATAGTACACACACAACTATGCATAATCCTACGTCAATAGAATTAGTGTACGGTCCATAGATCTTGAAGACGAGGCAACCCACCTAATGTGCTAAACTGTCCAAAGTCCCAAAGCTGAAAATACCCAGGAACAAATATCTCCAAGTCCAACGGGTTCAGAAACACCCGCAAACTCTCCTGGGTACAACAATAAGGTCCAAAGTTACACTTTATTCCAAAAATATCCAAGTACATACAATCTGCGGTAACAGTCCCAAAGATGTGATATTTTCACCTGCAGAAAGGACTCCAAAAAATCCAACAAAAATACTACTTCGATCGTCGCGTCAAGCCCTTCGAAACAAGTACCTGCACGTCCCAATCCGAGCCCCGTAGGCCGAGTTACAAATTCCACAACACGGAGAACGCGAAAGCCCTCAACATAACAACTGTAACACCATGCACAGATAAGGGGGAAAACAAATACCTTCGGGCAAGCCTCAGAAAAATCCCAGAAAAATACGGCGATGATCCTTGCGACGCGTAGATGCAAAAAGAGTGTAGGCGCGCCTCAATCCGATACTCGAGCGCGAAGATATCCACTAAACAACCTGCGCTGTCCCAAAATTCCTCACAGAAAATGGGGTCCCAGTAAGCTCGGAAAAACTCCAAGAAAAACCCCAAAAGAGGGGAAGCTAAAAATACCAAAATCGTAACCCTACCTGTCGTGAAGCCAACAGCATAAGAATCGCCCGAAAAGGTGGTCGTAGTAGGCCGGGGGAGCTCGCGCACCGAAACGCGATGGAAGGAAACACCGACGAAGGAACGTCGCAACGCGCCAAAGAAATGGAAACCTCGAAAGACGTGCCATGTAAAATCCTAGAAATCCTCAGGTGAATGCAGCACAAAGGGAGGAGCAACTTTGCTGATGGGTCCGAGGCAAGAGGAGGCACGGAAACGCGGAAAAGAGGAAGAAGAAGGCGGCTCGGGTCTTTAAATTGGCCACACAAAACAATTTCGGAAATGACCGGGGTGTCCCCGGTTTCGGGTGCCCGAAATATTTCGGGCGCCAACAGTGTCGCGGTCCACTGCCTCACGGAGCGCCCGAATCTATCCGATTCCGCCACGTCACCAGCCAAACAGCGGACAGCAAAAGCCTCCACCCGCCTGGCGCCGCGTGGCCCGCGCAGGAGTTGAGGCGTGGCGCGCCCGAGCGCGGGAAACCGCGGTCAACGCGCGCCTGCGCCGCCGCCTGCGCCCCCTGCCAGGCACGCGCCCCGAGGCCGCCCCCGCCTGCTCCGTGGTCCCAGTCCACTGCACCAACCAATCCAAGCCCGCCACGTGTCCACTGTGAACCAGTGAGAAGATGCCACGTGGCAAGACGCTCCCGTGCACCGCGCGCCTGCGCGCGCGCCCGCGCGCCTGCCCGTGCCCGCGCCGCCGCGCTCCGCCGCTGCCCGCCGGTCGCCGGAACAGTGCCATGTGCCTCGAAATCCGTGCGCGGCGTTCGGGCTCCGAAAAAAACAAATAAATAGTCCATTTTCATCGTTTTCGTGCGCTGAATCCAAATCCGTTGTCCGTTTTGCCAAATTCCAAACCTCAAATTTTCCGAAGGCATCCGGAAAAGTATTCTTTTGTCCAAACTTCGCGCTGAGTCCAATTTTGATCTCCGTTTCACGCAAAACCACTTCTAAACATTCGACGGGTCCTCCGATTACCCACATGATCCCTTTTAAGCTCGAAATCCATCACTTGTGTCCAAATTGTGCACAAACACCACCGACACACCACGTAGGCCTCCGTAAGCTGCCAATCAACCAGTAAACCCATCGCGGGGATCCGGGTCCCCACAGCTCCAGAAATGGAGACTGTGCTGGAGCCTGTTCTTGTTTGATGGGGTGAAGGCACTGGCCATTCGGGAATTTCAGACTTTTCGCGGTTTTCGGTTGTTTTCTAAATTGAGAGTTGGGGTTACTGATGTTCTTGATGTTTGGCTCCTTCCTTTCGTGGATAGTTGTGTGGATGCGGTAGTGGAGTTTGCAGGAAGCTCATCTCCGGGTTGTTGGCTCCTTTGAGGTTTTGGAGCGTGTTGGACTAGCGGCATACAGGATTGTTCTTCCACTGCGACTTGTTGGGGCCCACCATGTTTTCCACGTCTCAGCTCTGTGGAGTTATATCTTTGATCCCTCACTCGTGATTGACTCCTCCACTTGAGACCAGTGAGGATCTGGGGTACGAGGGGCGACCGTTGTGAATTCTGGCTCGAGAGATGAGGGGATTGCGCAACCGGGCCATGTCGTACATGTGTTTGTTGAGGAGTGATCACAAGGCGACATAGGAGCTGGAGACAGTGATGTTGGACACCTCCCCCCCTCTTCCTGGTTGAGTGTTTTTGCTGGAGGCATGTTTGGTTTCGAGGATGAATTTTTTTTAGTAGGAGAGGATGTGGTGACCTGAATCCCTGTGATGCTTGGCTACGTGGTCAGCAGCATGTAAACACCTATCTTTGTGTGTCAATTGCGTTTGCGTGCCAAACAGATGCGAGAAACGGACTCAGCGCAAAAAAATTGATCAAAAATACATAAATTTATGTTTTTGGGCAGATTCGGGTGCCCAGAAGTGGATTCGGGCGCCCAGAAGTGGATTCGGGCGCCCGAGAGTAGGTGTATAGGGCCGCGGACCACCGGGTCAACCTTTCCACGCGTCGTGCCATGATTGGAGTGGATGGGGACACATGGTGACGCCGTATTGGCCGGGCCTGCGGACGCGGAAGACCCGATGCAACCGACGAGGGCGCCATCCCGCCTTTCCACATGGCGGGCTCCCATTGGCCGGCGCCAACCACTCTGTCGGGGGCGAGACGCGTGGCGCACAATCGTGGTTTCGGGTGCTGCTCGGATGGCCGCCACGTGTCAGAGCGCAGGGCCACTGTTTTTGGGCGCCCGAAACATGGGGTTTGAGCTGAGAGTTGGACAAAATTGTATTTGGCTATAAATTGAAGCCTTCTCTTTCATTTTGAGGGCTTCCAAAGTAGTTTTTTCGACCAGAGGTGGAGCATGGGCACTCTCCCACCGCTATTGAGGATTCTTGGAAGGATATAAGGGCATTTCATCCATCTTCTTCTCCACCTTTGCGAGCTCGATCTTTCCTGAAGCTGCAGCCTACACCGTCAGTGTTTCGTCAACGGCTTCCCCAGAGTAAACGACTTGGAGTTTTAAGCTAAAAATTGGAGGAGACCTTCTACACAGGTATATCTCCAACTTTTGTATTGATTACCTCCCTCCATTCTAGCATTTTTTGGGGTATTTCGCATCATCTCTTGGACCCTTGTGCACCGGGCACTGTTCTTGACAACACTGGTTGTTCATGGATTATCTTGGCTTTTCGTTGATGGATTTTGAAGTTTAAGGGCTTGAATTCTTCCTGACTTCAAGGGGAACACAGGAGTACTTCTTTTTGGGGATTTTTTTTGGAGATCTATATAGGTTTTTTCCTATTTTTTGAGCCCCTTTGACATAATCAAGTGGTTGTTTTCTGTGTTTTAACTCGCTGTGTTATTTCGATTTTGTGCTACAGATTTGTGGTGATCCGGGGGATATTCTGAGAATGTAAAAGTTTGAGCACTTTCTTATGGTCAAGGTGAGCATCTTTCCTATTGATTCCGGCTGAAAATCGTGTATGGATTAGCTTCTACACTTCATTGATGTGCTCGCTATTTTTTTGGGACAGATTTGGACAACCCCATGTGATCTTGTCTTCATTGAATTCTCGGCACTTGTAGAGGGCTTTTTCTGACCTCCTAGGTGTTCCTAAGTTGGAGAACATAGGAACCAAGTTTGGCCATTTTTCATTGAGGTATGAGTTCACTTTGGGCCACTGATTGCTTATGAGGTTGTTTGTTAGATTTCTGCAACTAACCCGAAGTTTTCGCACTTGTGCTCAATCCGGCATGAGTTTTTGGGAGCTTTTTGGTTCGTTGGAACCACGGGAGCCCGAGGAACATGCACGCCATGTTTCAGCCCGATCGGACTCCGGATCGACATATTCCAAGTGGATTGTATTTCTTCCGAAGTTAGCAGACTTCTTATACGTTTATTGCGCAATTATCAGCATGCTAATGATAGAGCTTGCTTTTGATGTTTATGATAGTTTTAGAATTGTGGAACTCTGACTAGCACCCCTGTCATATGTTGCATGATATCTTACCAGACTTTAGAAAACTCTCAACTTGGGTATACTTTAGTTGTTTTCGGACCTCCTACACTTGCATTATTTTACCTCTTGATTTAGAGTGTATCCTTGCCCGGGTATTGGGCTGAGTGATCGGGATAGTGTAGGATGCATATTGCGCTCGTGCCAGGGGGCAAGAGGAGTCTGGTAGTTGAGGCTAGATTTTGTTCTAGTATCGAAAGCCATTTGGATAGACGGTGGTCCCGGGCCGTGGAGTGTTCTCCGGATAGTATTGTCAGGAGCCGTTTGGATAGACGGTGGTCCCGAGCCGTGGAGTGTTCTCCGACCAGTGTTGTCGGGAGCCATTTTGTTAGACGGTGGTCCCAGGCCGTGGAGTGTTCTCCGACTAGTATTGTTGGGAGCCGTTTGGGTAGATGGCGGTCCCAGGTCGTTGAGTGTTTTTCAACCGGTTTTGTTAGTTGTTGAGAGAAGCAGGACCTTGAGCCCAGAATATTTTTGGACACACATGATTTCAGTAAACTAATGTTTTCTCTCCAAATTTTGAATGATCGCCGAAATCTGTTCTTGTTTGAATAAGGTGAAGGCACTAGCCTTTCGGAGTTTGGAAATAAAACTCGTTTTAACTGATTTCTTAAAAACTAAAATTTATTAAAAAGGGGTTTCCTCAAATCAAGATGGTTTTCTTAAAACGCAGCTATCTTTTGTCCTCACCCGAAGAGGGTTCGAGTGAAAATGGTTTTCAGAAATAAATGTCATCTTTTTATATAAACCTCCTCACCTGAAGAGGGTTCGAGTGATCGGGTTCCAAGGATTGTTCTCATATTTGGGGTCGAGAACTACGGGAGGATGTGCCTGGAACCTTTTCTTGTTTGATTGGGGTTGTAGGCACCAGTCTTTCAGAATTTTCGGATCCTTTGTTGTTGTCATTTGGTTTGCTCTAGACCGAGAGTCGTCGTTGTGCCGATCTTCTTATACTGTGAGCTTGTTTTGAGCCAAGAGTGGATCTGGTTGATCCTGATTGTGGACTATAGCCTGCATGAGTCGTATTGAGCTCGACTGTGATGCGATGATTTTCCTCGGTGGGGTCGCTCCCTTCGAGTGCCGCTCCGGAGCTGGGCTTGTTACATGTTCTCGCGCGACGTCGATGCAATCCAGGTGAACGCCCTACGTAAATCCTGCCCGGTGTGGATGGTGGTAGTAGGTGGGCGCATGCTTGACTGGACCCTATGAGGCAGTCATTGAGATTGGGTATTTTCATTGAGCACCTCGAGATCGAATAGTTGCATACTATCATCTGTTTCGCCCATTGAGTATCGTAGATAGAGACATGATAGCTATAAATTTTGTTTCGGCTTATCTTTTTCTATTACAGTAGTTCTATTATCTTATGCCTCCAGTAGACTTAGTGGGCAGATCGTTGGTCTTGGAGACGGTACCCATTAAGAACTACTGATTGATGTAATTCTCACACTCGCTGAAGTGACTTTTTCATAGGCCTCCCCGTCTATTCTGCACCGGCTGGCTTGTCGGATCGAGGTAAGGGAGTCACGAGCTAGATCCCTACCCGTACTATACTTTGGTGAGTTGGATGTACCTCCCCGAGAATGGGTTTATCCTGTGCCATGATTGTATCAATTTAGGTTTTTCCTTTTGTATTACTCATAGTTGTTGTATTTGAGGTTTATTGGGATGCATTCAGTGATACAGTGGATTTGAGATTTTATTTATAGCAGTTTTTATTTCAGCTATGATATCTGCTAGTTGTAGACTTTACTTTGCAGGTTTGACGCTTCGCCTATACGGAATTTCCCATATAGGTGGCGAATCTGTCGGCGAGCCCGGATCGCAGTTTCGACACCAAGGTATGACATGTAACCTGCTCGGTAGTACCTCTTATCAAAATTTTATGCAATTCGACACAAAGTATTACGATTTTTGCATAAAAAATCTATTTTATTGGTTTTCTCTCACGTTTTGTCCCCAAAATATCATTTTATTGTATAAAATTACATGAACACCCCTCTATGACTTACAACAATGTCGGACTTCTGAAATAGTGATTTTGTTATACTCAATACTGTCCAATTTAGACAAAATTGCTCAAACTTTTTTGAAATTTATATTTAAAATCTCGATTTCTACAATTTTACACATTAAGATTTACTCCATTTTGCTAGGTCCCTAAAAACCTACTTGTTCGCATTGCTCTACCTTAGACATGCCGACAGGATAACTCACAATCGATCATTATATCGATAAAAATGATCGTCGAAACCTCACACATAAAGTGACAATCTTGCTTCCAAAATAATGCCTACCACTCCTCGATCCATAGATTTCATCTTACACCTCGATCCGTAGACTTCATCTTAACTCTTTTATCTTACTATTTTACTTTCAGAACAGTACCTAATACACCTCGACCCATAGGCTTCATCTTAACTCTTTTATCTCTATACACTACAACAAAATTAGGTTATAGAGACACATCTTTGTGACACTTTTATACAAGTATCCTATTTATATTTCACCTATATCCAAAATTAGATTATAAGAACACATTTTTTAAATACATTACAATAATATATCACTATATACCCTAATGACTGCACACTAATTATAAGTGTCAATATTTTTACTAACGGCATTTTTACTAGCGGTATTTTTTTTCAAATTTTAGAAATACTTAAAAGTATCGCTATAGTATATTTTTATTGTAGTAATAATACTTTAAAATCAATTTTTACATACCATTTCTAAGAAAAGTTGTTTACTGCTTTCTAAAAGAAACATATATTCCTAGGACTTATTTTCCAACAATCGCAAGATGGAAAGACTACACAAATTAATTCACATGATAATAGCATTATTATCAGGATATAACTATGCTCTACCATAGTAAATAACATACATACACGCACAAAAACGAGTACGCTGGGCATTCTTAATTAGTGCAGATTTGAAAAGCATTACAAAACACCTAGACACTCGAAAAGAAATTACATAAAGAGAGCTAATTAACTAGGCCATTATTGTTACTTATCCGGCTATATATATATATGTCGAGCAACTGCATGCCTAGAGAATTATAGAAGAACGCTAACACTTGGATTAGATCCTGTGCCCTTGGGCCAGACTACCGGCCTGGCGCCAGCATGGGCTTGGATTAGATCCTAGTTCCCTTGGGCTCAGCTCCTGGACCGGCGCCTCCACCCATGCCATAGTCGGGATCGCGATAACCTGGCCCATACTTGCTGCTGAACATCCCCGCATGGAGCAGCAACACGTAAAGCAGCTGGGTGAAAGCCAGGATTATGATGAACGCCTCCAACACCCTCAGCCTCCACCCTCTGTACCCTCCTATATTTATCTCCTTGCATGCCAGCCTTTTCATGTTCATTCACCCAAAACAAAATGGGAAAAAAAATTAGCAAACAAATAGGTAACTAGAAGAAATAAGGAGCTTTCTTAACTTCGAGAGAATCAGATCCTACTTCAGTAAGAGTTGAAATGGCCCTGAGTTCCTATCCAAAGACTTGAGGTAAGCTTGAGCTATTAGGTAGAGAGATACATTCCACATTGTAAAGAGGTGATTATTCCAGTTTATATTATTCCAATTTGTATCTAATATAAAATTATTTTTCCTAACAGTTTATTGTTGAAGCATATTATGTTATTTGCAAAGGTGCCATCATCTAACTCTTATCAGAGTGGACACCATATTTCGCTTTCAATTTTTTTCCCCAAAATAAGATGAATCATTTCGTGAAACATTTCATGTAATTTACTGGACCTTTGCAGATTGCTAAGGTTACAGTTTGAAATGTTGGTCAGCATCCTGAAAGAGTGTTGGACTGAACCAGAGTTGTTTCGGCACGAAATGGACACGGAAACGAGTTCTAGAAAGAAGTTTCCTAGTTCTTGACCATATTTGGACGCCCAATAACTTGGACAGGGCGCACAAATTGGTTAAGTGTTTATGTATTAGTGTTGGCTGGTGAGATTAGCAATTTTGTGAATTCAGGCCCACTTCCGGGGTGCCCGAATCTGGACCGGAATTGTTGGTGGTATAGTTTGAAGGGGGACCGGCCGTGGGGTTACCGAGCACACCTCAACCCACACAGCACACGAGCGCAGCGGAAACAAAATCTTTCGTAGATGAAAGTAGGCGAAAACGATTGTAGAAAACAAGCACGAGAATAACAAAAGAAATAAAACAAATAAGGGAATGTAAGGACACGAGAATTACGTGGTTCGGCCAACAATGCGTCAACCTACGTCCACTGGCAAGACCACCTCAATGCGTTATTCGATTAATCCACGGCACAAAAGTACAAGGAGTAAAATTGGATTACAAGAAACTCTCTCACAGAGGCTCTCCACGTTTTTCCTCTCCATTAGGATTTTTCAATGAAGCCCTAAAAAATAAAAGATGAATCGCAAGAGTTAATATAACTCTAAAAACCTAATTCTAATAGGAAACGATCGCCACCGTCCATCCGAGATTTTAAATCACTTCTAGTCGTCGTCCATATCCTCTTAAGAATTATCTTTAAGATATTCCTAAATCATCCCTAATCTTTAGGAACAAGATTGGATCAAATCCATATGGACTCGAAACATGATTTTACATAATCCAACAATTCTCCCACTTAAAAACATGTGCCGAATTTCACAAAATTGAAGATCTTGCCAAAATTCCCACTCTCCTCATGTAGCTCCAAGACCGAGAGAAGTCATACTCCAATTGAACTTCTCTCGAGTCACCGGTTTCGTTAAAATATCCGCTGGATTCGAATCTGTGTGAATTTTCAACAATGAGATAAAACCCTTATCCACCACATCTCTCACGAAGTGATAACGAATATCAATGTGTTTCGTCCGAGAGTGAAACGCCGGATTCTTCGCCAAGTGTATTGCACTTTGACTATCACAATTCACTCCCACCACATCTTGCTTCACTTTTAATTCTCCTAAAAGTCTTTTTAGCCAGATAGCCTCCTTACAAGCATGTGTCATTGCTATGTACTCCGCCTCCATCGTCGACAAAGCGACTACCGACTGAAGCTTCGACTCCCAGCTAATAGCACCACCGCCCATGGAGAAAACATAACCCGTGGTAGACTTTCTTCTGTCTTTATCTCTTGCGAAATCTGCATCCACATATCCGACGCACTCCAAACCCGCAGAACCATAACAGAGTGAGAAATCCGCACTACCTCTCAAATATCTGAGAATCCACTTCACTGCATTCCAATGTTCACAACCTGGATTCGCCATATACCGACTCACTGCTCCCACTGCTTGAGCAATGTCGGGTCTCGTGCACACCATGGCAAACATAAGGCTCCCTACTGCCGATGAATATGGTACCCGAGCCATGTCGGTCTTTTCTGCTTCCGTACCCGGTGATTGCTCGGCCGACAATTTTAAATGAATAGGAAACGGGGTAGAAACTGGCTTTGCGTTCTGCAAGTTGAAGCGCCGCAGAACCTTCTCCACATAACTCTTCTGTGAAAGCCAAACTTTCCTATTCTTTCTCTCCCGTAGTACCTTCATCCCGAGTATTTGATTCACAGTTCCTAAGTCCTTCATATCGAACTCACCGGCTAACTGAGTCTTCAAGATAGATATCCGGCCTTTGTTATTTCCGGCGACCACCATGTCGTCGACATATAATAACAAAATACAGAAGCTCCCGTCATTATAATCGCAGAAATATGCACAATGATCCGCTTCAAGCCTATCAAAACCCAAACTTATAATGAAGGAATCAAATCGCTTGTACCAACACCTTGGCGCCTATTTCAAGCCGTACAACGATTTGTTCAACCGACAAACCAAATACTCCTTGCCTTTTTCGACAAAGCCTTCCGGTTGCGACATATATATCTCCTCCTCCAGGTCACCATGCAAGAATGCTGTTTTTACATCCATCTGCTCGAGCTCCAAATCCATGACCGCTGCAATCGCCAAAACAACCCGAATAGTGGTAAGACGAACCACCGGTGAGAAGATCTCATCGAAATCGATTCCCGGCTTCTGAGCATATCCCTTCACCACCAATCTTGCCTTGAACCTCTCCACATTCCCGTCTGTATCCTTTTTCACCTTAAACACCCACCGACATCCAATCGCGTTCCTTCCCTTCGGCAAATCAACAAGTTCCCAAGTCTTGTTCTTCCGAATTGACTCCATCTCCTCCTCCATCGCGCATTGCCACTTCCCAGCGTCAGTCGACTCACAAGCCTCCTTATACGAAGTCGGCTCATCTTCTTCCGCTAAAGCAACATATGCACTAACATGGTTTGCAGAAGGAATAAATGAAGTAATATAGTCATTATACCTCGCAGGAGGTCTAATAACTCTACTAGGACGCCCGGAATCCGTTGGCGACTCTACCGGTGAATTTGTATCTTCGGATGATTGCGGAGATTCCAAGTCAGGTTCATCATCAACCACTTCATCATCTTGTTGTGCTTGCTCAACTTGCACCTCATCGCGCGCTTCAAAGAGCTCAATTGGAATCATAGCATCATCATCTTGCTTTTCCTTGGTGCCTTGAAAGGACCCTTCATTGAAGATAACGTCACGACTTATGACTATTTTGTGGGTAGTAGGGTCCCACAATCGATACCCCTTAACACCTTTCGCATAGCCAAAAAATATACACCTTCGAGAGTTCTTATCCAATTTTGACCTTTTCTCCTTCGGTATCCACGCATAAGCATCACATCCAAAGACACGAAGATAGGAGTAATCAACGGACTTGCCGCTCCAGACTTCTTTAGGAATTTCCAAACCAAGTGATTTTGTCGGCGCTCGATTAATCAAATAACAAGCCGTGCTCACGGCTTCCGCCCAAAATCTCTTGTCGAGTTTTGAAGTACTCAACATGCTACGGGCCCTCTCCATGAGTGTTCTATTTAACTTCTCCGCTACACCGTTTTGTTGCGGTGTACCTGGTACCGTGAGATGCCGCTTAATTCCCTGCTCAATACAAAACTCATCAAATTCTCTTGAACAATACTCCCCTCCGTTATCAGAACGTAGGCACTTAATTTTTAAATCCTTTTCATTCTCCACAAGAGTTTTGAACTTCTTAAAAGTCTCAAACACATCGGACTTTCGCTTTAGAATATACACCCAAGCCTTCCGAGAATAATCATCAATAAATGAAACAAAGTAAGAACATCCGCCCAACGAAGTATCGGGCGACTCCCAAGTATCCGAATGAATCAACTCGAGATGCTTCTTACTTCTTTGATGTGATAGAGAAAAAGACAACCTTCGTTGCTTCCCGTAGATGCAATCTTCACAAAAATCTAATGGCGCGGACTTGTAACCTGAAAGAAGTTCACGGTTGGATAATACCTGCAATCCGCGCTCACTCATGTGTCCTAAACGGCGATGCCACACCGTTGAAGACTCCACCTTTGCGCTTGCAACAACCACTTCTCCCACTTGAGTCTCGCCCACTAATCTATAAAGACCACCTACTTGCTCTCCTTTCATCAACACCAAACAACCTTGACATACCTTCAAGTGATCTTTCTTGCCGATGAATTTAAACCCTTGTTTGCAAAATTTTCCAAGTGATAGAAGACTTTTTCGAAGTGCAGGAACATGTCGAACATTAGAAACCGTCCGAATAACACCATCAAACATCTTGATCCGAACGTCTCCCACTCCAACCACCGGACATGCCGTGTTGTCACCCAAATAGATAACTCCACAATCCCGTGACTTATAAGAATGAAACCACTCCCTATAGGGAGTCATGTGGAATGACGCCCCCGAATCCAAGATCCAATGATAAATAAGCTCGGATCTATCCAATGCGACTAACGCATCTCCGTCTTCTGAACTAGCCGACTTAGCATCCGCTTCGGCTATATTACCTTGAAAATTATTTGAATCGGATTTACCATCAACTCCTTTAACCCGACAATCTTTCTTCACATGCCCCAACTTTCCACAATTCCAGCACTTTACTTTCTTTTTGCCCTTGGATTTTGATCTCGACTTTCCTCGATCACCATACTCCCTCTCGAAAGGTCTTCCCCGTGCTATCATAGCCTCCCCCGAAGAACTTCCTTGGCTAGACTTCCGCCTCATCTCCTCGGTAAGTAATGATGCAACAACTGACTCCATCTTAAGGGTTTCAACATGGCTCAAGTTCATAATCAAATTATCCCAAGTTTCCGGCATCGAGCAAAGTAAAATACTTGCCTTTTCTTCTTCATCAATTCTCACATCTAGGGCAGCGAGTTTGCTCACGATAGAGTTGAATGTACTTAGATGTTCTTGTACCGGTGCCCCGTCCTTCATCTTTAGATTGTACAATTGTCGCCTTAAGAAAATTTTGTTCACCAATGACTTTCCTTCATAGAGATTTTTTAATTTATCCCAAATCCCTTTTGCGGTAGTCTCGGTCTCCACATTGAATAACACCGAATCATCCAGTGCCAAATATAGGTTTGCCAAAGCCATCTTGTCCTTCTCTTCAAATTGTTTATCCGTCATCCCTTCCGGCTTATTCTCTATTCCTTGCAGGGCGATCTCACAAGCATCTTTAATCAAAACTGCTTGCATCTTCAGTTTCCACAACGCAAAGTTCGCTCCATCAAATCGAGAAATCTCATACTTTGCCACTGAAACTTTCCCCGCCATCGTTTCACCGTCAACGAACTACGAATAACCAAACGCTCCGATACCAATTGAAGGGGGACCGGCCGTGGGGTTACCGAGCACACCTCAACCCACACAGCACACGAGCGCAGCGGAAACAGAATCTTTCGTAGATGAAAGTAGGCGAAAACGATTGTAGAAAACAAGCACGAGAATAACAAAAGAAATAAAACAAATAAGGGAATGTAAGGACACGAGAATTACGTGGTTCGGCCAACAATGCGTCAACCTACGTCCACGGGCAAGACCACCTCAATGCGTTATTCGATTAATCCACGGCACAAAAGTACAAGGAGTAAAATTGGATTACAAGAAACTCTCTCACGGAGGCTCTCCACGTTTTTCCTCTCCATTAGGATTTTTCAATGAAGCCCTAAAAAATAAAAGATGAATCGCAAGAGTTAATATAACTCTAAAAACCTAATTCTAATAGGAAACGATCTCCACCGTCCATCCGAGATTTTAAATCACTTCTAGTCGTCGTCCATATCCTCTTAAGAATTATCTTTAAGATATTCCTAAATCATCCCTAATCTTTAGGAACAAGATTGGATCAAATCCATATGGACTCGAAACATGATTTTACATAATCCAACATAGTTTTGCTTGTATACGGCGAGCTACTCACTCAGCAGGTTGATCCGGGCGTCCGAATTGGAGGATTAGGGCGCCCGAATCCGGATTTTTGCTGTATTACTTATCTAAACCACCTATGTGATTCTTCTCCATCTCTTTGCTTTGTTCCTCTACAAACAAGAGAAGAGATGGAGAGGAAGTACAGGAAGAGAGGACTTGTAGAAGCTTTGGAACCAGTTTGTGAAGCCGAAAACTCGTGTGAACGGTGTGGCGACAGCCCGGTACGCGAGATAGTTGGACTTGCGGCTTCGCTTTCAGCTTCCTCTTTATCTTTTCTTATTTTACCTGGATTGGAGAGCATGACAGGTGGGTTTGTAGCATCCAAACAAGATGAACTCCCTACTATGTTATCTTAATTTTGTAGTTATTGGGATTTTTGATACATAGTGAATTTGCGGTTTTTGGGCTTGACATATAAGAGGTATTCTTGTGAAAATTCTGCTTACAAGATGAATTTCTACTTGTATAAATCAAGTTCACTATATAATATGGCATGTATTATCCTTGGCTTTATCTTCAAGGGATGTTTTTATGACTTGTAAATTAATTGTTCTTGGATGTTATGTGATATGACTTCATCATATCCTACTAATTAGGAAGTGGTTGGATGAATTCATCTTCTGAGTTATGTGGGCATGTATATTGTACATAATTGTAGAGAGCAAATTAATTAAGTCTACTCCTTGCAATAGTGTATTAAACTGAGGAGCTTGTTAACTTTATAATTAAGTTGGAACTTTGATATATGATGGATTATTAAGTCTTGACAGGGCAAAGCTAATTAACGAATATATGTTGTTTTACATAATTGGGCATTATATGGGACACCTATTCTATCTTATATCACTGTGACTATAGTAGTATACTATAGTAGGGTAGTGATATTCGATTTGGGATTGTTGAGTCGACCATGAGTTGATGCTACTGTCGAGACTGTGGGCAATGTAGTTGTATCTTTTGATTTATCGTCAAGAGTCAGTCGGTAGTGTGACAGCAAGTCGAATCCTGAGTTATCAGTAGATATGCTTGCGACTGGATATTGTATTAGACTTTAGCCTGCCTGAGCTCTCGTGGTTCCTAGTGATGAGTACTTCCTCAGTAGGGTTTCTCCCCTCAAGTATCGCTCTGAAGTATGGCCATTGACACTCATATGTTCGTGCAGCTGAGCCCTGGATTAAGGTAGTCGGGCATGTGGCACCGCAGGCTAGACTGGACATTAGTCGGTGTAGTGCACCGAACTCGTGCGAAATAGCTGAGTACTGATATAAAGTGAGTTAGAAAGATCACCTCTATGATTTGGGCAAAGTTCCAACCTCATTCGAGTGTTTTCAGTGCGAATTCGGCGCAAGAATGAGTTTTGGAGAAAAAACCATACAAAAAAGACCCTAGAATAGTCAAGTGACTGTAAAGTGACTGTGCGCATATTGAGAATGTATTTCGAGCGTGTCGGAACAATTAGATGAGAGTTAGGGCTTCGTGGAACGAAAACACGCACTTCGAGGTGATCAAAATAGAATAATATAACTCTCGAGGTTTGAACCTTTGGTTAGGAGTCCGAACCCTAGCAGTGGAGATCGGACCCTGCAGGAGCAGTCCGGACCTTCCCTGTGCTCAAAATTGGAGAAAGCACGTTCGAGGCCCGAACCCTGAGCCCGGGTTTGGACCATCTGCGCGCAACTGGGAAATCCATGTTCGAGGTCCGAACCTTGGAAGGAGGGTTTGAACCTCCCGCACCTGGAACTAATAAGGAGAGTGGCATTTTCATAAATACTTGGAAGGCTTGGGTTTATAAAAGAGGGGACTTCTCCCCTCACCCCCAAATCGTGCACATCCCTCTTCCTCTCTTTCTCTCTCTAGAAAAGAGGAACCCTAGGTGGAAGGAGAGCTTCTTGGAGGAGTTTTGATCTCTTCCAAAGTAAGAAAAAGGAAGGGGATCGCATGGAGAAGTTCTAGGAGGAAGAAGACTCCCTCCTCTTCACGTTTTTGGGCAAAAACCACAGAGGTAAGTTTTAGGGTTTTGGAGTTTTTGGAATTTGTGTGCTTTAAAGGGGTTTTGATGATCTCTTTTGGGTTCCAAACCAATTTTTAAGGGTTTTTTTTTGAAGAGAAATGAGATCAATCACCCTCTTGTGCAAGAGATCCATTGAGGTGGAGGATCTCACCAAAAAGTGTGAACTATTCTCTTGTTCTTATGCTTTTCTTAGATTAAGAAGCATTAATTGCAAGAGTTAGCTTTGATACTTATTGTATATGAGTAAAATTAGGGTTTAGTCCTAAGTAGGGTAGAAAGGGAAATTCAAGGTTTTGCCTTGCATTTATATGAGTATAGAACCTAGATGAAGATTGCTCTTGTATGGATATGGACTTAGGAAGAACCTATGTCAAAATATATGGATTGGAACTTAGGAAAAACTTAAGGTGAGAATTGTAGAGTTTTTAACATAGAGTCAATGAACTCTAGTTTAGAGTGGCATGGTATGAGCTATTTGGTGTCCTTGGAGCATCTTGAACCCTAGAGTAATGAACTTAGGATTATATAGGGCAAAATGAGTGAACAAGAGAACTCTAATGTAAATTGGTGTCCTTGAGGCATCCTAGCTATTCTAGAGTTAATAACCTAGGATAAAAGAGAAAGTAAAGTTAATGAGACCTTCCGGAAGTGTCAAGTGCCAACGAGAGGGTTACCAGCATATTTTGACTCCCGGAGAGAGGGTTACGAGCATATTTCGACTTCCCTTTGTGAATGAGTGCCAAAGTTTTTTAAACTCATTCATGGCAAGTTGGAGAGGGTTCCGCGCATAAGTCGACTCTCTGTGGAAATGACTCTTAAGGAGCATAAGCAACCGCCGAGTAGAGAGCATTCCGCGCATAAGTCGACTCTCTACGAAGCACCCTTATAAAACCTAAATCATAATTTAATTAGAGTGACCGGATACGGTCGGGTTAGAGGTAATCTTGAGTAGCGGCATAGTGACCGATTTGAGTATAGTCGCCTAGTGTGGCATGGTATAGTAGCATTGAGGAATTGTGCATGGGCAAGTAGTGTAGAAGTTTTATATCTGTATGCTAGTGTAGTATTTACTGCTTTCCATTATTATTATCTTGCTACTAATTCTTCCATTTGACCAAAGGTGTAAAGTTTGTTTCTTAGTGGATGAACTCACTGAGAACTATTCGTAGTTCTCACACCTCGTGGTTTACGCCTTTTGCAAATCCAGGTGCATTAGGCGAGACACATGATAGGGGCAAGAGCCCAGTTGAGTAGCAGACCTAGAGGGTCTAGAGCACCATTTTGTTAAAAAGTAAACATTGTAATTTTTGTGAGGGGAAAGGAAAAAAGAAATGTAATTAAAAGTGTATTGATGTTCATTCTTGTACCTTATAGCTTCGACTTTATACAGCTGTGTATATGTTTAAAGGAAATATATATATATATAACTATTCGTAGTTCTCACTCCTAGTTTACACCTTTTGCAAATCTAGGTGCATTCGGCGAGACACATGATAGGGGCAAGAACCCAGTTGAGTAGCAGACCGTCTAGAGCACCATTTTGTTAAAAAGTGAACATTGTAATTTTTGTGAGGAAAGGAAAAAAGTAATGTAATTAAAAGTGTATTAATGTTCATTCTCGTACCTTATAGCTTCGACTTTATACAACTGTGTATATGTTTAAAGTTGAATATTTAGTTAGTTATACTCTGATATTTATGTATATCTCATTGTGCTCGTATGTGATTGAGATGGTTAGCGTTCCTTTCGGGTTTAGAGAGGCTATGTCCGAACTGATCAAATTGGCAGTTTTGAGGCGTGACAGTTGGTCTCTATGATTGGGTTATTATCAGTATATAGACTTTGGGTATCCTATTGATGCACGAGTCACATTGGCATGATTTATAGCCTTTAGTAGCTTACAGAGGTATTATAGTGGTAGATTTATTGCAGTTTACTTTACAACTCTCTATTCTAATTTTTTACAACTTATTATCCTATTTTGCATCTAGTTGACCTAGTGGGAAGGTCATCGTGGTTGGCGATTGTTACCCAATGGGGACTACTGTTTATATAGTTCTCATGCCCCTCTTTTGTTGCTCCTATTTCAATCTTCTGTGACTGTAGTTAAGCGCGATAAGAAGCCCGCGGGATAATTATTTCTCCTACCATCGGACCAGTGATAGAGAGCACCCCATATACTTTACTTATATCGCTTTACATGCATATTGCTACTAAAATAGCCTTTTTGTATACAGATCTGTAAAGTACATATTTGTTTGTGAGTGCGCCATGTTGTGGATGTACAGATGTGAGTGCGGCATGTTGTGGATGTACAGATGATGTTTTTGGTTTAGTTATTTTATATTTTGATATTTGTTTTCATTGCTTAGTTTTACCCTCCTAGGATTATTGTTTCTAGTTGCGGACTCCTAAATTTGATGTTGTTGTTTTGTTTTTGTTGAGACAGATTCTTATTTGGGACCGCTTCATGTGTGCAGAAAATTTTTGTACATACGGCGGGACTGCTGACGTTTCCAAAAGAGTTTCCGCTATAATTCGGATCATAACATTTCGTAGCCAAAATATATTAAATACCCTACCAAACTATAAAATCATAGATGCTAATACTTTTCAAAGAGCAAAAATTCAAACTCCTAACAATCACACAAGAAAACTTTGTATAGACTAAGTTATCATTGGATATGTTATGGCCGAAATAATTAGCCATACCCAAAAGCTAAAGCAGTGAAAGCCCATGCGATGATGGAGGATGAGGCAGCAGCAGCAAGGCTATCGCTCCTCCATGCGCGAATGTGGTAGGCACCAGCAAGCTTGGATGCAACTCCGACTACCCCGGCCAGGATGGCAAACACAAGGAAGTAGAAGGTCGCACTATTTCCCGCCACCCCTGCATGGTTCAAATTTTGCAAAAAATAAGGTTTTTTCTTTTTTCAGATAAATAATTAATAATAGAGTAAGATGTAAATACCCTTCACGAATATGCAAAACACGATTTAATAATTAAAAAGAACTATCTATACATCCAAAAGTGGATATAAATCCTTACCATCTCTTCATCTGAATCATCTTTTTTTAGTGATAACCCTACTTTTTTAATACTAAAAATTCAAGAGAATTGTCCAAAGTTTTGGATGAATTGCAAAATTTATACTCCACTTTCAGATGTAAAACTAGCAATTTTCAATTCTTATAATTGAAACTCACATATATATATATATATATATATATATATATATATATATATATATATATATATATATATATATATATATATATATATAAAAAACCCTATGCATTGATGAAACCTTAGCACCTTATGCCCTTTTGTTGAGGCAAGCAAAGGGAAAGGTTTTAATTTCTATTTTTATTTTTTCAAGAAAAAAGGATTTTCTATATATATATATATATATATATATATATATATATATATATATATATATATATATATATATATATATATATATATATATATATAAGAGAGAGAAAGAGAGAGTGAGAGAGAGAGTCAGACTATGGTGCTTGTAAAAGTACAAATCACTTGGTGCTTGTAAACTTTTCACCGTTAGATTTATCCTTTTAATCAATTCCACTCCTTAGATTATACTATTTCACCAACCGCCCACTAAATCCTAACCGCCCATTCTTTCATCTAAGGATCGAAAAGTTATAAACACCAATAACTTTGTGCTTTTAAAAATATAGGAGCCCAATTATATATATATATATATATATATATATATATATATATATATATATATATATATATATATATATATATATATAGAGAGAGAGAGAGAGAGAGAGAGAGAGAGAGAGAGAGAGAGAGAGCTTATATACTTTCAAAAAAAAAAACTCACCTATGCTTGCGAATTTTTTAATTATCATAAAATTTGTATTGAGATTTGTACAATTGTACTTTCCTTCTCATTCTCCTTAAATGCTTTTACAATAACACGGATCCCAATACAAATCCTATGGTAAAAAATTTACAAACATGAATAAGTTTGTACTTTTGAAAGTATATAAGCTCTCTCTCTCTCTCTCTAATATATATATATATATATATATATATATAGCTAGGCTGGAATACTATTAATAATACCAAATTATTGGTGCTATTAAGTTTTTAACCGTTAAATTAAAAAATGTGCGGTTAAAATGATAGTGGGCCCCTTGGGTTTAATGGGTGGTTGAGAAAATAGTAAAATCTAACGGGTGAAAATAATAAAAAAGGTTGATCTAAGGGTAGAAAATTTGATAGCACCAAATGCTTGATACTATCGATAGTATCGTAGCCGGACTATATATATATATATATATATTACATCCATCTTGATTGATTGTGTTTATTACTAGATGAGTATCATATCCAACCTTAATTATTCTATTCTATTTTTATTTAATATATGGCGTTATATATATATATATATATATATATATATATATATATATATATATATATATATATATATATATATATATAGGGTCCGACTACTATACTTTTATGACTAAAATCCTTTCGTACTCATAAGTTTTCAGTTTTTGGATGAAAGAATGTGCGGTTAGAATTATAGTGATCCCCTGTTGTTTACACTATTTCATCAACAACTTAGTAAACTCTAGGAGAACCACTATCATCCTAACCGCACATCCCTTCATCTAAGGGCGAAAAAGTTATGAGTATAAAGGGGTTTATACTCATAAGAGTATAGTAGCCCTATGCATATATATATATATATATATATATATATATATATATATATATATATATATATATATATATATATATATATATAGAGAGAGAGAGAGAGAGAGAGAGAGAGAGAGAACGAGATTACTATACTATCAATAGTTCCAAGCACTCGATACTATTGAGTTTCCTGCCCATAGATAAAGAGATGTGTGGTTAAAATGATACTGATCCTCTAGGGTTTAGTAGGTTATTGGTGAAATAATATAAATCCTAATGGATCACTATAACTCTAATCGTACATCTTTTCAACCAAAGATCGAAAAGTCAATAATACAAAATGCTAGGTACTATTCATAGTATAATAACTGGACTACACACACACATACATATATATATATATATATATATATATATATATATATATATATATATATATATATATATATATATATATATATATATATATATATATATATATAAAGAGAGAGAGAGAGAGAGAGAGAGAGAGACTGGCTACCATGGTTGTATAAGCACTAAGCAATTGGTGCTTGTAAATTTTCTACCGTTAGATCTACCCCTTTGACTAATTTCATCACTTAATTGGATCATTCTATCCAACCAACCACTTACTTAACCCAAAGAACCCAATATCATTCTAACCACACATCTTTTCATTCAAGAACTAAAACCTACCAGCACCAATAACTTGATATTTTTAAAAGCATAATAGTTTATATATATATATATATATATATATATATATATATAGTAGTGCTTATATATTTTGAAAAGCACAAGCCTAATTATGTTTGTAAATTTTTTACCATTGAATTTGTATTGAAATTTATGTTATTGTACTTTCTCTTTCTCTTTCTTTAGTTGATTTTACAATAGCACAAATCTTAATACAAATCTAATGACAAAAATTTCACAAGTATAATTGGGCTTGTAATTTTAAAATATGTAAGTTCTACTATATATATATATATATATATATATATATATATATATATATATATATATATATATATATATATATATAAAATTGAGCTCCTATGCTTGTAAAAGTACCAAGTTATTTGTGCTTGTGAGTTTTTTACCCTTAGATGTAGGAATGTGCGGTTAGGATGATAGTGGGCCCCTTGGGTTTAGTGGGTGGTTGGTGAAATAGTATGATCTAAGGGGTAGAATTAATCAAAGAATTAGATCTAACGGTAAAAAACTTATAAGCACCAATTATTTGGTACCTGTACAAACATAATAGCCGGACTATATATATATATATATATATATATATATATATATATATATATATATATATATATATATATATATATATATATATATACACACGCGCTTCTTTTTAGGTTGAAAAGATGGAATCTAGAAAAAAGGTGTAAAGAAATATTCCCCCCACAAAAAAATAGGGAAAAAAACTGAAAGCGAAAATTCTACCAAAAAGAAATTCTACCAGATAAAAAAAAATAAAAAATGGAAATATTCTTCCTAATGAAAATTCTCCTAATCACTGACCATCTTGAGTTCTCTAATTCAAATCGCTCGGCATGCTTATTTGTTGGATAAGATTAAATGACACTTTCGTTTTCTAAGACTTTCTTATACATAGGATAAGATTAAATGATAGTTTGTTTCTATTTAGTTAATTATTGTAATAAACTTATAATTTTTTATGATTAAGTAATTTATCATAAAAACTTGTAATTTACATTTTTGTTTCAAATTAAATAAATTTACTTTGAATAATTTCATAAATTTAAATCTGAATCCAAATTTTAATTCAAATTTTGCACATAAAAAAAGATATCCTCGCACATTAAAAATAACAAAATTTCAAATTTTTAAAATTTAAAATTATAAATTCAATATTAACTTTAAATTTTAAATTTAATTCATATTATGAATTAAACAATATAATAATTATAACGTGGTGCGCTACAACTTTATATAGAGGGGGGACTTGTGCTCGAAGTATAATTAAGCAGGATATATTTCCTGTTTTAATTACAGGTCTCTGATAAATAATACTTAGGATATATTTCCTGTTTTACAGGTCTCTGATATATATTTCTTTAGAGATACAATTTGCATGCCCCTCTGCAAGAGAGAAAATTTCGAATTTCAAAACAACTCAAGAATAGAAAGCAGATGTTAAAGCTGGAAAAAGTTATACTTAAGAGAAATAATCTATTACATTTTTTTATAAATAATAAAAATATTTTTAACCGTTGATTTACAAAGGATAAAAAAATAATTTTATTTATTAACAGGTTAACCGATAACTTTATAAAAAGGGCATTTTCATAATTAAACATAAAAAAATATTAATTAAAATACCATTTATTAATTTAGACATTAATTTAAAAAAAAATTAAATTACAATTTAGGAATTAATTTAAAAAGTTTAAATTAAAAAAATTTATAATTACAATTTAGGCATTATTTAAAGAGTTTTAAAATTACAATTTAGTCATTAATTTAAAGAGTTTATTTAAAAAATTTTAAAATTACAATTTAGGCATTAATTTAAAGATTTATAATTTAGACATTAATTTAAAGAATTTTAGAATTACAATTTACGTATTAATTTAAAAAATTTAAATTAAAAAATTTAAGAATTACAATTTATTCAATAATTTAAAAAATTTAGAATTACAATTTAGTCATTAATTTAAAGAGTTTAATTTTAAAAATTTTAGAATTACAATTTAGCCATTAATTTAAAGAGTATTAGAATTAAAATTTAGTCATTAATTTAAATAGTTTAAAAATTACAATTTAGACATTAATTTAAAGAGTTTAAATAAAAAAAAATACAATTTAGGCATTAATTTAAAGAGTTTTAGAATTACGACATTAATTTAAAGAGTTTTAGAATTATAATTTAAGCATTAATTTAAAGAGTTATAGAATTATAATTTATGCATTAATTTTAAAAAATTTAGAGTTATAATTTATGCATTAATTTAAAGAGTTTAAAGTTAAAAAAAAAATTACAATTTAGGCATTAATTTAAAGAGTTTTAAAATTACAATTTAGTCATTAATTTTAAAAGTTTTAGAATTATAATTTATGCATTAATTTAAAGAGTTTAAATTAAAAAAATTTAGAATTACAATTTACACATTAATTTAAAGAATTTTAGAATTATAATTTAGGTATTAATTTAAAAAATTTAATTTTAAAAATTTTAAAATTACAATTTAGGCATTTATTTAAAGAGTTTAATTTAAAGAGTTTTAGAATTACAATTTAGACATTAATTTAAAAGGTTTTAGAATTATAATTTATGCATTAATTTAAAGAGTTTAAATTAAAAAATTTTAGAATTACAATTTAGGCATTAATTTAAAGAGTTTTAGAATTACAATTTAGTCATTTATTTAAAAAGTTTAATTTAAAAAAGTTTAGAATTACAATTTATACATTAATTTAAAGAATTTTACAATTATAATTTAGGCATTAATTTAAAAAATTTAGAATTACAATTTATGCATTAATTTAAAGTGTTTTAGAACTACAATTTAGGCATTAATTTAAATTTTTTAATTTAGAATTACAATTTAGGCATTAATTTAAAGAGTTTTAGAATTACAATTTATCTATTAATTTTAAAAATTTTAGAATTATAATCTATACATTAATTTAAAAAATTTAAATTAGAACAAATTTAGAATTACAATTTAGACATTAATTTAAAAAATTTTAAAATTACAATTTAGTTATTAATTTAAATTTTTTAATTTAAAAAAGATTAAAATTACAATTTAGGCATTAATTGAAAGAGTTTAAATTAAAAAATTTAAGAATTACAATTTATGCTTTAATTTAAAAAAAATTTGAATTACAATTTCAGCATTAATTTAAAACATTTTAAAATTATAATTTATGCATTAATTTAAAAGGTTTAAAATAAAAAATTTTAAAATTACAATTTAGCCATTAATTTAAAGAGTTTTAGAATTACAATTTAGTCATTAATTTAAAAGGTTTAATTTAAAAAATTTTAGAATTACAATTTAGGTATTAATTTAAAGAATTTTAAAATTACAATTTAGATATTAATTTAAAGAATTTTAGAATTATAATTTAGACATTAATTTAAAGTGTTTTAGAATTACAATTTAGACATTAATTTAAAGTGTTTTAGAATTACAATTTAGACATTAATTTAAAGTATTTAAATTAAAAAATTTAGAATTACAATTTATGCATTAATTTAAAACGTTTAATTTAAAAAATTTAATTTATTTAAAAAATTTTAAAAATTTTTAATTTAAATATTAATTTTAAAATATATCAAGGGCTTAGTTCAAATTTTTAAACTGAATAAATTAAGAGCAATTTTGAACTATTAGCAATAATAATTTTTTTAAATTATAATTATATTTAAACTGTAGAGATAATGAATATTTTAAATATAAAAATTTTAATATTACCATTAAAATAATCTAAGTTTTAATATAGTTTTCTAAAATTAAAATTATTTAAAATATATTAAATAAAATTATTAAAATATTATCATTTAAGATTATAACTAAATTGAAATATTTAAAATTTATAATTTTTTCAAAAATAAAAATTCTTGCTAAATTCAAAATTTTAAAATTTATATTTATAATATTTATGAAAATAAAAAATTTTAAAATAGAGATAAAATTACTTAATTTCCTCTGAAAAAAAAAAAGACTAAAATAATTCTGTTTTGAATACATGATAACAGATACCTCGCTCAAAATAATCTGTTATTATAGCTCGTAATTTAAAAATAATTAAATTTAAACCGTTGAACAGACATAAAAAAATGTTAACAAAAAAAAATAATAATAAAATAAAAAAATACAGGAGCATGGCTCTATACTTAAAAGCACGAGCATACACAGATAATAATGTAATATAGCTAGCTAGCAAGCTTGTGATTAAACATGAATACACTCATGCATACATTGCGAGAGAGATATATACCAGGGTAGTTAGTCTGGCCGTTAATGAAGTGGTTTAGGTTCCAACTGGCGAAGCCCACCACTATTATGTACATGATCAGGTTGAGCGACAGAAGCGGAGCTGCCATGTTCCTTCCCACCGTCCTAGCCATATACTGATCACCGCCGGCTTCGCTTCTTAATGCTTCGGATAGAATGTTTAAGAAAGTAGATCAAGACCTACCGCTGCCGCGCGCGCAACTTCGAAGCTTAGACAATAAGCTAGCTAGCTCTCCTTTGCACTAGACCCTTCTTGTCTATATGCATGTATTCGTATTATATATAGCGGTGGCGATGGAGCTCGGTTGGCGGGTTTGTATATATCGTGTAAAGGGACCGGCAGGAGGAACGTGAGGGCACTCATGGGCGTTTGTATTATAATAATATAATAATATGAATTAAAATAAAAAATAAGGAATGCTACGCATATATTTCAAATAAGATGTATATTTTATATTTTATTACATTTAAGAATAAAAATTAATTTATTGATCACTTTAAAATAACTGATAAAATTTATTTTATTTTTAAATAAATAAGACACAAGATATATAGACTTAATTTTTTCCGTTTAGTAAAGGAGTGGCCAGGGGTGCCTGACACGTGTGGGAAGAAGCTTTCATGCTGGGGGGGCCAGGAGCTCTTTCAGTCTGCCTTTCTTACAGGTGGTCGGACAGGTGTCCGAATGGTTTCTTCCCTTTCCGATGCGCACCGCCCCTGGGTTTTATTAACTTCTCACAAATTCTAATGCGCAATTTTTATTGAAATAAAATTTAAAATTTTTATTATTTATTTATTTATTATTATTATTATTTTTATTTAATTATTTATTTTTTTTAGTGTGAAAGAAATTTAACGGACGAAACGCGATTTCACTTTCTTGCGCCTAACAGGGACGAAGCGCCTACGGGGACGAAACGTTTTTGTTTCTTGTGCTTAACGGAAAGATACGGGATCGAACGTTGCTATTCCTAACGTTCGTTTTTCTCTTTTATGTATATAAATATATATTTTTCCTCTATTCTTACTGTGTAAGAAAAAAGAGTAAGAAAATAAAAAAATCAAATTAATTTTTTTCATGCTTTCATCTTATTTCTTTCTTAATTAGGTGTTGAAAGAATTTCCGTCAACCTCCGTCACGATCGTACTCGCAGGAAGAGGAATTCAGGTCATACTTTGGGGTGGTGTTCTCGGTTAATCCCGCACGTAAGGACGGGAATACATCTTAGGACAGTGCTACGCATTTTTCCGGATTAATTAAAGATTTTATATTATTTGCGGTTATCTGTAAGTAAAATTTTATTTTATAACTAGATTAGTTAGATATTAATCATAATCAAATTCTGTATAAATTTTCCCTAACAATCTAAGGTGTATTCCTTCGTTTGATTGTGATTAATAATTTAACAAGTGCTAATCCATCTTAAAATTATATTCCATATAATTTTATCTGATAAGTTTGTTGTTTGTTTAAAATTATAACTTAAAATATTTCAAGATTAGCATGATAAATTTTAATTGCATAATTTTATAGTTTAACTTATATATTTTAATTATATATAATTTAGGGTGTACGGTTTATTGAAAAAAAAAAAAAAAAAAAATTCTGTTATGCTATCCTCTATAAGTTTTTTTTAAAAAATAAATAAATAACCGTATAATATCTTTTTTTTAAAAAAAAAAAATGCTGCAGTAAAAAAACGTCACAATTTGAAAAAAAAAAAATAATAATAAATAATAAAAAAAAAGAAAGGAAAAAAAAAAGGTTTTATTCTTAATGAGATTTTTCAACCTTTTAAAATATAGCTAACTAACCGGTAAGAACAGAATTTAATTATATATATATTTATTACTTTAATTTATTTTAGATAATTTTTGCAGCATATATATTTTTTTTATTGTATTTATATTTAAAAATATCTAATTCAAATTAAACATTAAATTATTTGTGTCATCTGGTTCCTGCTGAACTAATTGTTATAAAAGATTAATATTAAAATCTTAAACAATATGTATTTATTTATTTTTTTTAAAAAAAAGAATTTATTGAATCTTTTTTGCAGCTCATACTTGCTAGTCTTAAATATTTTTTTTTTTATTCTCTCAATTAGATTATCTAAAATGGTTCAAACTTAGATACCTATCAAGCTATCTATCTACTGGACAAATTATCTCATTTCTGATCCAGATTTGCCAATGAACTTAGATGAACTTAGAGAATTATTAAAATTAGGTTTGTACTCCCTTCAATCGGAATAGAAGACCAATACCGATTTAGTGAGATTAAACCAAACCCTATTATACATGGTTGATCTCATGATTTTTAAGTTCAGGTGTATCTCAAAACTTGTGGGGGGGAGTGATATATTTGGGTATTCTGTTTGTTCATCTGTTCCTATTTCTTTTGATCCCAGTCTGATTCAATTAAATTGATCCAAATAATGTATTTCGTTAATTTAAATGTATTCTTCCTTATGGACTCAAATTTGTTGGTTATTCTATTGTAAATGAGGGATACAACGATACCAATTGAATTTTTTATTCTTCGAACATCAAATTCACTTCTGGTTATCTTTTATTTTTGGTGATAGTGTAGTTTCTTGACAATCCACCAAATAGAATATAATAGCCAGAAGCACGATAGAGGCTGAGTTGATTGTCATTTACATTATTTGTCTTGAAGTCGAATGACTCAAGAACTTATTATCAATCTATTCCTTTGATTTCCACTCCTATTCCACCTATTTCTATTCGGTGTGATTCTCGAACTGCAATTAAGTTTTTGTAAAATAAAATTGGTAAATTTCAAAGCTAATAGACATATTAAATTGAGACAAAAATCTGTTAGATGTCTAATTTTCATAATGTTATTTCTTTGAATTTTATCATATCTGAGCAGAAACTTGCAGATTTCTTGACGAAAGGTTTGAATAGGACTAAGGTCCTGGAGTCATCGAGGGGGATGGGGTTTTGCCCATAAAGAGCCTTCTACCGTGGGAACCTAACCTTTGTGATATGAGATCCCTTGAAAAAGGTTCAATGTGGTAAAAATAAGCTGTCAGGTTGGCCAAAGAGCACTTTCTACAGTTTTATAGAGGAGTTTTATCTCCAATCCCATCCCTATGATGAGTAGTGCTCTGTGTAGTGGTTGAGGTTGAGTTTATAACTCTTAATGAGATCCAAGGCGGTAATTTTCGCGAGATGTGACTCTACAGACATCCCTAGAGGAAACCACCTATTTGAGAGTATCCGTATATGGCCGCGGCTATGAGATGTTGGGCTATCCATAGAAACTCTTTTGAAAAATTAATGTACTGTGCATGACCATTAATGTACAGACTCGCGACGGAAAATTCTGTACTCTGTGTGTGGTAGCTGAAGTCAGGGTCAAAGGAACGTAGTTCAAGACCTGGTTCACTCCGATTCCTTCTTATGGAAGCTGCTTACACTAAGTGGGGTTAAGTCTTTTAAAGGCACCTTGCCTATTGCATAGTATAAACACCCAGTTTTTTAAAAAAAATTAATTTTGATCTTAATTTTTTTAAAATTTTTTTCAAAATTGTGAATTTTGAATTTTGTGGGGGATTGTTGGATTAAAATTCAAAATCCTCATTATTTATTTATTTATTTATTATTATTTATTTATTTATTTATTTATTTATTCTTTCTTGACGCGAAAGAAATCCAACGGACGAAACTCGGTTTCCGTTTCTTGCGCCTAACGGGGACGAAACGTAGTTTCCGTTTCTTGCGCCTAACGGAAAGGTACGGGGTCGAACGTTGCTATTCCCAACGATCGTTTTTCTCTTTTATGTATATAAATAGATATTCTTTCTCTATTCTTACAATGTAAGAAAAAAGAGTAAGAAAATAGAAAAATCAAATTAACTTTTTTCATACTTTCATCTTATTTCTTTCTTAATTGGGTGTTGAAAGAATCTTCTTCAACCTCCGTCACGATCGTGCTCGCAGGAGGAGGAATTCCGGTCGTACCTTGGGATGGTGTTCTCGGTTAATTCCGCACGTAAGGACGAGAATACACCTTAGGGCAGTGCTACGCACGCTTCCGAATCAATTAAAGATTTTATATTATTTACGATTATCTATAAGTCAAATTTTATTTTATAACTAGATTAGTTAGATATTAATCATAATTAAATTCTGTATAAATTTTTCCTAACACTTTCTCCATGCGTTCCCTTCACTCGATCTACGGTTTTTTTTTTTTAAAAAAAATATTATTATTATTTATATATTTTATTTAAAATATATGATATATATATGGTGTACATTCTAGATGAGAGTTTTTTTATTAGTTATATTAAAAGAATAAATAAAATTTATTTTGAATGAAATATAAAATGTGCATTTCATTTAAAATGTACAAATATTTTTTTTTCTCTAATATATATATATATGTGTGTGTGTGTGTGTGTGTAAACAATTTACAAGAATTTTGTAAGTTGTCTTTTCTTTTTTTGATATATATATATAAAGAATTTACAAGAATTTTGTAAATTGTCTTTTCTTTTTTTGAATTTTATAACTTCAAGTTATTTTTTAAAAATTTGGGCAGATCATTTTTCTATGCAAATATATATATACAAATTAATTTTTTTAAATAAATTTTCTTGTGACTGTCAACAAAGTACCATTTACTTTTATCCAAATGTGCACAAATTGTCATCTCCACAGAATAAGTGTAACTGTTTGAATTTTTTTTTAGGCTACGTTTTGCTCACTGAAAGTTATTTCAATAATATTGTTGATATTGATAACAATATATTTCATTAATATATAACTCTCATGGATCTCATAATCCATCAGTGATTGATGCATAGCATAATATAGTGACATTCTAGTAGAATAAGGTACTGATTCTCTAATTATAGCTAATGTGTGATAGAGTCCCTCTATCATGAGTCGTGATTAGACAGGGTCATGAAATAGCTCATCAAATTCAATCGTTTGTCATATATTAAATTTATTCGACTCAAATTTTTAATAACAAAAATCATTTCTGTTATTTACTGGCCAAGATTTTCAAAATTCGGTCTCATAAATTATATAGGACTAACTCTCTTATCTACCAAAGACAATAAATTCTATTAAGGTACACACTTTATTCCTGTAACGAACCTACTGCAACCAACATGTACTGTAAGAACCTAAATAGTTAGGAACCAAATGTATGTACAGTCAAACTAAGTAACCTCATTTTGAATAGTCGAGGGATCGCAGGTCAAATAATAAGTTACACTACTGTAATATCGAGTAAGTCATTGACAAGTGAGTAGACATCATGATTTCTCGTGTTGGTCACGCTCGGTACCATTGTTCTCGCACAACCACCTACACATTCACTCCAGTGTCCCCACACTGTTGACTCAAAACTCATCTATCTTAAAAAGAAAACGACATGTGCACTAATCTCACTGACTCAATCATTGTCCTCATGATGATCCATCGATCGGGAGTATTTAGGAATTAACCAACAATAATACATGTCTCAAATTATTAATTTTTGAGAAGACGTGCCAAAATCTTATTAATTTCTTAGACAATTTATAGGCACATACACAATATGAATGAAAATAAAAATCTCAACATTTATAATGTAAGAAGTCAAATACAAATTTATATTCTAGAAATAAATATATGTGTCGGCCTGATTGATTTTTTGGGCATACATTTAACGATTTTCCACTTGCACTAAAATCAATCAGCCATATACCTAAGCCTCATCTTCTCAATGTGGATTTCAGTCTTCTGCTGGTGTCACGCATTGAGACCCTTGCTGATGTGAGGACCCGAATCCCCGCGATAGGATTACTGTTGGATCAGCAGCTTTTGGAGGCTTATGTTGAGTTTTGGAGGCTTATGTTGAGTATTGGAGGTGTTTATCCGCAAATTGGACACAAGTGATGGACTCAGTGTGAAAAATGGATCACAAGTGTATTTGGATGCCCCACCAAATTTTAGAAGTGGAATTAGGCAAAACGGACATCGGATTTGGACTCAGCATGCGAAAACGATGGAAATCGACAACTTGGTTGTATTTTTCTGAGTCGGGACGCCCGAAAACGGACACCCGAAAGTTTTCTAGTGTTTTTGGGTGCACGGTGGACCGGGGAGTGTGCCACATGGCGGCTTCCTGTTGGTGTCGTACGCCACGTGGCAGAGCGGGGGTCGCGACGCAATGGGCCCGGCCCACGGGAGCAGGCGCGGGCAGCGCGCGGGCGCGGGCAGGCGCGCGTGCAGGCGCAGGGGCGAGCGCGGTGCAGTGGGAGGAGTGTGCCACATGGCATTTTTCTACTGGTTCGCATTGGACGTGTGGCAGCAGGGCAGTGGCTGGCGCAGCAGGCGCGGTCCACGGAGCAGGGCAGCAGGCCTCAGGAAACGTGCATGGTAGGGGGGCGCAGGCGGCGCACACGTGGGCGCGGCGACCGACACGTTGACGCGCGGTTCCCGCGCGTGGGCGCGCCACGCGTCAGCGCCCGCGCGGGCCACGCGGCGCATGGCGGGTGGCAGATTTGGCTGTCGCCTGTTCGGGGGTGACGTGGCGCAATCAGGCGCATCCGGGCGGGGGATGGACGGCCGGATCGGGCGCTACTGTTGGTTTCGGGCGCCCGGAAAATGTCCCCCAATGTGTTTTTTCCGTCCAGATTTCAGCCTATAAATAGGCAGTAGGTTCCCTCTTGTTCGGGTTTTGGAGATTTTTCTAGAGCTCCCCTTTGAGCAGAGCCCTCACCCCTTTGTCCTCTACTCTCCGACGGATCTAGGATATTTTTGGAGGCCGCGACATCGGCGTTTTCTGCGACGCTGCGCACATCGACGCTCCTTGGATTTTTGCTTTTACCATCGCTTTTCTGTCCGAGAGACCCCCTGAACTACCCCGATGGACTTTTGAGCCAATTTTTGCTGCAGCGCGTTCCCGAGAGGTACGTCTTCGTTTTCCGTGTTGATCACTTCACCTCATTTTGGGTTTTTGGCATGGTTCCCGAGGTTCTTATGTGACCCTTTGTACTGCTGCGAGGTACGGGACAGCGGTGGAGTATTGTTGGATTTTCTCGGTCTACGAGCATCGGAATGAGGCTTTTAAGGACTCAATTGATATCTAAGCTAGCTTCGAGAGGAACGCACCCATATTTTTATCGAAATTTTTGGAGGACTCTTCGAAGGTAATAATTATGCTTCTTTCGGACTGGTTTCCTACAGGATTTTCTTTGTGGATATTTCGGCATACCGCGTTGTTATATTTATATCTTGGTCTACAGGTGTCGGAACGGGGTGTATAAATACTTGATTTGGATCTACTCGTCGCGAGGATCGCAACCGTGATTTTTCTGGATTTTTTGGAAGGCTACACGCAGGTGAAAATTTCCTTCTCTTTGCTGGACTATAAAAACAGCAAGTGCTGTTTTATTTATGCAGAGTATTGATTGTTGTGTTGTGGTTGCAATGTTGGTTGGAGCAGAGGCTTGTGCGACTGAGTACCGAGGGTGCAGTTTCGGCAGATTTTGGATAGCGTGTGACTACGCACTTCACCGACTTCGGCTTTGCCTGCGGAAAGCGTTTCGGGTGGGTTGCTTCATCTCCAGAACCGGTGGACGGTTCTCTAATTCTTTATGTTAGAATGCATGTATGTTTATGGTACATTATATGTTATTGAGAGGTAAGCTAGTAAGGATGATTGTATAAGGGAATTGCAAGATTAATATTCATGTTAAATATTATTGAGGACTTGCAAGATTGGATATCCATGATAATGAATAGTAAAAGCTTACCTAAGGGAATTTACCCTATGTGATTGTTAGCATGCATGTTTAATTGTACAATATCTAGCATCGAGATGGAAGCTTGAGGAATGGCCTAGATCATGTAGATTGACATACTATAGTAGTGATCTTTTAGCATGCCATGTTGAACATAGTCTTTTATGATATGATTACTCGATGGGGCAGGATTATGTATCTATGTGCGGGTATTACTCCGATGAGTTATTATGGATCATGGATTATGGACAGGTGTAGTTCATTAGTGATTTTGGCATGTTGGTTATACCCTTGTGGAACTATTATGTGATTTACTCCCTTTCATTTTTTTGAGGACAAATGCATGCTTGTATGGACATCTAGATAGGCCATCATTTATTGCTACACTATCATGTTGGGACTTGACTTAGGAGAAACCATCTTTGCTTCTTTTCTCCTTTTTAGTCAGTCATGTGGTTCAGGTTGCTTAGGCTCGAGCAGGGGTTTGGGATAGTGTAGTCGAGACTTCGAGTCTGGGACAGGTTGGGTCTGATTGTGGATTGTGGGTATTGCGGCGACCGCGGATATTGGGCGGTTGGCCGAGTGTCGGGTGTACTTGATTGTGGATGGCAGGTTAGTGCGGCAACCGCGGATATTGGGCGGTTGACCGGAGGTCGGTTATGGGTTTATGGATTGTGGAGCATTACGGCAACCGCGGATACTGGGCGGTTGACCGGATATTTACTTATGCATCTGATTGAGGACCGGGGTTTTCTTTAGTGGATGGGCTTTCCCACTTTGATCAGAGTCGTGATCCAGTCCTGCTGTTTTACGATACTTATGTTACTGGTTACTGAGATACTTTACTCGTGTGGGTCCCTCCCCTCGAGTGCCACTCCGGAGTGTGCGACAGGAAGGCTTCGAGTCCTTGAGACTCCTTTTTCCCATCGGTGTTATGCGTTGGCTGGCATACCCGATGCGGCCGGCAGAGCAAGCAGTACCAGTGTTTACTGGTGATTAGATTGGGTTTGTTCAGGCAGGTACTTTTATTGTTGCACTTGTGTCAGGGGGCTAAGTGGAGTCTAGTAGCTGTGTTTAGACCAGTGCTAGTGTTGTTGGGAATCGTTTGGGGTTAACGGTGGTCCCGTGGTCGTTGTGAGTTTTCGACCGTTGTGCGAGAGGTTGAGGATCTTGAGTCTATCCGTTCTGTGAGAGAGCGTGGATTTCGACTATAGCCTGCATGTGCCACTATTCGATAGCGAGTTAGTCCGTTTGGACACCCTACGTAATTCCTGCCCGGCAGTGGGAGGTGGTTGTAGGTGGGCGCAGGCTTGACTGGACCAGATGTGGCAGTCAGCTCGATTGGGTCGATTGTGCACTTCATGTGCGAGTGGTTGCATACCTTGCATTGGTTTTCTCCATTTGACCATTTAGATAGAGGCATGGTAGCTGTAGAGTATCTCCAGCATTCTTGTTCAGTTTTTACTGTATGGTTATTTTATGCCTCTAGTAGACTTAGTGGGCAGATCGTCGGGCCTGGTGGTGGTACCCACTGAGAACTCCCTTTTTGGTGTAGTTCTCACACCCATTGGGGGTTTTCCCCTCCTCTTTCTTTTCTCTTCTTTGTTTTGCAGAGTCTTAGCGGGTGTCGCTGATTCTGCGGTTGCTGTTCGAGGCGAGGTAGTCGCGAGCTAGATCCCTACCCGTCTGTGGAGAGTAGCGGTACCCCTACATTGGAGATCCTGAGTATAGTCAGTAGATTATTTATTTTTCGCTTTTGAGAGATCATTGTATTGTGAGGATCCGACTTGTACTGAGAACCTGTACGCTGATGTATTATTTTTAGTTACCTACCTGTTGAGTTCGGGGTTATTGTATCAGAGGATTTTGTTTATGATCATATTTGGGAGATGGAGATTGTATCATTATTTCCAGTTGTACAATGGTTGGATTTTAGTTTTACAGCAGCTTTCTTTATAACTCTGATATCTGTTTAGCTATAGTACCTTTTCTTGCAGGTTGGACGCTTCGCCTATGCGGGGTTTTGTATAGGCAGCAGATCTGTTGGCGAGCTCGGGTCGCAGTTTCGACCCCGGGGCGTGACAGCTAAAATTATATTTTAAAATCAAAGTTTGCGAAAAGCCAAAAAAAAAAAAAATCAGTGTAGTAACCGGGAAAAAAATTCAAATTCGAAAAATATAATTATGAACCGCTGCCACCTGAGGAACCTCACCGGCGCCACCCACCTCCGGTATGGTTGCTCCGGCCACAAGAGCCTGAACAAACCCAGACATCTCTCTCTATTTCTTTTTCTCTCAGTTTGCCTTGAACCCGAGGCCACCATGCATGGCTGCGCCACCCCCAAACCACAGCCACCACATCCTAGGACTCCGGTCACGCTGCCTCGATCCATCTCGGCGCCTCTTGGAAGCACCGAGCCCAAGCAAAGCTTCCCTAGACTCGATTTGGGCGAGCTTGGGCCGCACGCATGCTCAGCCCCCGCTGCCGCTCCCCGTTGCCCAGCACAACCTCTGGTGACCTTGTGGACCCCTCTAGTGCAGCCCCAGCTTCCCACAACCGCCGTCGTGGCACGGGCTCAAGCCGAGCCCGAGATCGTGCCCTTAGCGGTCGCATCTTCGAAGCTGGAGTCGTCGCAGCTACCGCCGCTTCCCCGCCGTCGAGGGCCACCCCCGGCAGCCTTGGAGTCCCCATCCAGCGCCGCCTGGCACTCCCTAGCTGCCGCCAGGGCTTGAGCTCAACCTGAGCCTGAGATGCCCTAGCGGGCCACTTCTCTAGTTCACAACGCCGCCACGCCTGCCATTGCCACCGGTCCTTTGAGGCTCCGGGCACCCCATTGGAGCCACCCCATGGACCCCAAGCCACTTCTAGAGCTCGGGCCGGATGATGCCCTAGCAGATTATGGGCTCCCCTACAACGCCGTCGCCACCTACGGCCGCCGACCGCCACCTCCTTTGGCTCTCCCACGTCGGACCCGACAATCTCTGGGTAGAGCTCCCCTTTGCTTGTGTGAGGTCCCGGAATCACCCGCGTAGGGTTTGCTGGTTGTTGGGCAGCTTTTAGTGGCCGTTGGGAGTGTTTGTGCGCATGTCGGGCCCGAGAAATGGATTTGTGATGCAATTTGGGATTTTGTTTCATCACTGGAGGCCTGCGTGGTGTGTCGGTGGTGTTTGCGCGCAATTTGGACACAAGTGTTGGACATTGGGCTAAAAAGGAGATCCCGTGGGAAATTGGAGGACCCGTCGAGTGTTTAGAAGTGGTTTCGCGCGACGCAGATGTCAAATTTGGACTCCGGGCGAAGTTTGGATAAAAGATTACCTCTCCGGTTGCCTTTGGGAATTTTTAGAGTTGGAATTTGGCAAATCGGACTTCAGAATTGGACCCGGCGCGGAAATCGGATCAAGTGGGCTATCCGGGGGCATTCGACAAATTTTCGGATGAGAATTTGGAGAAACGGACATCGTTTTTGGATTCAGCGTGCGAAATCATTGAGAATGGACTATTTACTTACTTTTTTCGGAGCCCGGGTGACGCGCGCGAAAATCGAGGCGTGGCGCGGTGGCACGGATCCCGAGGTTGGCGGCGTGGATCCCGAGGCAGCGGCACGCGGTTCGAGGCGCGCGGCAGACACGTTAGGCACGCTGGGAAACACGCCTTCGGCGCGGGTCGCGCGGGGGCCGCCACGTGGCGGGCCCCCGTTGGCGCCCGCGCGGACGCGGGGGCGCGTGCCCGTGTGGCACGCGCGTGTCCCGCGCCTGGGGGTGTCGCGGTGTAACCGCGCCCGTGTGGCGCGGGGCCTGCGCGCCCGTGTGGCGCGATTGATTGCGCGCCGCGTAGCGCGCGGGGCGCGTGCGTGGACCCGGCGCACGCGCCCGGCTTTGTGGACCGGCGGTTGGTGGCTTCCCATTGGCCGGTGCACCGTGGACCGGGTCCATGCCCCCTCCCCTCTTCTTCCTCTTCTTTTTCTTCTTATTTCTTCCCCCGCACACCATTTCTCCTCCATTTTCTTTTCTTTCTTCTCCAACCAAGCGAGAGAGGGAGTGAGGAGGGGATTTTTGTGGGGTGCGGCGGTGCGTCGTGGACCTCGCGGAGCGCGCGAAGTGTTCCACTGGAGCGGTTGGGCGGCGCGGCGCTGTTGAGGTAGATCCCACACTTTGTTTTTACGGTATTTTTGGCACAGTTTTGGGGCGTTCTTTTGGACTTTAGATTTGAACCTCCGTCTCTTATCTGTGTTAGGGATCGTGTTTTACTGCACCGTTTTGCGTGCGGTCCCCGATGGCGTGCTCCGTTTTGCGTGCGGACTCCATTTTACGTGCGGACTCCGGCACCGTGCACCGTTTTGCGTGCGGACTTCGTTTTGCGTGCGGATTCTAGCATCGTGCTCCGTTTTATGTGCGGACTCCAGCGGCGTGCTCCGTTTTGCGTGCGGACTCCTTTTTGCGTGCGGATTCTGGCATCGTGCTCCGTTTTGCGTGCGGACTCCGGCAGCGGGCATCGTTTTGAGTGCGGATCGCGTGGAGGCCAATTGCAAGTGTCTACAAGCAATTGGTGGCAAACCGAGGTGGATGGCCTTATCTCCAAGTTTTATGGACTGTACAGTAATTCTACTGATGTAGGACTATGCATGATAGTTTATTTTCTTGTGTAGCATGCCAAATTGTAGGAATTGTTATTCCTTTTATAATCTGTTAATATAGTTATCTTGGAACTTGACCTAGCACCCCCGTCATATGTTGCATGTATAACCAGACCAGTAGAAAACCCTCACTTGGGCTAGGGTTATTTATGTTTAGACACCCACACTATTTTTTCTATTCCTGGACATAGTGTTATCCTCGCCCGGGTAGTGGGTCGAGAGGTCGGGACTTTCTTTTAGTGTGGGATGCATTTGCACTCGTGCTTGGGAGCAGAGTGGAGTCTGGTAGATGTAGTGGGTCGCTTTTCTGTGCCGGGAGCCGTTTGGATAAACGGTAGTCCCGGGAGGTCTTCTATCCCTGTTGTGCTGTCGCCACTGTGTTAGTGGCAGTTGTGTGCTTGTGTTAGCTGGACCTAGAACCCAGAACCTTTTGACATACACATGATTTTAGTCTATCGATGTTTCCTTCCAAGCATCGAAGGGCCGCTGAAGTCTGTTCTTGTTTGATTGGACAAAGGCATCAGCCATTTGGGGTTTGGGTAAACACTTGTTTTCTAACTGTTTTTCCTAAAAAGAACTAAAAATCATTAAAATGGGTTTCTCCTCAAATTAAGATGGTTTTTCAAAAGGGGAACTACTTTTAGTCCTCACCCGCGTGGGTCGAGTGAAAATGGTTTTCAGTAACAAATGTCACCCCTTTTCCTGTAAATTTTCCCACTCGTAAGGATTCGAGTGGTCTGGGTTCTAGGGACCATTCCTTTGTCGGGACGAAAGCCACGGGGGCCGAGCCTGGAACCGGTTCTTGTTTGATAGGGTTGTAGGTGTCGGCCTCCCGGAACTTTCGGGCCCTAGTTGGTATCTTCTGCGTGTTGTACCGAGGTTGTCGTGTTCCCGAACTGTAAGGGGGCCGGGAACTTCGATAGGCGGAGCCTAGAGTCTGTTCTTGTTTGATAGGGTTCTTAGCACCGACCTATCGGATTTTCCAAACCCTTATGGTGTCGGCCCTCCCTGAGTTATCGATGTGGTTGGTGTTCTGGTGTGGGAGCCGTTTGGAGTGACGGCGGTCCCAGCTGTGTGGTACTTTCTTTTAGTGAGTTAGTGTTGTGAGTTGAGTCGTTGAGGGTTCTCCGACATAGCCGTGAGAGTGTTTGGGCTTTTCATATTTGAGACGAGGTTCTTTTCCGACTGAGTTGTGTTTCGAGCTTTGAGATACCGATCTGTTTGATCGTGGATTATAGCCTGCTGAGCCTGGCCTTTTATGCCAGTTATGAGATACTTGAGATACTTGAGTTCACGGGGTCGCTCCCCGCGAGCTACGCTCCGGATGCGATGATGATCCCGAGCCTGACGAGGCTGCGATGTGGTTACTGAGATAGTCCTTGAGGGACACCCTACGTAAGACCAAGTCCTGTTTGGGCGTAGTGGCAGTAGATGAGCGCAGGTTTGTTTGACTGGTCCAAAGTGGGACAGTCATTGAGATTGGGTGACATTGAGAGAGTGATGGCATAGCATGTGTCATAGTAGAGTTTTCTTTGAGCATAGTACTTGTGACATATTGTCAGTAGTGAGTGGATGCATACCATCATCTGTGTTCTTTTTCCTTTTGAGCATAGTAGATAGAGGCATAGTAGTTGTAGAGTTATCCTTTCCAGCTCTTTTCCTTCCGTATCACTTTGTTACTTTATGCCTCTAGTAGACTTGGTGGGCAGACCGTTGGGCTTGTTGACGGCACCCACTGAGAACTACTGTGGGAAGTAGTTCTCACACCCGTCGTGGTGTCTTTTTCCCCAGGGACTTCTACTCCTGTTCCTGTGCTCCAGTTGCTGATCCTTCTGACCGGTTTCGAGGGAGTCGCGAGCTAGTTCCCTACCCGTCGTTGGAGTGTAGCGGTACCCCCTTCAGATGAGAGCTTCAGTAGATTAGTTTACTTCTTTTTTCTCTGTTGAGAGACCTTTGTTGTGAGGTATAGAGTTGTACTTTATTTTACAGTTTGAGAGACTGTTGTAGTGAGGATATTTTTGTATTGAGAGCTTGTACACTGATTTATTTATTGGAGATATCTCCCTTTTGGGTTTTTGTATCAGAGGACCTTTTATACGATCGTATTTGGGGAGATGGATATATGTGTTATTTTCAGTTGTACAGTGATTGGATTTCAGCTTTAGTACTTTACTTTCAGCTCTGATATCTGTATACTGTAGTTGATTCTTTTTGCAGGTTAGTCGCTTCGTCTATACGGGGTTTCCGTATGGGCGGCGGATCTGTTGGCGAGCCCGGGTCGCAGTTTCGACGCCGGGGCGTGACAGCTTGCCTTCAAAGAAGTTAAGATGGCTAAGCTCCCTTGTCCGGCCACCCGGAGCGCCGGAGAACCCATAACAGTGGAGCACGACTTTCTTGAAGGTTGTGCATGACCATGCTCCCTTTCGTTGCTATCAAATCAATCCCCATTCGCTGTTGGTGCAATGTCGGTTCCGAAAAGATCAAAATTCATAATGTAAGTTGACCCGACGCGGTTCTCGATGCACGGCTTCGCTCTGGAGAGCGAGCATGGGATTCAGAACGTCGAGACCTTCGACCTGGCGATGTTGGTTTGACACCAAATACGGAAACGAAGGTAATGGGTCTATAAAACTATGTTTTTTAGCGTAAAATATGCAATTGTTGCTTATTTTTGGGGGAGTGTATGTTAGTAGAACACATGTTGTGATGACCCGGATCTCCGTGAAGGTCTTGCGGAGTGATTTGTGGCTTTTGGAGGCCTATGATGTGTGTTGGAGTTGGTTACGCGCAAATCAGACCTCAGAATTGGACCCAGTGCAAAATTTGGATTTAAAATACCTGTCTGGATGCCTTCGACAAATTTTAGAAGCGGATTTTGGCAAAACGGACATCGGATTTGGACTCAGCGCGCAATAACGATGAAAATTGACTATTTACTTGTATTTTTCGGAGCCCGGATGCCAAAACACGGATTTCGAGGCAAGATGTTACTGTTCCGGCCGACGGGCAGCACCGGCAGCGGCGAGCAGGTGGCGGAGCGCGGGGCGCAGGCGCGGGCAGGCACGGGAGCGGCCGCGGGCAGGCCGGTCCACGGCCTAGGCGCGTGCACCGGGACCAGTGGGTGCCGTGGGTGGACGCGTGGCAGGCCCTGATTGGGCGGTCAACGAGCATGACATGTGGCGTTCGTCGCGCCGGGCGCGGCGAACGGTGGACCGCACCAGGCCACGTGGCGCCCGCCCATTGGCTGGCGCAGCGACCCGGCTGGCCCGGCGCAGACCGCGGCGCGTGCACCCCGCCGTGGACCGCGTCGCCACGCGGCGCGCCACGAATGGGGGGCGCACAGGGCGCGGAGCAGGAACGTGGCGGCCCGAGATGGTTTCGGGCACGCACAGTGTGGGCTGGGCCGGCGTGTTTTTGGGCCCGAATTATTTCGGGCGCCCAAAATCACTGCCCGAAATTCTGACTTCGTGGGCTTTTGGGCTGGGCCTATAAATAGCCCACCCCTCTTCCTTTTCTCGGGTTTTTGGCCATTTTTCCTAGGTACCACCTGAAGCAAAGTTCTTCCTCTCCCTCTCCTCCACGCTTTGATGGATTCCCAGAATTTTTGGAGGCCGCGGCACATATGATTCCTGCGACGCGGCGTGCTCCGACGTTTCTTTGATTTTGGGCTTTTCCGTCGACGTTTCTTCCGCGGACTCTCCTGTGCTCATCCGATGGAGTTTTGAGCCGATTTTCATGGCAGCGCGTTCACGAGAGGTACGCATTCGATTTCTGTGTTGATCACTTCACTCTGTTTCGAGTTTTTTGTGGTGTTCCAGAGATACCTTTTGACCTCTTGTACTGCAACGATGTTTGGGACAGCGGTGGAGTATTGTTGGGATTTCTCAGCCTACGGGCATCGGATCGGGGAGTGTGAGGACTCGATCGATATCTACGCTTCGAGAGGAACGTGACCGTATTTTTATCAGATTTTTCGGAGGACTCTTTAAAGGTTATATTTAAGCTTCTTCGTGACTGATTTCCACAGACTTTTGTTCTTGAGGGAGTTTGACTTACTGCAGTGTTCTATTTATATCTTGGCCTACAGGTGTCGGAACGAGAAGTATAAATACTCGATTTGCATCTACTCATCGCGAGGATCACAGCCATTATTTTTCTGGATTTTCTTGAGGACTGTACGCAGGTGAAAGATCCCCTTCTCTGTGCTGTTTTGGCAAAACAGCAAGTGATGTTTGGGGTGTGTTTGTGGTGTTGATTGATTGTTGGCTGCGATATTGTTTGAGCAGAGGCTTGTGCGACTGTGTACCGAGGGTGCGGTTTCGGCGGATTTTGATAGTGTGTGGCTACACACTTCACCGACTTCAGCTTTGCCTGCGGAATGCGATTCAGGTGGGTTGCTTCGTCTCCAGAACCGGTGGACGATTCTCTAACTCTATTTGTTAGTATGCATGCATAGTTTAATGTATAATTTTGATGAGTGTGATCTAAGCATGAGAAATGGTTTGAATAATGGGATTGAGGCTTAATTGATAAATTGTACATGATTTATTTACCCTTATGCATGAGGGAGAGCTACAAGATAAAGATGGTTATCCTATACTAGTGGAAAAGCATGCTAGATGATGATGTTCACTTACTTGTTGGGGAATATGATGATGCATGTCTGCTCTATATGGTTTAAGCTTGTGAGCATGTATGATTAGAGTATACTACCTTTGATTGGAAGCAAGTTTTATGCTTAACATGATTAGAGGATTATTTATTGATTATTGGAACTTGACCTAGCACCCCGTCATATGTTGCATGTTTAACCAGACTAGTAGAGAACCTTCACTTAGGCTAAGTTCTTTTATGCTTTAGGCATCCCACACCTTGCATATTCTTGGACATAGAGTTTCCTCGCCCGGGTAGTGGGCCGAGTGGTCATGTTATTGTGGGACGTGTGTTGCACTCGTGCCTGGGGGCTGAGTGAAGTCTGGTAGTTGAGTTTAGACCAGTGTTGGTGTTGTTGGGAGCCGTTGGGTGATCCTGGACCGTTGAGGATCTTCCGGTCAGTGTTGTTGGGAACCGTTTGGGTTGACGATGGTCCCGGGTCGTTGAGTGTCGTCCGACCAGTGTTGCTAGCCCTGAGTTGTGGGTCGATCCCGGCTGTGGAGTATCTCCAGCCAGTGAGTTTAGTGCCACGTGTTGATTGAGTTCGTTAGTGTCTCGAGATTCGTGAGAGCTGGTTAGCAGAGTCGTCGAGAGTACTCCAATCGTCGTGCGAGATGTTTGAGGATCTTGAGTCCTTCCGTTCCGAGAGTGAGTGTGGATTTTGACTATAGCCTGCATGAGCCACTTTGAGCTCGACAGAGATGCGTGGATACCTTTTTCCTCAGTGGGGTCGCGCCCCTCGAGTGCCCCGTCCGGAGTGGGCCTATTACTTTCGTATCGCGACTTGTCGATGCAGTCCCTCTGACTGGGCCAGTTTTGGCAGTCACGGACGCCCTACGTAAGTCCCGTCCTCTTGTGGATGTGTGGCAGTAGGTGGGCGCAGGCTTGACTGGACCCTATGAGGCAGTCAGTTCGATTGGGTCGATTGAGCACCTCGTGTGCGAGTGGTTGCATCTCTCTTCATTTGTATCATCCATTGAGCATTTAGATAGAGGCATGATAGCTGTAGAGTATCTCCAGCTTCTCTTGTTCAGTTCTTACTGCATTGTTATCTTATGCCTCTAGTAGATTTAGTGGGCAGACCGTCGGGCCTGGTGGCGGTACCCACTAAGAACTACCTGTTGGTGTAGTTCTCACACCCGTTGGGGGTTCTCCCCCTCCTTTTTCTTTCCTCTCCTTTGTTTTGCAGAGTCATTTGCGGGTGTTGCTGATTCTGCTATTGCTGTTCGAGGCGAGGGAGTCGCGAGCTAGATCCCTACCTGTATTTGGAGAGTAGCTGTACCCCACATTGGAGATTCTGTAGTACAGTCAGTAAATTAGTTTTATTTTCTATTTTTGAGAGACTATTGTATTGTGAGGATCTGACTTGTACTGAGAGCCTGTACACTGATGTATTATTTTTAGTTACCTCCCTGTTGAGTTCGGGGTTATTGTATCAGAGGATTTTGTTTATGATCATATTTGGGAGATGGAGATTGTATCATTATTTCTAGTTGTACAGTGGTTGGATTTTAGTTTTACAGCAGTTTTCTTTATAGCTCTGATATCTGTTTAGCTGTAGTACCTTTTCTTGCAGGTTGGACGCTTCGCCTATGCGGGGTTTTGTATAGGCGGCGGATCTGTTGGCGAGCTCGGGTCGCAGTTTCGACCCCGAGGCGTGACACATGTTGTGGTGACCCGAATTTCGTTGGTTGACCTGGACCAGTGATCAGTAGCTGTATGATGCCCTTGTCGAGTGTTAGAGGCGTTTCCGCGCAAAACGGACGCGAGAATTGGATTCAACACGAAAAACTGGAGAAAACAATGGATTTTCAACTTTTGCAGCAAGTTTCGGGTGCCCTAAATGAGGATCCGGGCGCCCGGTTCTTTGGGCACTATAGCGTGGGCAGGCGCGGGTCACCGCGGGTGCAGCGACCGAGGAACGCGCCACGCGCCAGCGCGCGATTGGGCGGTCGCAACCCCCTCGACTGCCGCATGACGCCTGGCGGCGCGTGATTGGAGAGGGCTGCCACCTCGGGGGCGCCGTGGATAAGGTGACGCGTGGCGGGCACTGATTGGCCGAGCGGAGGACTTTGGACACGCGCGCAGCGGGCGACACATGGCACGCTGTGGACGGTAGATTCTGGAGTTTTGGGTGCACGTGGATGAGCGACGCGTGGCACGTGACTTCTGGGCACGCTGTGCGAGTGACACATGGATTCGGGTGCGGTTTCGGGAGCGTGGGGGGTGTTTACAGGTGCCCGAAAGTTGCCCCCGAAGCTGAGTTTTGGGCTGATTTTTTATGGGTTATAAATAGGGGTTCTTCTCCCCATTTCTGGTATTTTTGGAGGAGTTTCTTGGAGGCTTTTGGCAGAGAAGAAAAACACCCTTTCACCACCACTCCTAGCACCATTGGAAAAAAAGTGGAAGCTTCACCTTCATCTTCTTCCCCACTATTGGAGAGCTTCACCATTGTTGCAGCTGTTGTCTTCTCCGTCGACGTTTCATGCGTGGCTTTCTTAGGGCAAACCACTTAGAGTTTTTGGCTGAAATTTTGAGGAGAACTTCATTAGAGGTAGATCTACAACTTTTATATTGATTACTTTCCTCCATTCTCACATTTTCTTAGGGTTTTACATCAACTCTGGAGCCCTCGTGCATATGGCGGATTTCTAGACAGAGTTTAGTACTTATGGATTTTCTTACTTGTTTGTGCATAAATTTTAGAGTTTAAGGACTTGATTTTCATCTAGACTCACATAGGAACACTTTGGTACCCTTATTGGAGATTTTGGAGGTGATTTACACAGATATTTTTACTGTTCTTGTTGACCCTGTGATAGAGTTAGGTGCAGATTTTTTGTTTTAGACATTATTTTGATATTTGGACTTTGGGGATGCAGATTTCGTGGAGATTTCTTGTTCTTTTATTGATTTCAGAGTTTGAGCATATTATTAAGGTCAAGGTGAGCATTTTCTCTTTTGATTTCAGTAGGAGATCACATTTGGTTTGGCCTCTACACTTCATGGGAGTGTTTGCTAATTTTGGGTGCAGTTTTGGACAGCACCATCTAATTTGATTAATTAGATGGCTATTGGGACTTGAAGAAGAGTTTTTATGGATTTGGAGATGTTCTTATGATAGAGGAGGACTTAGAAGCTAAAGTTGGAGCTTTACTTTGAGGTATTTATAGCAGAAATTGCATCTCTTTTCCTTATTCCTGAATTCTGAAATTTCTATGCTGAGGTTGTTGTTTTTGCAATTGTGCTCAATCCGGCAGGAGATTTTGGGTGATTTTCGATTCGTTGGAATCTTAGAAGCCTGAGGAATGCGCACGCCAAGTTTCAGGCCGATTGGACTCCGGATTGATGTGTTCCAGGTGGGTTGGATTCCTTCCAAAATTAACGGGCTCCCTATTAATTCTATTATTGTAGTTGTCAAGCATGCTAGTGGTAGTACTACTCTTGATGTTTAGGATAGATATAGAGTTTTGGAACTTTGACTAGCACCCTGTTATATGTTGTATGTTCCCTGACCAGACTTTAGAAAACTCTTAACTTGGGCATATTTGTTACGGAATTTGAGTTGGCGTATTTCGTGAAATCGGTTAAGTCTTGAAGATTGAAGATGAAAAAGTTGGATCATTTACCTCAATCTCAAGAAAGAAGAAATCAAATGGATCAGGTACGTTTAACTAAAGATTTATGGTGATCCAAATACTTAGTATAGTGTAGAAACACTTGGATGAATTTTTGATTGCATAAAAATCAAAAACTGGGCATTTTACATGTTCAGAGTCCGGACCGTGGATCTCAGTCCGGACCCCGAACGTAGGTTTGTTCATGTGCAATTCCAGTCCGGACCTTGGAAATTTCAGTCCGGACCCCGAACGTGAAATTGTTGAAATTGCATGAACAGTCCGGACCGTGGATTGCAGTCCGGACCCCGAATGTCGTCTTTTCTAGAAAAAGTATGTTTCGCTGAAGCAGTCCGGACCGTCAATTCCAGTCCGGACTGTCGTCCTGTAAAATTCCAGAATTGGTTAGTTTTTGATGCTTATCTTCTTCCAACGGTTTCTAACCTATAAATAGACACTACGATTCATTTTTTAGGGTAATCCAAATACGGTCAAAAATAGAAAAATCCACCTATAGAGAAGAAAGGAAATACTAGATTTAATTCTATGTTTCTTCATCTATATTATTAATTTGATTCTAGGTTTTCCAAACTCAGATTTTGAGTAGAATCAAATTAATGAATACTTAGATGGTATTTCCGATCTATTTCTAATCTAAGTATTCGGCGGATCATCACCACCCAAAAACAACGATTTTCCCAAAATCGGCGCGTGGACTCGCATGGCCTTGTGGATTCAAGGTGCTACCGCTCTCGTGGATTCGGAGCGAGGTACGTTCGTGGATTCGAGACGTGCTACTGGGTGAAGACCGTGGATTCGGTCGGACGTCGTGGACTCGACGTTGGACGCCGTGGATTCGGCGTTGGGCGCTGATCGTGGATTCGAGAAGCGTTGCGGAGCGAGCGGAGAAGATCTACTAGGAGCGTATGGAAAAGGTTGAGTCGTCTGTGAGTACGGTATATCACCTTGTACGTGTTTAATTCTAGTGGATTTCGCCGTGTTATCGGTCCCGTGGTTTTTTATTCCGGTTTGGAGTTTTTCCACGTAAAAATCTTGCGTGTTTATTTTTATTTCCGCATTGGGTTTTATTGCGCAATGATTTTTTGAGTGTTTAACGTTTACACCTATTCACCCCCCTCTAGGTGTTTTTTCCCCTATTTAGATCCAATTATACATAACCCAATAAGTGGTATCAGAGCGAGAATAGGGTTGTAAACAATGGTTGAAGGTGGAAACATCAACAGACCTCCGTTATTCGATGGAACCAATTATGCCTACTGGAAAGTACGGATGAAAGCCTTTTTAATTTCCATCGACGAACGGGTGTGGCAATCTATCGAGTTAGGATGGTCAAATCCAACTGAAGTTATTGTTGATGTTCACACCATCAAACCTAGGTCGAAATGGACCAAGGAAGAGATAGACTTATCTTCTTACAATGGCAAAGGAATCAATGCTTTATTTAATGCCTTGTCTCAAACAGAATTCTCTCGCGTCTCGGCATGTGAGACTGCGAAAGAAATCTGGGATGTTCTTCAAGTTACACATGAGGGAACTAACCTTGTAAAGATTCAAAAGCTACAAATGCTTACGAGCAGATTTGACTCTATTTTCATGGCAGAAAATGAATCATTCACAGACTACTATACACGATTGCAAGACATCGTAAACACATGTGCTAACTTGGGAGAGAAGATTCCAGAATTTAAAATTGTAAGAAAGATCTTAAGAACTCTTCCTGAAAGATTTCGTTCCAAGGTTACGGCCATTGAAACTATTAAACACCCGGATGAAATCCGTGTAGAAGAATTAGTTGGTTCATTACAAACATATGAAATGACATTTCCTACTAACTATTCTTCTGGAAAAGCATCTTCTTCTAAGTCTTCAGGTTTTGCGTTGAAAACTACAAAAGAAGAAGACGCGGATTCATCCTCCTCAGGCGATGATGAGAATCTATCTATGGAGGACTTTGAGAAGCAGCTTGCTCTCTTGACAAGAAATTTTCGCCGAAACTTTCGAAGGGGTAATTCAAGTAAAACTCCATCCTCCGGAAAGTGGAAGAAAGGCAAAGGTTTTTCAAGCCAAAAGTCAAGAAAGCAAAAAAGTTTTTCAAAGGATAAGAAAAGCTCAGAAGGACAAGTCCAATGCTTCAAGTGCCGAGGATACGGCCATATCTCAACGGAGTGTCCAAATAAGAATCCGTCCAAGAAGAAGGCGATGCAAGCCGTCACTTGGGATGACACCTCAACGTCAAATGAGTCATCTTCCAGTGATGAAGAGAACAACGCAACGGCATTCCACGCGTCCACATCTTCACCCTTCATGTGCTTAATGGCAAGTACATCCGACTCACTGTCCAACTCCACTGTTGAAAAGATTGCAACGGACGATGAATAGGATAATTCGGAAGGTGAAGACTTTGCTCTTGCCTACCATAAGCTTTTGAGGGATTCAAAGAAACTGGCAAAGCAAAACAAGAGTTTGAGAGGGAGATTGCAGGATCTCGAAGAAGAAGCAAAAAAGGGCATCTTTGTTATGGAATTTGAGTTGGCGTATTTCGTGAATTCGGTTAAGTCTTGAAGATTGAAGATAAAGAAAGTTGGATCATATAACTCAATCTCAAGAAAGAAGAATTCAAAATTATCAGGTATGTTTAACTAATTATTTTTGGTGATCCGAATACTTATTATAGTGTAGAAACACTAGGATGAATTTTTAATTGCATAAAAATCAAAAACTGGACATGGGACATGTTTAGGATCCGGATCAGTCTTTCCAATCCGGATCCCGAAGGGTGTTCGTTCATACGCAACTTCAATCCGGATCGTAGCCTCCTTTGATCCGGATCCCGAACACTGGTTTTACCATGATTTATGAACGATCCGGATCAAGGCTTTTCAATCCGGATCCCGAACGTTGGTGTTTGGTGAATTGTATGAACGATCCTGATCAGGCACTGCGATCCGGATTCCGAACCTTTGTTTTTCTGGAAACTGTATGTCTCGCTACTGCAATCTGGATCGCCGAAGTCCGATCCGGATCGCCGTCCTGAAAAATTCCAGAAAAGGTTAGTTTTTGATTCTTATCCTCTTCCAATGGTTTCTAACCTATATATAGACCCTTTAATTCATCTTTTAGGGTAACCACGAAAAAGGGAAAAAGACGACCGAAATAGATAGATCCACATATAGAGAAGAAAGGAAATCAATAGATTTATTCTTATGTTTCTTCATCTATATTGATTGATTTGATTCTAGGTTTTTATACTCACATTTTGAGTAGAATCAAATCAATGAATACTTAGATGGTATTTCCGATCTATTTCTAATCTAAGTATTCGGCGGATCATCACCACCCAAAAACAACGATTTCCCCAAAATCGGCGCGTGGACTCGCGTGGCCTTGTGGATTCAAGGTGCTACCGCTCTCGTGGATTCGGAGCGAGGTACGTTCGTGGATTCGAAGTGTGCTACTGGGTGAAGACCGTGGATTCGGTCGGACGTCGTGGATTCGGCGTTGGACGCAGATCGTGGATTCGAGAAGCGTTGCGGAACGAGCGGAGAAGATCAACTAGGAGCGTATGGAAAAAGGTTGAGTCGTCTGTGAGTACGGTATATCACCTTTGTACGTGTTATAATTCTAGTGGATTTCACCGTGTTATCGGTCCCGTGGTTTTTTACTCCGGTTTGGAGTTTTCCACGTAAAAATCTCTGCGTGTTATTTATTTTTCCGCATTGGGTTTTTAGATCGCAAAGATTTTTGAGTGTTTATTGTTTACACCTATTCACCCCCCTCTAGGTGTTTTTTCCCCTATTTAGATCCAATTATATATAACCCAACAAGTGGTATCGGAGCGGGAATAGGGTTGTAAACAATGGTTGAAGGTGGAAACATCAACAGACCTTCGTTCTTCGATGGAACAAATTATGCGTACTGGAAAGTACGGATGAAAGCCTTTTTAATTTCCATCGACGAACGGGTGTGGCAATCAATTGAATTAGGATGGTCTAATCCAACTGAAATTATTGCTGATGTTCGCACCATCAAACCTAGGTCGAAATGGACCAAGGAAGAGATAGATTTTTCTTCTTACAATGGCATAGGGATTAATGCTCTATTTAATGCTTTGTCTCTAACAGAGTTCTCTCGCGTCTCGACATGTGAGACTGCGAAAGAAATCTGGGATGTTCTTCAAGTTACGCATGAGGGAACTAACCTTGTGAAGATTCAGAAACTGCAAATGCTTACGAGCAAGTTTGACTCTATTTTCATGGCAGAAAATGAATCGTTCACAGACTATTACACACGATTGCAAGACATCGTAAACTCATGTGCTAACTTGGGAGAGAAGATTCCAGAATTTAAAGTTGTAAGAAAAATATTAAGAACTCTTCCCGAAAGATTTCGATCCAAGGTTACGGCCATTGAAACTATTAAACACCCGAACGAAATCCGTGTAGAAGAATTAGTTGGTTCATTACAAACTTATGAAATGACATTTCCTACTAACTATTCTTCTGGAAAAGCATCCTCTTCTAAGTCTTCAGGTTTAGCATTGAAAACAACAAAAGAAGAAGACGCGGATTCATCCTCCTCAGACGATGATGTAAACCTATCTATGGAGGACTTTGAGAAGCAGCTTGCTCTCTTGACAAGAAGATTTCGCCGAAACTTTCAAAGGGGTAACTCAAGCAAAACTCCATCCTTCGTAAAGTCGAAGAAAGGCAAAGGTTCTTCAAGTTTCAAACCAAGAAAGCAAGAGGGTTTTTCTAAGGATAAGAAAAGCTCAGAAGGACAAGTCCAATGCTTCAAGTGCCGAGGGTACGGCCATATCTCAACGGAGTGTCCTAATAAGAATCCGTCAAAGAAGAAAGCGATGCAAGCCGTCACTTGGGATGACACCTCATCGTCAAATGAGTCATCGTCAAGTGATGAAGAAGATAACGCCACGGCGTTCCACGCGTCCACATCTTCACCCTTCATGTGCTTAATGGCTAATACATCCGAGTCATTGTCCAACTCCACTGTTGAAAAGATAGCAACGGACGAAGAATCGGATAACTCAGAAGGTGAAGATTTTGCTCTAGCCTATCACAGACTTTTGAGGGATTCAAAGAAACTGGCTAAGCAAAACAAGGGGTTGAGAGGGAGATTGCAGGATCTCGAAGAAGAACTAAAAAGGGTAACTTCTCTCTCGACCGATCTTGAAGTGGAAAGGGATAATCTGATAAAAGCAAATGCTTCACTTCAAGAGTCCAATGAGCAATTCGAGAAGAATTATGTAGATATGGTGAACAAAGCGAATTACTTCTTGAAGCTCAACGGCGAGGCTCGACAGGAATAATTGGAAATGACAGAGACCATTCTCCAACTCAAGGAAGACTTACAGCGATTTTCATCAGGAAGGAGTAAGTTGGATAAGCTTCTTGGTCTTGGTCAATCAAACAAGTTCGGCCTCGGATACAATCGAACTAAAGACAATTTTAGTTCGGTTGGGACAGTCTTTGAGCCCCAGTCGGTATCTCCTCCTCCGACACCGGAATTGACGACAAACAACGACAACAAACCTATTTCCCCCTCTTCGGTATCGTCAAGCATCAAGGTATGTTTTCGTTGTGGTATTGCAGGGCATATAAGAAGAAATTGCAAGATGGGAGCCAAACGCTCAACTCAAGTACTTCTTGCATCGACTACCAAAAGGGTGATTCCTCGGAAATCAAATGCAAATTTTTCGAAGGAAAAGAGCCTCGGTAGTTCATCAAACAAGACGACGATGTCAAGGAAAAGCGATGGATCAAACAAGACGCTTTCACCAAATGTATCAACCTCACAATCATTTCCGACGTACACCAAAACTCGAAAGGTTTGGGTACGCAAAGGTGAAGTTTTCCCTTGTCTTGTTACAAATATTTCCTTGCATGCTTATGATAATTCGTCTTGGTATCTGGATAGCGGTTGTTCCCGTCACATGACCGGTGACAAAAACTGCTTTCAAAATTTTGAGAAAATCTCAGGAGGACTTGTAGTTTTCGGAGACGGTCAGTCTTCCAAAATTATTGGAAAAGGAACAGTAGCTATTCCAGATGGCCCGATTCTAAATAATGTGTTATTTGTTGATGGCCATAAGACTAACCTCATAAGTATCAGTCAACTTTGTGACAATGGTTTTTTCAGTTAATTTTTCATCTGTTGAATGCATTGTAACTGATAAGGACCATGTTTTCTTTTTAAAGGGGGTTAGATATGAAAACAATTGTTATGTTGTTCCCAATAAAATTTCTGAAAATTGTAACTTAGCCTCTTTGAATATTAAAACACTTTGGCATGAAAGGCTAGGTCACATAAATTTTAAGGAACTTGCTAGAATTTCAAACAAAGACGTGGTCAAGGGGGTTCCAAAACTTTCACTTAAACAAAAACATTGTGTGTGGTGGTTGTCAAAAGGGAAAATAATCTAGGACTGCACACAAGAACTTGAACCATGTTGGTACTAATCGGCCCTTAGAATTATTGCATATGGATCTTATGGGGCCGACACGTCAACCATCCTTGGGAGGTAAATGGTATATTTTCTTATTGGTTGATGATTTCTCTAGATACTCATGGGTAGCATTTTTAAAAGAGAAAGCTGATACTTTTGATTCTTTTCACGAGATTTGCCTTCGTATTATGATTGAAAAGAATGAAAAGATCATTCGTGTTAGAAGTGATAGAGGTGGAGAATTCATAAATTCTAAATTCATTGATTTTTGCACTTCCAACGGCATTAAACATGAATTCTCAGCACCCTATGCACCTCAACAGAATGGTGTAGTCGAGCGCAAAAATAGGGTTGTACAAGAGATGGCATGTGTTATGCTTCATAGCCGGAATTTACCGTTATATTTTTGGGCTGAAGCTGTGAACACTGCAATCTATGTTATTAATCGAGTTTATTTGCGCCCGGGAACGTTAAATACACCATATGAACTATGGTGTTGTAGAAAACCCAACATCAAATATTTTCGCATCTTTGGGAGTCGGTTTTACATTTTACGTGACCGCAAAAATCTTGGAAAATTTGACTCTCGAAGTGACGAAGGGATTTTCATGGGTTATTCTACAAATAGTAGAGCATATCGGGTATTTAACTTGGAATCTAAAACGATCGTAGAATCCATAAATGTTAAAGTAGACGAAGCTTTCCACTTTGCATCTGATAAATCTACCCCTGATATCTCTCTTGATGATGATACTCCTGTAAATGCATCATCTCATGATAATACTTCCAATATTAATGATGCATCTAATGGTTCTTCAAGTTTATCTGATGTGCAGGAATCATCTCATGTACCTCCGAGTACTCCATTACCTCAAACGTTACGCATCTCCAAGGATCATCCTGAATCAAACATCATTGGAGACCCACAAGAAGGAGTCAAAACTCGGAGACAGTTGGTTTATGGATTCGCTTGTTACGTTTCCCCTGATCGAACCAAAGAACGTCGATGAAGCTCTTCAGGATGACTACTGGATTGAAGCAATGCAGGAAGAGCTCCATCAGTTTGAACGAAACAAAGTCTGGGAATTAACTACGCCTCCGAAGCAACACAATGTGATCGGTACTAAATGGATTTTCAAGAACAAGAAAAATGAGGATGGTACCATCATCAAGAACAAAGCACGTTTAGTTGCTCAAGGCTACTCTCAAATAGAAGGTATAGACTTTGATGAAACGTTCGCCCCTGTAGCTAGACTCGAGTCCATTCGTATCTTATTCGCTATTGCTTGTCACTTTAAAATAAAACTCTTTCAAATGGACGTTAAGAGCGCGTTCTTAAATGGGTTTTTAAATGAGGAAGTTTATGTGGCTCAACCGAAAGGTTTTGTAGACTGTAAACTACCTAATCATGTTTTTCGTTTGAAAAAGGCTCTTTACGGTTTAAAACAAGCACCGCGAGCGTGGTACGAAAGGTTGACAAAGCACCTTTTGGAGAAGGGCTATACTCGAGGGGGAGCAGATCGGACTCTCTTTGTGAAGCATTATCAGGATAACTTCATTGTTGCACAAATCTATGTCGATGACATTGTATTTGGAGCAACAAAGATAATGATGCTTCTAAATTCGCAGAAACCATGGAAAGTGAATTTGAGATGTCTATGATGGGCGAACTGACATACTTTCTTGGATTGCAAGTGAAACAAAATGGTGAAGGCATCCATCTGTGTCAATCCAAGTATGCAAAGGAGTTGGTAAAGAAATTCGGATTAGAAGATTCTAAAGATTTTCCTACTCCTATGGGAACTAGCAATAAGGGATTAGGAAGTGAATCTCTTAGTGAGAATGTAGACGAGAAACTTTATCGCAGCATGATTGGAAGTCTACTTTACCTCACAGCTAGTCGCCCGGATATATCCTTTAGTGTTGGGATCTGCGCGAGATATCAGTCAGCACCAAAGGAGGATCACCTGAAAGCGGTGAAACGGATCATCCGGTACGTCAAAGGAACCATTAATTTCGGAATTTGGTATCCTATGGGAACAAGTCTAGATATTATTGGATACTCAGATGCCGATTGGGCAGGATCAGTGGATGATCGGAAAAGTACGAGTGGTGCATGTTTTTATCTTGGCCATTGCCTTGTTGCATGGCATAGTAAAAAGCAAAACTGCATTGCACTCTCGACTGCCGAAGCGGAATATATCTCAGCGGGTAGTTGTTCAACTCAACTCATTTGGATGAAAAGCGTGTTGAGCGACTTCCGGATTTCAGCAACTTCGGTAACTGTTTTATGTGACAACACTAGTGCTATAAATATTTCAAAAAACCCTGTGTTGCACTCAAGAACAAAACACATTGAACTTAGATATCATTTTCTTAGAGAGCTGGTTGAATCAAATATTCTTCAAATTTCCTACATTTCAACTGAAGATCAATTAGCTGACTTTTTAACAAAACCTTTGGATCAAAACGTTTTATTCATTTTCGTAAAGCAATTGGAATGCTTTCCTTGAAATAACCCTTTTTGAAACTCTTGTTTAGGTTAGGTTTTGTTTTTTGTGTTTTTGTTCATTATCTATGCTTGACATAGAACATTAATTGAGCATTAGTTTTTATTGACTTTACTTGCATCCTTTTATATTTAGAAATTTATTATGCTTTGATATCATAATATTTCATTTGATGCAATGATCATTTATGTGAATTAAATCATCTTTGTTTTGATCAAAGTCATTTCTTCTCTCTCATGATCTCTTGGTATAGTTTTTATCTTATTTGACTGTTTAGTCGAGTATGAAATCGAGATCAATATTTGGTTGAATACTTTATATCTTAATAATTGATAGCCAATTGAGGGGGAGTCAAAGAAAAGTGTTATGCTCAAAAGATGTGGAAAGAGTTACATCCCAATGAGGAGTGTGAAAAACTACCACCACATGGAGGAAAGAGCTACCACCTCGGTCGTCCGAGTACTGTGTGCAGCTACCACATGTATACCAAGCAAGGTTTTTTCAAGTTTGATTAAATAAAATGCATGTTGAAATACTTGACTCTGTCAAAATTTCAAGGTTGGTATAAGGTGGGAATTTTAATGAAAGATGCTCAAAGAGCCACTCTCTTCAATAAATTGACTAGATATATTATCTAACTTATCTGGGATTTCAGACATCTATTGATCTTTGTATTTCATTTTCTTTACCGAATTGATGATTTGATAAAGGCATTACTCATAAGATCAAGTTAGATGTATTGAAGTTGTTCAACTTTAAGGGATTTAATTTTTATAAATTTTCGTTTCATTTGTTGGATGTTATTGATAGATTTGGCATAATCTATTTCTTGTTGTATGAAACGATGATTTTCATTTAAAGTGATACACAAAAGTGCTTACAATCTTTTTCTGGATTTTCTAGAATTTTCTGAATTTTTCTGAAGAAAAGTTGGAGCCGATCCGGATTGGACAAGCCGATCCGGATCCCGAACGCAGGTATTCTCTGCGGGTAGCCGATCCGGATCGAATCACGAACTGATCCGGATCGCGGCTAGGGTTTTATATAGAACAAAAGGGTTTTGATTTCTTTTTACTCCAATCTTTTGTTCCAAAGTCTCCAGAGCTTCTCTCTCTAGATTCATCCATCTTGGAAGCTTTCAAACTCAAGTTCTTCGATTCCAAGTAAGTTTTATTGATCAAAATCTCGGTTTTTCACAGTTTTTCATATTCTTCCTCAAAACGTGATGAATTTCCGTATCTTTTTTCGTTTGTGGATGGTTTTTGATCAAATTTCTTTTGAAATAAGAACTCTGGGTAGATTAGTTTTGATTATATGCTAGGTATTCTCATGATAAACGGATTTTTGCCTTCGATTTCAAAAATTTCGGTTTTAGGGCATATAATGGGAATTTCCAAAATCATGCGATTGATCTATTTTTAAAATTCCTTTTGCAAACTAATTTGATTCTTAGTCTCTCTACACGATATTATTGTTTGGTACAATTTTTCAAATTTTTGAAAATTAACAATTTTTTTCGTGTTCTTGAGTTGTTGCTCACAGGATTTCCTTTTCACAAGAAATAGAACATGACGTTCTCATGGACACTTCCTTCTGTTGCCATGGTACCACCTCGAGCAAACAACCAACTGAAAAGAGCTAAGAACCTCAACGGAAAGGTGAGTT
>CM055062.1:13859897-13885382 GCA_029204045.2 Tillandsia leiboldiana | reverse complement strand
CCCAAAAAATAACAAGTGGGTAGTCCATTTTGACCATTTTCGCCTATCTGAACTCTGAATTAGATCCATTTTGCCAAAGCCCACTATGAACAAAGCCGAGACCTCCAGAAGATATTTCTTTTGTCCAAACTTCTTCGCGCTGGAACCAATTTTATATCCATTCGTGCAAAAATTTCTAAAGATGCGACTGGGTCAATTGGACTACACTCTCTCTGAACTCCATTGCTAACAAGACCCGGCCCAAACTCTAGTATCCATTAGTGAGCAAGTACGGATTTTGAGTTGGCGTATTTCGTGAATTCGGTTAAGTCTTGAAGATTGAAGATAAAGAAAGTTGGATCATATAACTCAATCTCAAGAAAGAAGAATTCAAAAGGATCAGGATGTTTAACTAATTATTTTTGGTGATCCGAATACTTCTTATAGTGTAGAAACACTTGGATGAATTTTAATTGCATAAAAATCAAAAACTGGACATGGGACATGTTCAGGATCCGGATCAGACTTTCCAATCCGGATCCCGAAGGGTGTTCGTTCATACGCAAGTTCAATCCGGATCGTAGCCTCCTTTGATCCGGATCCCGAACACTGTTTTACCATGATTTATGAACGATCCGGATCAGGCTTTTCAATCCGGATCCCGAACGTTGGTGTTTGGTGAATTGTATGAACGATCCGGATCAGGCACTTCGATCCGGATCCCGAACCTTTGTTTTTCTGGAAACTGTCTGTCTCGCTACTGCAATCCGGATCGCCGAAGTCCGATCCGGATCGCCGTCCTGAAAAATTCCAGAAAAGGTTAGTTTTTGATTCTTATCCTCTTCCAATGGTTTCTAACCTATATATAGACCCTTTAATTCATCTTTTAGGGTAACCCACGAAAAGGGAAAAAGACGACCGAAATAGATAGATCCACATATAGAGAAGAAAGGAAATCAATAGATTTAATCTTATGTTTCTTCATCTATATTGATTGATTTGATTCTAGGTTTTCATACTCACATTTTGAGTAGAATCAAATCAATGAATACTTAGATGGTATTTCCGATCTATTTCTAATCTAAGTATTCGGCGGATCATCACCACCCAAAAACAACGATTTTCCCAAAATCGGCGCGTGGACTCGCGTGGCCTTGTGGATTCAAGGTGCTACCGCTCTCGTGGATTCGGAGCGAGGTACGTTCGTGGATTCGAAGCGTGCTACTGGGTGAAGACCGTGGATTCGGTCGGACGTCGTGGATTCGGCGTTGGACGCAGATCGTGGATTCGAGAAGCGTCGTGGAGCGAGCGGAGAAGATCAACTAGGAGCGTATGGAAAAGGTTGAGTCGTCTGTGAGTACGGTATATCACCTTGTACGTGTTTAATTCTAGTGGATTTCACCGTGTTATCGGTCCCGTGGTTTTTTACTCCGGTTTGGAGTTTTCCACGTAAAAATCTCTGCGTGTTATTTATTTTTCCGCATTGGGTTTTATATCGCAAAGATTTTTGAGTGTTTATTGTTTACACCTATTCACCCCCCTCTAGGTGTTTTTTCCCCTATTTAGATCCAATTATATATAACCCAACAAGTGGTATCGGAAGCGGGAATAGGGTTGTAAACAATGGTTGAAGGTGGAACATCAACAGACCTTCGTTCTTCGATGGAACAATTATGCGTACTGGAAAGTACGGAATGAAAGCCTTTTTAATTTCCATCGACGAACGGGTGTGGCAATCATTGAATTAGGATGGTCTAATCCAACTGAAATTATTGCTGATGTTCTCACCATCAAACCTAGGTCGAAATGGACCAAGGAAGAGATAGATTTTTCTTCTTACAATGGCATAGGGATTAATGCTCTATTTAATGCTTTGTCTATAACAGAGTTCTCTCGCGTCTCGACATGTGAGACTGCGAAAGAAATCTGGATGTTCTTCAAGTTACGCATGAGGGAACTAACCTTGTGAAGATTCAGAAACTGCAAATGCTTACGAGCAAGTTTGACTCTATTTTCATGGCAGAAAATGAATCGTTCACAGGACTATTACACACGATTGCAAGACATCGTAAACTCATGTGCTAACTTGGGAGAGAAGATTCCAGAATTTAAAGTTGTAAGAAAAATATTAAGAACTCTTCCCGAAAGATTTCGATCCAAGGTTACGGCCATTGAAACTATTAAACACCCGAACGAAATCCGTGTAGAAGAATTAGTTGGTTCATTACAACTTATGAAATGACATTTCCTACTAACTATTCTTCTGGAAAAGCATCCTCTTCTAAGTCTTCAGGTTTAGCATTGAAAACAACAAAAGAAGAAGACGCGGATTCATCCTCCTCAGACGATGATGTAAACCTATCTATGGAGGACTTTGAGAAGCAGCTTGCTCTCTTGACAAGAAGATTTCGCCGAAACTTTCAAAGGGGTAACTCAAGCAAAACTCCATCCTTCGTAAAGTCGAAGAAAGGCAAAGGTTCTTCAAGTTTCAAACCAAGAAAGCAAGAGGGTTTTTCTAAGGATAAGAAAAGCTCAGAAGGACAAGTCCAATGCTTCAAGTGCCGAGGGTACGGCCATATCTCAACGGAGTGTCCTAATAAGAATCCGTCAAAGAAGAAAGCGATGCAAGCCGTCACTTGGGATGACACCTCATCGTCAAATGAGTCATCGTCAAGTGATGAAGAAGATAACGCCACGGCGTTCCACGCGTCCACATCTTCACCCTTCATGTGCTTAATGGCTAATACATCCGAGTCATTGTCCAACTCCACTGTTGAAAAGATAGCAACGGACGAAGAATCGGATAACTCAGAAGGTGAAGATTTTGCTCTAGCCTATCACAGACTTTTGAGGGATTCAAAGAAACTGGCTAAGCAAAACAAGGGGTTGAGAGGGAGATTGCAGGATCTCGAAGAAGAACTAAAAAGGGTAACTTCTCTCTCGACCGATCTTGAAGTGGAAAGGGATAATCTGATAAAAGCAAATGCTTCACTTCAAGAGTCCAATGAGCAATTCGAGAAGAATTATGTAGATATGGTGAACAAAGCGAATTACTTCTTGAAGCTCAACGGCGAGGCTCGACAGGAATAATTGGAAATGACAGAGACCATTCTCCAACTCAAGGAAGACTTACAGCGATTTTCATCAGGAAGGAGTAAGTTGGATAAGCTTCTTGGTCTTGGTCAATCAAACAAGTTCGGCCTCGGATACAATCGAACTAAGACAATTTTAGTTCGGTTGGGACAGTCTTTGAGCCCCAGTCGGTATCTCCTCCTCCGACACCGGAATTGACGACAAACAACGACAACAAACCTATTTCCCCCTCTTCGGTATCGTCAAGCATCAAGGTATGTTTTCGTTGTGGTATTGCAGGGCATATAAGAAGAAATTGCAAGATGGGAGCCAAACGCTCAACTCAAGTACTTCTTGCATCGACTACCAAAAGGGTGATTCCTCGGAAATCAAATGCAAATTTTTCGAAGGAAAAGAGCCTCGGTAGTTCATCAAACAAGACGACGATGTCAAGGAAAAGCGATGGATCAAACAAGACGCTTTCACCAAATGTATCAACCTCACAATCATTTCCGACGTACACCAAAACTCGAAAGGTTTGGGTACGCAAAGGTGAAGTTTTCCCTTGTCTTGTTACAAATATTTCCTTGCATGCTTATGATAATTCGTCTTGGTATCTGGATAGCGGTTGTTCCCGTCACATGACCGGTGACAAAAACTGCTTTCAAAATTTTGAGAAAATCTCAGGAGGACTTGTAGTTTTCGGAGACGGTCAGTCTTCCAAAATTATTGGAAAAGGAACAGTAGCTATTCCAGATGGCCCGATTCTAAATAATGTGTTATTTGTTGATGGCCATAAGACTAACCTCATAAGTATCAGTCAACTTTGTGACAATGGTTTTTCAGTTAATTTTTCATCTGTTGAATGCATTGTAACTGATAAGGACCATGTTTTCTTTTTAAAGGGGGTTAGATATGAAAACAATTGTTATGTTGTTCCCAATAAAATTTCTGAAAATTGTAACTTAGCCTCTTTGAATATTAAAACACTTTGGCATGAAAGGCTAGGTCACATAAATTTTAAGGAACTTGCTAGAATTTCAAACAAAGACGTGGTCAAGGGGGTTCCAAAACTTTCACTTAAACAAAACATTGTGTGTGGTGGTTGTCAAAAGGGAAAATAATCTAGGACTGCACACAAGAACTTGAACCATGTTGGTACTAATCGGCCCTTAGAATTATTGCATATGGATCTTATGGGGCCGACACGTCAACCATCCTTGGGAGGTAAATGGTATATTTTCTTATTGGTTGATGATTTCTCTAGATACTCATGGGTAGCATTTTTAAAAGAGAAAGCTGATACTTTTGATTCTTTTCACGAGATTTGCCTTCGTATTATGATTGAAAAGAATGAAAAGATCATTCGTGTTAGAAGTGATAGAGGTGGAGAATTCATAAATTCTAAATTCATTGATTTTTGCACTTCCAACGGCATTAAACATGAATTCTCAGCACCCTATGCACCTCAACAGAATGGTGTAGTCGAGCGCAAAAATAGGGTTGTACAAGAGATGGCATGTGTTATGCTTCATAGCCGGAATTTACCGTTATATTTTTGGGCTGAAGCTGTGAACACTGCAATCTATGTTATTAATCGAGTTTATTTGCGCCCGGGAACGTTAAATACACCATATGAACTATGGTGTTGTAGAAAACCCAACATCAAATATTTTCGCATCTTTGGGAGTCGGTTTTACATTTTACGTGACCGCAAAAATCTTGGAAAATTTGACTCTCGAAGTGACGAAGGGATTTTCATGGGTTATTCTACAAATAGTAGAGCATATCGGGTATTTAACTTGGAATCTAAAACGATCGTAGAATCCATAAATGTTAAAGTAGACGAAGCTTTCCACTTTGCATCTGATAAATCTACCCCTGATATCTCTCTTGATGATGATACTCCTGTAAATGCATCATCTCATGATAATACTTCCAATATTAATGATGCATCTAATGGTTCTTCAAGTTTATCTGATGTGCAGGAATCATCTCATGTACCTCCGAGTACTCCATTACCTCAAACGTTACGCATCTCCAAGGATCATCCTGAATCAAACATCATTGGAGACCCACAAGAAGGAGTCAAAACTCGGAGACAGTTGGTTTATGGATTCGCTTGTTACGTTTCCCTGATCGAACCAAAGAACGTCGATGAAGCTCTTCAGGATGACTACTGGATTGAAGCAATGCAGGAAGAGCTCCATCAGTTTGAACGAAACAAAGTCTGGGAATTAACTACGCCTCCGAAGCAACACAATGTGATCGGTACTAAATGGATTTTCAAGAACAAGAAAAATGAGGATGGTACCATCATCAAGAACAAAGCACGTTTAGTTGCTCAAGGCTACTCTCAAATAGAAGGTATAGACTTTGATGAAACGTTCGCCCCTGTAGCTAGACTCGAGTCCATTCGTATCTTATTCGCTATTGCTTGTCACTTTAAAATAAAACTCTTTCAAATGGACGTTAAGAGCGCGTTCTTAAATGGGTTTTTAAATGAGGAAGTTTATGTGGCTCAACCGAAAGGTTTTGTAGACTGTAAACTACCTAATCATGTTTTTCGTTTGAAAAAGGCTCTTTACGGTTTAAAACAAGCACCGCGAGCGTGGTACGAAAGGTTGACAAAGCACCTTTTGGAGAAGGGCTATACTCGAGGGGGAGCAGATCGGACTCTCTTTGTGAAGCATTATCAGGATAACTTCATTGTTGCACAAATCTATGTCGATGACATTGTATTTGGAGCAACAAAGGATAATGATGCTTCTAAATTCGCAGAAACCATGGAAAGTGAATTTGAGATGTCTATGATGGGCGAACTGACATACTTTCTTGGATTGCAAGTGAAACAAAATGGTGAAGGCATCCATCTGTGTCAATCCAAGTATGCAAAGGAGTTGGTAAAGAAATTCGGATTAGAAGATTCTAAAGATTTTCCTACTCCTATGGGAACTAGCAATAAGGGATTAGGAAGTGAATCTCTTAGTGAGAATGTAGACGAGAAACTTTATCGCAGCATGATTGGAAGTCTACTTTACCTCACAGCTAGTCGCCCGGATATATCCTTTAGTGTTGGGATCTGCGCGAGATATCAGTCAGCACCAAAGGAGGATCACCTGAAAGCGGTGAAACGGATCATCCGGTACGTCAAAGGAACCATTAATTTCGGAATTTGGTATCCTATGGGAACAAGTCTAGATATTATTGGATACTCAGATGCCGATTGGGCAGGATCAGTGGATGATCGGAAAAGTACGAGTGGTGCATGTTTTTATCTTGGCCATTGCCTTGTTGCATGGCATAGTAAAAAGCAAAACTGCATTGCACTCTCGACTGCCGAAGCGGAATATATCTCAGCGGGTAGTTGTTCAACTCAACTCATTTGGATGAAAAGCGTGTTGAGCGACTTCCGGATTTCAGCAACTTCGGTAACTGTTTTATGTGACAACACTAGTGCTATAAATATTTCAAAAAACCCTGTGTTGCACTCAAGAACAAAACACATTGAACTTAGATATCATTTTCTTAGAGAGCTGGTTGAATCAAATATTCTTCAAATTTCCTACATTTCAACTGAAGATCAATTAGCTGACTTTTTAACAAAACCTTTGGATCAAAAACGTTTTATTCATTTGCGTAAAGCAATTGGAATGCTTTCCTTGAAATAACCTCTTTTTGAAACTCTTGTTTAGGTTAGGTTTTGTTTTTGTGTTTTTGTTCATTATATATGCTTAGACATAGAACATTAATTGAGCATTAGTTTTATTGACTTTAACTGCATCCTTTTATATGTTTAGAAATTTATTATGCCTTGGATATCATAATAATTCATTTGATGCAATGATCATTTATGTGAATTAAATCATCTTTGTTTTGATCAAAGTCAATTTCTCTCTCAATGATCTCTTGGTATAGTTTTTATCTTATTTGACTGTTTAGTCGAGTATGAAATCGAGATCAATTTTTGGTTGAATACTTTATATCTTAAATAATTGATAGCCAATTGAGGGGGAGTCAAAGAAAAAGTGTTATGCTCAAAAGATGTGGAAAGAGTTACATCCCAATGAGGAATGTGAAAAATACCACCACATGGAGGAAAGAGCAACCACCTCGGTCGTCCGAGTACTGTGTGCAGCTACCACATGTATACCAAGCAAGGTTTTTCAAGTTTGATTAAATAAAATGCATGTTGAAATACTTGACTCTGTCAAAATTTCAAGGTTGGTATAAGGTGGGAATTTTAATGAAAGATGCTCAAAGAGCCACTCTCTTCAATAAATTGACTAGATATATTATCTAACTTATCTGAGATTTCAGACATCTATTGATCTTTGTTTTTCATTTTCTTTACCGAATTGATGATTTGATAAAGGCATTACTCATAAGATCAAGTTAGATATAATTGAAGTTGTTCAACTTTAAGGGATTTAATTTCTATAAATTTTCGTTTCATTTGTTGGATGTTATTGATAGATTTGGCATAATCTATTTCTTGTTGTATGAAACGATGGTTTTCATTTAAAGTTGATACACAAAAGTGCTTACAATCTTTTTCTGGATTTTCTAAAATTTTTCTGAAATTTTCTGAAGAAAAAGTTGGAGCCGATCCGGATTGGACAAGCCGATCCGGATCCCGAACGCAGGTATTATCTGCGGGTAGCCGATCCGGATCGGAATCACGAAATGATCCGGATCGCGGCTAGGGTTTTATATAAAACAAAAGGGTTTTGATTTCTTTTTACTCCAATCTTTTGTTCCAAAGTCTCCAGAGCTTCTCTCTCTAGAATTCATCCATCTTGGAAGCTTTCAAACTCAAGTTCTTCGATTCCAAGTAAGTTTTATTGATCAAAATCTCGGTTTTTCACAGTTTTTCATATTCTTCCTCAAAACGTGATGAATTTCCGTATCTTTTTCGTTTGTGGATGGTTTTTGATCAAATTTCTTTTGAAATAAGAACTCTGGGTATATTAGTTTTGATTATATGCTAAGTATTCTCATGATAAACGGATTTTTGGCCTTCGATTTCAAAAATTTCGGTTTTAGGGCACATAATGGGAATTTTCCAAAATCATGCGATTGATCTATTTTTAAAATTCCTTTTGCAAAACTAATTTGATTCTTAGTCTCTCTACACGATAATGATTGTTTGGGTACAATTTTTCAAATTTTTGAAAATTAATAATTTTTTCGTGTTCTTGAGTTGTTGCTCACAGGATTTCCTTTCTCACAAGAAATAGCAACAATGACGTTCTCATGGATCATCTTCCTGCTAGTTGCCATGGTACACACTCGAGCAACAAACAAACTGAAAAGAGCTAAGAAAACTCAACGGAAAGGTGAGTTTCTTCTGGTCAGCGACTCAGAGGCTGAAGCAGATAATCAAGAAGTTGATTGGGACAAACTGTCGGAAGATGAATCAATGCCTGTTCAACCTAAGCAACAGACTTTCGACACGTCAAAAGGTAAAGCGCCAATGACATCCTCTATCTCAATGAAAAGAAAAAGACTGGCTCGACGGTTTGGGCGAGCACGAGGTTTCGAGATTAACGAACCAATAGTTCCAGATTCTCCACCTCGTGAGGAACAAGTGTTCGTTAATGCGGATCGCCTAAGGGCATTTGAGAATCGTGAGTGCATTGGTGAGAGGCATGTTAATATTGAGGCTCTACGAGATCACTCCCCTGAGTTTGGTGTTCTGATTGAACAAGCAAACCTTATTCAAGTATGCCGATTCCCAGAAATGCTTGGATACTGTCTGCATCACGTGAGGACCTTCTATACAAATGCACGGCACCTTCGAGAAAATGAAAATGGTCCGATGGAGTTTTACACGAATATCCAAGGCACAAGGTTTAAAATTACTCCACAGTTAATTGGCGAGGTTTTGGGAATGCAAGCCAGCAAGACAGGAGTTAATTACTTGAAGGGAAAGGTTTTGACAAACACGATGTGGCAAATGGTCATAAAAGGAATATGTTCGGAGGGAACTCAATCAACGGAGAAATCTATCAAATCCAAAGAACTTCGTCTTGAGTACCGGTTCCTAAACTTCATCACATGTTACAATATCCTTCCAAATATGCAAACGAAAGTCTTGAGATGGGATCGAATGCTGTTTTTGTATCTCTTAGGACATCCGTCAGAGGCAATGGGATTAAATATCAACATTCCATACATTATTTGGAATAGAATGACGAGATATGTTGAGCATCCTCATCCCACTGAAAGAATCCCATTTCCATTGATTATAATGAGGATCTTAAAGAAATTTCAGGTTGATATTAGTTCAACGACTTATCATCACTGCTTGGGCATGATCGATGAGTCCACCATTGTCAAATCCCTTCACAAGTTGCCCCATGTCACTCCAGTCCCTCCATGCGGAACGAAACCCAGTATCGGCACTCCCGCATCACCATCACAACCAGCACCCGCACCAGCGGATGAAGCATCAGTCTCATCCATCTACAAAGAACAACAACGATTATCTTTTGAGCAGGAACAGATTTCGAAGGAAAAGAAGAGAATTTCCAATGAGCTTGAGCTCATCACGGCAGCTCATATTACCATAACTAAGAAGATCAATTCAATGAACAAGCTGGTGAAAAAGATGTTCTCTAAGATGGGCTGCACGAGCTCTGAAGACTCTGACTCAGATGATTGATTTGTCCTCAAACTTTTCTTTTTCTTGTGCAGATTTTTAATCTTTTCTTGTGCAGGTTTTAAGTTTTAGTTTTTAGTTTTAATTCTCACAGTTTTGGTTCTTGAACTTGTTAACTTTTCTCTCCATTTTGGTAATTTTGGCGAACTTTGTGACAAAAAGGGGGAGAGAAATATTAGAACAGTTTGAACAATGAAACCGATTGTCAACCGATTGTCCAGTTGTGAACCTTGAAGGTAAGTAGAACTTCAACTTTTGGTTTTCTTTTGTGATTGCACGCATGCCTCGACTAACTATTTGCTAACTATTTGGGCATGTAATATAACTAACAAGTTGATGATCACTAACAAGTTTGTGACATTTGGATTTTGATTGCATAGAAGATATGTTGGTTTTTAACTATGATCCAGTTACATATCTGAATGTATAAATGTCATGGTAAGTAAATGAGTATAAACGTCATCTCTGTGTGTGGTTTTTGAATGATATAAAATTCTTGAGGTATCTAACGATTTCTTTTGTCAAGAATGATTTCTTTTGCAGAGAGTACAGATGTCTAAGTCTAGAGTCTGTTTTAGGAGTTTAACTCATGTAACTATTTTATTTTGGATCTCATTGTAAATTTTTGTTGTATGGTGATAGCAACAAAAATATCTTTTTGAATTTTCTTGAGTGGATTTGTGTTTTGTCACGAAACCGCCAAAGGGGGAGATTGTTACGGAATTTGAGTTGGCGTATTTCGTGAATTCGGTTAAGTCTTGAAGATTGAAGATAAAGAAAGTTGGATCATATAACTCAATCTCAAGAAAGAAGAATTCAAAAGGATCAGGTATGTTTAACTAATTATTTTTGGTGATCCGAATACTTCTTATAGTGTAGAAACACTTGGATGAATTTTTAATTGCATAAAAATTAAAAACTGGACATGGGACATGTTCAGGATCCGGATCAGTCTTTCCAATCCGGATCCCGAAGGGTGTTCGTTCATAAGCAACTTCAATCCGGATCGTAGCCTCCTTTGATCCGGATCCCGAACACTGGTTTTACCATGATTTATGAACGATCCGGATCAAGCCTTTTCAATCCGGATCCCGAACGTTGGTGTTTGGTGAATTGTATGAACGATCCGGATCAGGCACTTCGATCCGGATCCCGAACCTTTGTTTTTCTGGAAACTGTCTGTCTCGCTACTGCAATCCGGATCGCCGAAGTCCGATCCGGATCGCCGTCCTGAAAAATTCCAGAAAAGGTTAGTTTTTGATTCTTATCCTCTTCCAATGGTTTCTAACCTATATATAGACCCTTTAATTCATCTTTTAGGGTAACCACGAAAAAGGGAAAAAGACGACCGAAATAGATAGATCCACATATAGAGAAGAAAGGAAATCAATAGATTTATTCTTATGTTTCTTCATCTATATTGATTGATTTGATTCTAGGTTTTCATACTCACATTTTGAGTAGAATCAAATCAATGAATACTTAGATGGTATTTCCGATCTATTTCTAATCAAAGTATTCGGCGGATCATCACCACCCAAAAACAACGATTTCCCCAAAATCGGCGCGTGGACTCGCGTGGCCTTGTGGATTCAAGGTGCTACCGCTCTCGTGGATTCGGAGTGAGGTACGTTCGTGGATTCGAAGCGTGCTACTGGGTGAAGACCGTGGATTCGGTCGGACGTCGTGGATTCGGCGTTGGACGCAGATTGTGGATTCGAGAAGCGTTGCGGAACGAGCGGAGAAGATCAACTAGGAGCGTATGGAAAAAGGTTGAGTCGTCTGTGAGTACGGTATATCACCTTTGTACGTGTTATAATTCTAGTGGATTTCACCGTGTTATCGGTCCCGTGGTTTTTTACTCCGGTTTGGAGTTTTCCACGTAAAAATCTCTGCGTGTTATTTATTTTTCCGCATTGGGTTTTTAGATCGCAAAGATTTTTGAGTGTTTATTGTTTACACCTATTCACCCCCCCTCTAGGCGTTTTTTCCCCTATTTAGATCCAATTATATATAACCCAACAATCTTCACTCTCAAACGCTCTTGAAGTGGAAAGGGATAATCTGATTAAAGTAAATGTTTCCCTTCAAGAGTCCAATGAGCATTTCGAGAAAAATTATGTAGATATGGTGAACAAAGCGAATTACTTCTTGAAGCTCTACGGCGAGGCTCGACAGGAAAAATTGGAAATGACAAAAACCATCTTCCAACTCAAGGATGACTTACAACGATTTTCATCGGGAAGGAGTAAGTTGGATAAGCTTCTTGGTCTTGGTCAAACAAACAAATTCGGCCTCGGATACAATCGAACTGAAGACAATTTTAGTTCGGTTGGGACAGTTTTTGTGCCTCAGTCTGTATCTCCTCCTCCGACACCGGAATTGACGACAAACAACGACAACAAACCTACTTCCCCCTCTTCGGAATCGTCTAGAACAAAGATATGTTTTCGTTGTGGTTATGCAGGGCACATAAGAAGAAATTGCAAGAATGGAGCGCAAAGATCAAATCAAGCACATCTTGCAACTACTACCAATGAGTTCATTTCCCGCAAATCAAAGAAGGATCTTTCAAAAGGAAAGAACATCGGTAGTTCATCAAACAAGACGACGACGTCAAGGAAAAGCAATAGATCAATCAAGACGCTTTCACCAAAGGTATCAACTTCACAATCATTTCCGACGTACTCCAAAATTCAAAAGGTTTGGGTACGCAAAGGTGAATTCTTCTTTCATCCTTGAATCACGTCGGTACCAAACGGCCCTTGGAATTACTGCATATTGATTTAATGGGGCCGATTCGTCAACCATCTTTGGGAGGTAAATGGTATATTTTCTTATTGGTTGATGATTTCTCTAGATACTCATGGGTAGCATTTTTAAAAGAGAAAGCTGATACTTTTGATTCTTTTCACGAGATTTGCCATCGTATTATGATTGAAAAGAATGAAAAGATCATTCGTGTTAAAAGTGATAGAGGTGGAGAATTCATAAATTCTAAATTCATTGATTTTTGCACTACCAACGACATTAAACATGAATTCTCAGCACCCTATACACCTCAACAGAATGGTGTAGTCGAGCGCAAAAACAGGGTTGTACAAGAGATGGCACGTGTTATGCTTCATAGCCGGAATTTACCGTTATATTTTTGGGCTGAAGCCGTGAACACTGCAGTCTATATTATTAATCGAGTTTATTTGCGCCCGGGAACTTTAAATACACCATATGAACTATGGTTTTGTAGAAAACCAAACATCAAATATTTTCGTATCTTTGGGAGTCGGTGTTACATTTTACGTGACCGCGAAAATCTTAGAAAATTTGACTCTCGAAGTGACGAAGGGATTTTTATGGGTTATTCTACAAACAGTAGAGCATATCGGGTATTTAACTTAGAATCTAAAACGATTGTAGAATCTATAAATGTTAAAGTAGATGAAGCTTTTCACTTTGCATCTGATAAATCTACCCCTGATATCTCTCTTGATGATGATACTCCTGCAAATGCATCTTCTCATAACAATTCTTCCGATAATGATGATGCATCTAATGGTTCTTCAAGTTTATCTGATGTGCAGGAATCATCTCATGTACCTCCGAGTACTCCGTTACCTCAAACGTTACGCATCTCCAAGGATCATCCGGAATCTAATATTATTGGAGACCCACAAGAAGGAGTCAGGACTCGGAGACAGTTGGTTTGTGGATTCGCTTGTTACGTTTCCTTAATCGAACCAAAGAACGTCGATGAAGCTCTTCAGGATGACTACTGGATTGAAGCAATGCAGGAAGAGCTCCATCAGTTTGAACGAAACAAAGTCTGGGAATTAACGACGCCTCCGAAGCAACACAATGTGATTGGTACTAAATGGATTTTCAAGAACAAGAAAAATGAGGATGGTACCATCATTAGGAACAAAGCACGTTTAGTTGCTCAAGGCTACTATCAAATAGAAGGTATAGACTTTGATGAAACTTTCGCCCCTGTAGCTAGACTCGAGTCTATTCGTATCCTATTTGCAATTGCTTGTCATTTTAAAATAAAACTCTTTCAAATGGACGTTAAGAGCGCGTTTTTAAATGGGTTTTTAAATGAGGAAGTTTATGTGGCTCAACCGAAAGGTTTTGTAGACCTTAAACTACCTAACCATGTTTTTCGTTTGAAAAAGGCTCTTTACGGTCTAAAACAAGCACCGCGAGCATGGTACGAAAGGTTAACGAAGCACCTTTTGGAGAAGGGCTATACTCGAGGGGGAGCAGACAGGACTCTCTTTGTGAAGCATTATCAAAATAACTTCATTGTAGCACAAATCTATGTCGATGACATCGTATTTGGTGCAACAAGAGATAATGATGCTTCTAAATTCGCTGAAACCATGGAAAGCGAATTTGAGATGTCCATGATGGGCGAATTGACATATTTTCTTGGATTGCAAGTGAAACAAAGTGACGATGGCATCCATCTGTGTCAATCCAAGTATGCAATGGAGTTGGTCAAAAAGTTTGGTTTAGAAAATTCTAAAGATTTTCCGACTCCAATGGGAACTAGCAATAAGGGATTAGGAAGTGAATCTCTCAGTGAGAATGTAGACGAGAAACTTTATCGCAGCATGATTGGAAGTCTACTTTACCTCACGGCTAGTCGCCCGGACATATCCTTTAGTGTTGGGATTTGCGCGAGATATCAATCAGCACCAAAGGAGGTTCACCTGAAAGCGGTGAAACGGATCATCCGGTACATCAAAGGAACCATAAAATTCGTAATTTGGTATCCTATGGGAACAAGTTTAGATATTGTTGGATATTCAGATGCCGATTGGGCAGGATCTGTGGATGATCGGAAAAGTACGAGTGGTGCATGTTTTTATCTTGGCCATTGCCTTGTTGCGTGGCATAGTAAAAAGCAAAACTGCATTGCACTCTCGACTGTCGAAGCGGAATATATCTCAGCGGGTAGTTGTTCAACCCAACTCATTTGGATGAAGAGTGTGTTGAGCGACTTCCGAATTTCAGCAACTTCGGTAACGATTCTCTGTGACAACACCAGTGCTATAAACATTTCCAAAAACCCTGTGTTGCACTCTAGAACAAAACACATTGAACTTAGATATCATTTTCTTAGAGAGCTAGTTGAATCAAATATTCTTCAACTTTCATATATTTCAACTGAAGATCAATTAGCTGACATTTTAACAAAACCTTTGGATCAAAAACGTTTTATTCATTTGCGTAAAGCAATTGGAATGCTTTCCTTGAAATAACCTCTTTTTGAAACTTTTGCTTAGGTTAGGTTTTGTTTTTGTGTTTTTGTTCATTATCTATGGTTAGACATAGAACATTAATTGAGCATGTGTATTATTGACTTTAATAGCATCTTTTCGTCTATTTAGAAATTTATTATGCTTTGGATATCATAATAATTCATTTGATGCAATGATCATTTATGTCCATTAAACCATCTTTGTTTTGATCAAAGTCAATTTCTCTCTCAATGATCTCTTGGTATAGTTTTTATCTTATTTGACTATTTTGTCGAGTATGAAATCGAGATCAATTTTTGGTTGAATACTTTATATTTTAAATAATTGATAGCCAATTGAGGGGGAGTCAAAGAAAAAGTGTTATGCTCAAAAGATGTGGAAAGAGTTACATCCCAATGAGGAGTGTGAAAACTACCACCACATGGAGGAAAGAGCTACCACCTCGGTCGTCCGACTACTGTGTGCAGCTACCACATGTATACCAAGCAAGGTTTTTCAAGTTTGATTAAATAAAGTGCATATTGAAATACATGACTCTGTCAAATTTCAAGGTTGGTATAAGGTGGGATTTTTAATGAAAGATGCTCAAAAAGCCACTCTCTTCAACAGATTGCCTAGATATATTATCTACCATATTTGGGATTTCAAACATCTATTGATCTTGGTATTTCATTTTCTTTACCAAATTGATGATTTGATAAAGGCATTACGCATAAGATCATGTTAGATGTGATTGAAGTTGTTCAACTTTAAGGGATTTAATTTTTATAAATTTTCGTTTCGTTATTTGAATATTTTTGATAGATTTGGCATAATCTATTTCTTGTTGTATGAAACGATGATTTTTATTTAAAGTTGATACACAAAAGTGCTTACAATCTTTTTCTGGAATTTCTGAAATTTTTTTGAATTTTTCTGAAGAAAAAGTTTGGAGCAGGTCCGGACTGGATGAACCGATCCGGCCCCCGAACGCAGGAAAATCCTACGGGTAGTCGATCCGGACTGCATTCTTCGGGCAGTCCGGACCGCGGCTAGGGTTTATATGAAACGAAATGGTTTTTGATTTTATTTCATCACAAGTTTTCGTTTCTAAATCTCCTGAGTTTCTCTCTCTTGAAAGCAAAGATCTTGGAGCCCTCTAAACTCATTCTCTTCACTTCAAAGTAAGTTATCTTGATCAAAATCTCGGTTTTTCACAGTTTTTCATATTTTTGCTCAGAACGTGAGGAAAATTCATATCTTTTTCGTTTGTGAATGGTTTTTGATCAAACTTCTTTTGAAATAAGAACTCTGGGAACATTAGTTTTGATTATATGCTAGGTTTTCTCATGATAAACGAATTTTTGGGGTTGGATTTCTAAAAATTCGGTTTTAGGATATATTTTCAGAATTTTTGAAAATCATGGAATTGATCTATTTTTAAAATTCTTTTTGCACAACTAATTTGATCCTTAGTCTCTCTACACGATAATGATTGTTTAGGTACAATTTTTCAAATTTTTGAAAATAAACAATTTTTTCTCGTGTTCTTGAGTTGGTCTTCACAGGACACTTCTCTCTTAAGCACTTTCAGCAATGGAGTTTGCATGGATCATCTTTCTGCTAGTTGCAATGGTGCACACACGTGCGACTGTTAAAAAGGAACAAGGTGACTCACCTCGAGACAAGACAAGAACTGTTGGTCAAGACAGCTCTGAATCTGATGAAGAAGATTGGGAAGAAATTGGAAGACAAGCACAGAAAAATGTTGATAAGGACGACAGATTGTATTTCAAGAACAAAAAGCTCAAGAAGTCTAAATATTATACTAGACGGGAAAATACCAAGGGAAGTGGAATTCAAATCGCTGAATCCCTCTCTGGAGCACACTCCGTTCCTAGAGAATCCCCATGGGATGAAGGCCAGCATGCATCATCTGCTTCTCCACCTCGTCCATCGACTTCAAGGAGAAACACTCCAGAAGCTACCGTATTGGCCTCCGTTCATCAGGAACAAAGAAGACTATCTGCTGATCAAGAGAGATTGGCGACAGATCTCCAGCAAATTGCCGCTGAACAACAACAAATGAGAAAGAAATGTTCGAAAATATCACGAATGTTGAAAGGAATTTTGAACAAGCTGAATCATACCAGCTCAGACAGTTCGGATTTGGCTTGATCTCATGACTAATCTTTTCTTGTGCAGGTTTCAAGTTTTAGTTTTTTAGTTTTAGCTCTCAAACTTTTGGTTCTTGAACTTGTTAACTATTCTCTCCATTTTGTAATTTTGGCTGAGTTTTGTGACAAAAAGGGGGAGAGAGTATAGGAGAACTTTGAACAATGCACAATGCTCTGTGATTGACCATAACTATACTTGTGTGAGAAGAATGCTGAAACTAAGGTAAGTATAACTTTCAACTTTGGTTTTATATGTGATTTGATGCATGCCTCAACTAACTATTCGACTAACTATTTGGGCATGTAATATAACTAACAAGTTGCTTGTTGACTAGCCTTTCTATGACATTTGGATTTCTATTGCTTAGAAGATATGTCGATTTTTTATTGTGATTTTCATACATATCTGAATTTGCAAATGTCATAATGAGTAAAAATTCTATCTCTGTGTTTGGTTTTGATTGTTGAAAATTCTTGAGGTTACTAACGATCTTTTGTGTCAAGAATGATTTCTTTTGCAGAGATTACAGATGTCTAAGTCTAGAGTCTGTTTTAGAAGTTTAACTCATGTATTTATCTTTATTTGGATCTCCAATGTAAATTTTTGTTGTATGGTGATATCAACAAAAATATCTTTTTGAATTTTCTTGAGTGGATTTGTGTTTTGTCACGAAACCGCCAAAGGGGGAGATTGTTACGGAATTTGAGTTGGCGTATTTCGTGAAATCGGTTAAGTCTTGAAGATTGAAGATGAAAAAGTTGGATCATTTACCTCAATCTCAAGAAAGAAGAAATCAAATGGATCAGGTACATTTAACTAAAGATTTATGGTGATCCAAATACTTAGTATAGTGTAGAAACACTTGGATGAATTTTTGATTGCATAAAAATCAAAAACTGGGCATTTTACATGTTCAGAGTGTCACGCCCCGGGGTCGATACTGCGACCCGGCTCGCCAACAGATCCGCCACCTATGCAAAATCCCGCATAGGCGAAGCGTCTAACCTGCAAAAGATAGTACTATAGCTACGCAAATATCAGAGTGGAAATAAAATGCTGTAAAATAAAATCCAATCACTGTACAACATGAAATAAAGTACAATATCCTTTTTCTCAAATACAGATAATCATCATACAATGTCCTCAGTACAGCATCTCTCAACTATAAAAGGGAGATAAACTAAAACTATAGTACATCAGTCTCAACATCGGTCTCTCCAAATACAAAAGATCTCTCTCCAAAGTAAACAGTAAAAACCAGCTGACAGCTACAAGGAAACTCCAACCAGGGGATACAGCTACGCTCCTCGGGCGGTAAAGATCTATCTCGTGACTCCCTCGCCTCGAACAATGACCGAAAGGTCAGCAACTCCCGCAGAAGACACTGCAAAACAGGAGGAAGAAAAGAAGGAACCAATAATGGGGGTGAGAACCACTAGTAAACCAGTAGCCTCCCCCTGTGGGTAAAGCCTCAAACTCCGGCGTACCCACTAAGTCTACTAGAGACAAGAAAAGGAATAAGTGGTAAAGCTGTAAACAGAACTGCTGAATAAAGGGAAACCACTACTGGTATGCCTCTAAATGCAATACCGAAAGAAATGACTGTATGAATGCATCAGGAAACGGTATATGACCAAATAACCCAATCTAGTACCACCAGTAAAACTGGTATTGCCTGCTCAGCGGAATCTGCACACAAGGCTCGAAACCGCGGGATCGGCCCGCACGGCTCGCATCCCAAAATAAGTATCAGACCGGCACACAAGGCTGGGTCCAAAAAGCCTACCTCCGGAGTGGCACTCGAGGGGAGCGACCCACACGAGTAAAGTATCTCTGTCACCAGTATCACAAGTATCTCTGTAGCATATATCTCAATATAGCAGGACTGGATCAAGACTATGATCAAAGTGGGAAACTCCATCCACTAATGCAACCCCGATCCCCAATCTGATGCAATAGTACTCAATAAGTGGGAAACTCCATCCACTAGAGGAATCTGATACCCAATCTGAGGCATAAGTAAATATCCGGTCAACCGCCCAATGTCCGCGGTCGCCGCAACACCCCACAAGACCCAAAATCTGATGAAATAATCAATCTTCGGTCAACCGCCTACTGTCCGCGGTTGCCGCAATAACCCACAAATCCAGCATCAAGTACACCCTGTCTCTGACCCTAAGGTCCCGGCTAAACTATCCCAAACCTCTGCTCGAACTCGAGCAACATGACTCAAAAGTCTAAATAAGAAGGAGAAAGAAAGCGATCATGGTTTCTCCTAAGTCAAATCCCAATATGATAGTGTGGCAATAAATAGTGGCCTATCTAGATGTCCATACAGGCATGCAAAAGTCCTCATGCAAGATGAAAGAGAAAAACATAAAAGAAAGTTTCGTCTTCGAAACTAAAACAACTTAAAAGGGGGGGTCTCAAACTAGGGTAGGTACCCATCAACACCGTCTCCAGCTCCCAGGTCACTACTCACTCCCCGTGATTACTCCTCAACAACAATAACAACAACCAGTACGGCATGACCCGATTGCACAATCCTCTCATCACACGAGCCAGAATTTGCAATGGGCGTCCCTCGTACTCCAAACATTCACAAATCTCAAATGGAGCGAGTCAATCACGGGCAAGGGATTCAAAAGCACATCACTCCCGTGCTGAGACGTGGAAAAACCTCAGGGACTCCAACAAAAGGCTGGGGGGAAAAGGGAAGAAGAACAGTACAACACACTCCAACACTACACCCTGGTGCCCATTCGACCAGTGCAACCCAAAACACCCCCACGCGATCATCCAAGAAGGGAATAAGCCTTAACAAGCCGGGGTCCTCACTCGGTCACTCTCAAATTCTGACCATCCGCGTGGACTGCTCCACCACAGTCTACCATCAAAAGGAACCCCCAGGGACACAACCTCGAGCCCTGGTCACCTCAACGGTCCCACACAGCGCCAGCTACGGAATCATCAAACTCACCCCCAAATAGCTCTCCTGCTACAGGTATCCGCCACCACAGTGGCCCTGTCGGGGTGATATTGGATGCTCGTCAATAATCCAACTGTAACTTCATAGACACTATGGGAGGCATCACTGTATCTCACAAATCCATCTCCCATCACCGGCGATGCTAAAATCGGCGCTGGTATCAGTCTCATCACCTATTCGTCAAGCTCTGCTGGCACTATCCGGTCCAAAAGCTCCTCACCTCAACAATAACTGCCAGTCTCGGCCAGTCTCGAATAGCATCCATTATAGCCAGATTTCCACCGCCGCCCCCATGGCTAGAATATATAATCCAAGAAGATATGCTCTCGAAGCTAAAACTTGTACCACAACAACTTGGCATATAGATTCTTCCTCACAGACCTTGTCACACCATCTACCGTGCTCCCCAAGCTCTAAATCACACAGGGAGGGAGGGTAAAATCAAAATATCCCGGGAGAATAACGCCAATAATCCTTCCAAGTGCAGCTGGAACACACAATTCCTCAAATCTTAAAGGCGACAGGGCATTAGTCATTCCATCTGGCCTCACTGTACTCATAATGCCCCTACCGTGTCCTGAACACCATCTTGGCGAAATACTCAGCTATATGATTCCAAAAAGATACATGCATCATGAGCAAACAACTGCCGGAGTACAACTCTATCAAAAGGTCCTAAATACTACCCGGACTTGCCTGCGGTCACACCACACAAGAACCCTCACCGCCGTGTATCAACGGCGTGGTACTAGGTCAAACAGACCCTCGATCCATCAAATCCTGCGACTGCGCCATCAACTCTCTCAGTTCTACTGGTGATATCCAATGAGGTGCTGTCGAGGTTGGCGCGGTTCCCAGAACCACGTCAATCACAATCATAATCTCCCTAACCGGCGGCATCATCATCAGCTCAGGTGGAATCACACCCGGGATCTCACGGGCAACAGGAACATCCTTGAGTCCCGGTGCCGCCGTAAGCACCTCTCGCACTGTCGCTGCAACCTGCGTGCTCTAACTGTCACAACAAACAAGCCTCCATTGTCTGCCTCGCAGAAGGTCATAGCCTTCTCTCTCCGCAGTCAAACATTATGTGGCACTGTGCCAACCAATCCCACGCATTGGGTCAAACACCGAGCTGACACACGTACCAATAGGTCTGCCGATATAACTCGTGGTCTCAACGGCACTGGACATGATCCACAAACATTCCTCACCTGCACAATACCAACAGTAACCTGTACCTCAAGTGCATTTGGTAATGACTCTACCTCTAGTCCATGCAGGAATGCAACATGCTCTAACTCCGACTGCTGTGATGAAATCACACCTGCGACAACTCAATCCACTACCGTGGTGCCCTCCAACCGGGCGGCACAGATTCATCCGCTCGATGCAAGTGGTCGTCGCTCAGCCTGCCAAAATATACCTTGACCAATCACAAAGGGAGCACGACCTCTGCCTCTGCTCACACTGAGGCGACGGATATGGTCCTCCGCAGACAACAAATCCACGCTACCGCTGCGCTACTCTGATATAGATGCTAATGCTGCCATCGGGGTCCACCCGACCTCTGACGTCTCAGAAAATCCATTATTGCAACCGTCATATGACAAAACACAATTAATTCATGCAATTCCTTATACAATTATCCTTACTAAGCTCACCCCTCAATCACATATATTGTACCCCAAACATGCATGTTATCAATCACAAAGGGTAACATTCCCTTGGGTAAGCTTTACATAATCCGTCCACAAGGATATCCACCATCTGGGAAAGGAAACGAGAATGCCTCTGCCGGCCGATCAGTCCTCCAACACCTAGCGCCAAGCGCCTCTATCCAAGAACTTGCCTCTGGCAGCAGATCCCTATCCAAAGGAACTGCAATGCCACGCTCCACACACAATGCCTACTCCATCGAGGCATCCAAAATTCAAAACGGATGGATCAAATAAACTAAAAGGTATCCTGGCGCAATCCACTCCCAGTCACACATATCCTATGCGCCTCGCCCTCGAAACCTGGAGCGCGCAGTTCAACAACTGCATAAACTCTCTAGCACAGGGGAGGCTCTCAGTTGATCACTCCATCACCACCAACCACGATTTTGTCCTCCAAAGGCTCCAACTAAATTCCACGAATCGCGGGCGGTTCATCTGCCAAAATTTGGCTCATCTAATCATTGGTGTACCATAGCCTCATCAGCTGTCAGCTATCCACCCCGCCTAGGTGCCTTGGCACTAAAAATTGGCACGGAGGGGGGCTACTCGCTCCATCGGCGCCACAGAAATCACTGCCGCTGAGGATACTGCAACCAGGTAGTCTCAGGAGGAAAAGCACTGTCGGGCTGCCTACTGCTCCAACAACTGTGTCACCCAGACCAGCTGCTCACTCTGCCGCTGATAAGCCTCTGACAATCCTGTCATCTGGGTCCGGAGCTCTCTGACCTCAATCCGGGTATCCGGCCCCAAACAATCCGCTCAGGCTCAACTGCTGCGACGATGTGCACACCAATCAGCACAACGCGTCGGGGAGACACCGCTCACCACAACAACAGCACCACAGCACAAAACAAAACTCGACCCAATCCGGCGAAAGTCTAGAGCATGTCAACCGTTCCACCACATTATGTTGTCTGCAGCCAACATAATTGCTTAGGAGAATAAACATGCCAATCACTCGTCCCATCACTTGGGAGAGGTATAAGACCCAATCAGAACTCTCGCCAAAAGTCACGACTCTCACGAAGTCATCCTATGGTCCAACCACAAGCCTAGGGTTTCTACAGTCCCAACTGACCTATCCCTAAGCTCTGATACCAACCTAATCTGTCACGCCCTGGGGTCGATACTGCGACCCGGCTCGCCAACAGATCCGCCACCTATGCAAAATCCCCGCATAGGCGAAGCGTCTAACCTGCAAAAGATAGTACTATAGCTACGCAAATATCAGAGTGGAAATAAAATGCTGTAAAATAAAATCCAATCACTGTACAACATGAAATAAAGTACAATATCCTTTTTCTCAAATACAGATAATCATCATACAATGTCCTCAGTACAGCATTTCTCTCAACTATAAAAGGGAGATAAACTAAAACTATAGTACATCAGTCTCAACATCGGTCTCTCCAAATACAAAAGATCTCTCTCCAAAGTAAACAGTAAAAAACCAGCTGACAGCTACAAGGAAACTACAACCAGGGGATACAGCTACGCTCCTCGGGCGGGTAAGGAATCTAGCTCGTGACTCCCTCGCCTCGAACAACGACTGAAAGGTCAGCAACTCCCGCAGAAGACACTGCAAACAGGAGGAAGAAAAGAAGGAACCAATAATGGGGGTGAGAACCACTAGTAAACCAGTAGCCTTCCCCCCTGTGGGTAAAGCCTCAAACTCCGGCGTACCCACTAAGTCTACTAGAGACAAAAAAGGAATAAGTGGTAAAGCTGTAAACAGAACTGCTGAATAAAGGGAAACCACTACTGGTATGCCTCTAAATGCAATACGAAAGAAATGACTGTATGAAGCATCAGGAAACGGTATATGACCAAATAACCCATCTAGTACCACCAGTAAAACTGGTATTGCCTGCTCAGCGAAATCTGCACACAAGGCTCTAAACCGCGAGATCGGCCCGCACGGCTCGCATCCCAAATAAGTATCAGACCGGCACACAAAGCTGGGTCCAAAAAGCCTACCTCCGGAGTGGCACTCGAGGGGAGCGACCCACATGAGTAAAGTATCTCTGTCACCAGTATCACAAGTATCTCTGTAGCATATATCTCAATATAGCAGGACTGGATCAAGACTATGATCAAAGTGGGAAACTCCATCCACTAATGCAACCCCGATCCCCAATCTGATGCAATAGTACTCAATAAGTGGGAAACTCCATCCATAGAGGAATCTGATACCCAATCTGAGGCATAAGTAAATATCCGGTCAACCGCCCAATGTCCGCGGTCGCCGCAACACCCCACAAGACCCAAAATCTGATGAAATAATCAATCTTCGGTCAACCGCCTACTGTCCGCGGTTGCCGCAATAACCCACAAATCCAGCATCAAGTACACCTGTCTCTGACCCTAAGGTCCCGGCTACACTATCCCAAACCTCTGCTCGAACTCGAGCAACATGACTCAAAAGTCTAAATAAGAAGGAGAAAGAAAGCGATCATAGTTTCTCCTAAGTCAAATCCCAACTGATAGTTGTGGCAATAAATAGTGGCCTATCTAGATGTCCATACAGGCATGCAAAAGTCCTCATGCAAGGTGAAAGAGAAAAACATCAAATAACAGTTCCCATGTGTAACTAATAATAAATCCACATAGATATACCCAATATGCTAAAATCATCAGTCAACTACACATGTAAATAATACCAGATCCATAATAAATCCCAAAGTGGCACCCGCACATAGATAAGTCATCATGTCGCAACATTTAATCATTTAATCCACTTTCATAAATCTATGTGCTATATGGCATGTTAATTATCACTATTAATATGTCCCCGCAATCATGTTTCCACAATAATATTATCCAATAAGATTCCCAACATGTTAATCCACATGATTCTCAAATGATAGGCTCACATTTATATCAGTCAAACATGCATCGCAATCAATCAATAGTTCAATAGTGGGCTTCTCTAATAAACTTAGTGAGCAAGTCAGAAGTAGAGGTATGCAGCAACCACCCCCCTCGAAAAGCGCGATCTACAACAAAAGAAGCTCCTTGCTGCCCGCAGTCCTCTAACACAACAATCCACCGAAAACTGTGCCCCACTGCACAAAACATCGCACCCGGTGTAAACATACCACCAAAACAAGACATTTGCTGTCTTCCAACACAGCACCGAAAAGGATAAATATCACCTCTGTCCAGTCCTCTAAAAAAAATCCAGAAAAATGACATTGCGATCCTCGCGACGAGTAGCCCCAAAACGAGTCTTTAAAATAAACACTTAATAAAAAAATCCGAACTGTAGGCGCAATAAACAAAGTTTCGGACATCGCGGTAACCCAAACCTCAACAACGTCCCATCTGTAAACTCATCTCAAAATTCCATTCCTACTGTTTCAGGAGAGGGAAAACACTGAGCACTGTCCGAAACCCATGCTGTCACAATGGTCCCAAAGATGGCTTAAAAACTTTCATAAAAACTCAAGATCTAGCCAAGTGTTGATATACCAAGTTGTATGATCTACCTCTTTTGAAGATGGCAGAACCAAAACATCAGGCCAAAATCAATGGATGAGTTCTTTGGAGCTCCTGCACTGAACTGGGACGAAAATGGTTGAAAAATCATTCTCAAAGGGTTCATCCCATCCATTTGCACAGCTACGGGCACCCACAGGA
>CM055062.1:13737360-13859797 GCA_029204045.2 Tillandsia leiboldiana | reverse complement strand
AAAACCATCTTCCAACTCAAGGATGATTACAAACGATTTCATCGGGGAAGGAGTAAGTTGGAAAGCTCTTGTGGTTCTTGGTCAAACAAACAAATTCGGCCTCGGATACAATCGAACTGAAGACAATTTAGTTCGGTTGGGACAGTTTTTGTGCCTCAGTCTGTATCCTCCTCCTCCGACACCGGAATTGACGACAAACAACGACAACAAAACCTACTTCCCCTTTCGGAATCGTCTAGAACAAAGAGTATGTTTCGTTGTGGTTATGCAGGGACATAAGAAGAAATTGCAAGAATGGAGCGCAAAGATCAAATCAAGCACATCTTGCAACTACTACCAATGAGTTCATTTCCCGCAAATCAAAGAAGGATCTTTCAAAAGGAAAGAACATCGGTAGTTCATCAAACAAGACGACGACGTCAAGGAAAAGCAATAGATCAATCAAGACGCTTTCACCAAAGGTATCAACTTCACAATCATTTCCGACGTACTCCAAATTCAAAAGGTTGGGTACGCAAAGGTGAATTCTTCTTTCATCCTTGAATCACGTCGGTACCAAACGGCCCTTGGAATTACTGCATATTGATTTAATGGGGCCGATTCGTCAACCATCTTTGGGAGGTAAATGGTATATTTTCTTATTGGTTGATGATTTCTCTAGATACTCATGGGTAGCATTTTTAAAAGAGAAAGCTGATACTTTTGATCTTTTCACGAGATTTGCCATCGTATTATGATTGAAAAGAATGAAAAGATCATTCGTGTTAGAAGTGATAGAGGTGGAGAATTCATAAATTCTAAATTCATTGATTTTGCACTTCCACGGCATTAAACATGAATTCTCAGCACCCTATACACCTCAACAGAATGGTGTGTCGAGCGCAAAAACAGGGTTGTACAAGAGATGGCGCGTGTTATGCTTCATAGCGGAATTTACCGCTATATTTTGGGCTGAAGCTGTGAACACTGCTGTCTATGTTATTAATCGAGTTATTTGCGCCCGGGAACTTTAAATACACCATATGAACTATGGTTTTGTAGAAAACCAAACATAAATATTTTCGTATCTTGGGAGTCGGTGTTACATTACGTGACCGCGAAAATCTTAGAAAAGGACTCTCGAAGTGACGAAGGGATTTTATGGGTTATTCTACAAACAGTAGAGCATATCGGGTATTTAACATTAGAATCTAAAACGATTGTAGAATCTATAAATGTTAAAGTAGATGAAGCTTTTCACTTTGCATCTGAAAATCTACCCCTGATATCTCTCTGATGATGATACTCCTGCAATGCATCTTCTCATAACAATTCTTCCATAATGATGATGCATCTAATGGTTCTCAAGTTTATCTGATGTGCAGGAATCATCTCATGTACCTCCGAGTACTCCGTTACCTCAAACGTTACGCATCTCCAAGGATCATCCGGAATCGAATATCATTGGAGACCCACAAGAAGGAGTCAGAACTCGGAGACAGTTGGTTTGTGGATTCGCTTGCTACGTTTCCTTAATCGAACCAAAGAACGTAGATGAAGCTCTTCAGGATGACTACTGGATTAAAGCAATGCAGGAAGAGCTCCATCAGTTTGAACGAAACAAAGTCTGGGAATTAACGAAGCCTCCAAAGCAACACAATGTGATGGTACCAAATGGATTTTCAAGAACAAGAAAAATGAGGATGGTACTATCATCAGGAACAAGCACGTTAGTTGCTCAAGGCTACTCTCAAATAGAAGGTATAGACTTTGATGAAACTTTCGCCCCTGTAGCTAGACTCGAGTCCATTCGTATCTATTTGCTATTGCTTGTCATTTTAAAATCAAACTATTTCAAATGGACGTTAAGAGCGCGTTTTAAATGGGTTTTTAAATGAGGAAGTTTATGTGGCTCAACCGAAAGGTTTTGTAGACCTAAACAACCTAACCATGTTTTTCGTTTGAAAAAGGCTCTTTACGGTCTAAAACAAGCACCGCGAGCATGGTACGAAAGGTTAACAAAGCACCTTTTGGAGAAGGGCTATACTCGAGGGGGAGCTGACAGGACTCTCTTTGTGAAGCATTATCAAATAAATTCATTGTAGCACAAATCTATGTCGATGACATTGTATTTTGGCGCAACAAGAGATAATGATGCTTCTAAATTCGCTGAAACCATGGAAAGCGAATTTGAGATGTCCATGATGGGCGAATTGACTTATTTTCTTGGATTGCAAGTGAAACAAAATGATGAAGGCATCCATTGTGTCAATCCAAGTATGCAATGGAGTTGGTCAAAAAGTTTGGTTAGAAAATTCTAAAGATTTTCCGACTCCAATGGGAACTAGCAATAAGGGATTAGGAAGTGAATCACTAGTGAGAATGTAGACGAGAAACTGTATCGCAGTATGATTGGAAGTCTACTTTACCTCACGGCTAGTCGCCCGGATATATCCTTTAGTGTGGGATTTGCGCGAGATATCAATCAGCACCAAAGGAGGTTCACCTGAAAGCGGTGAAACGGATCATCCGGTACATCAAAGGAACCATTAAATTCGGAATTTGGTATCCTATGGGAACAAGTTGGATATTGTTGGATACTCAGATGCCGATTGGGCAGGATCAGTGGATGATCGGAAAAGCACGAGTGGTGCATGTTTTTATCTTGGCCATTGCCTTGTTGCATGGCATAGTAAAAGCAAAACTGCATTGCACTCTCGACTGCCGAAGCGGAATATATCTCAGCGGGTAGTTGTTCAACCCAACTCATTTGGATGAAAGTGTGTGAGCGACTTCCGAATTTCAGCAACTTCGGTAACAATTCTTTGTGACAACACCAGTGCTAAAAACATTTCCAAAAACCCTGTGTTGCACTCTAGAACAAAACACATTGAACTTAGATATCATTTTCTTAGAGAGCTAGTTGAATCAAATATTCTTCAACTTTCATATATTTCAACTGAAGATCAATTAGCTGACATTTTAACAAACCTTGGATCAAAAACGTTTTATTCATTTGCGTAAAGCAATTGGAATGCTTTCCTTGAAATAACCTCTTTTTGAAACTTTTGCTTAGGTTAGGTTTTGTTTTTGTGTTTTTGTTCATTATCTATGGTTAGACATAGAACATTAATTGAGCATGTGTATTATTGACTTTAATAGCATCTTTTCGTCATTTAGAAATTTATTATGCTTTGGATATCATAATAATTCATTTGATGCAATGATCATTTATGTCCATTAAACCATCTTGTTTTGATCAAAGTCAATTTCTCTCTCAATGATCTCTTGGTATAGTTTTTTATCTTATTTGACTATTTTGTCGAGTATGAAATCGAGATCAATTTTTGGTTGAATACTTTATATTTTAAATAATTGATAGCCAATTGAGGGGGAGTCAAAGAAAAAGTGTTATGCTCAAAAGATGTGGAAAGAGTTACATCCCAATGAGGAGTGTGAAAACTACCACACATGGAGGAAAGAGCTACCACCTCGGTCGTCCGAGTACTGTGTGCAGCTACCACATGTATACCAAGCAAGGTTTTCAAGTTGATTAAAAAAAATGCATATTGAAATACTGACTCTGTCAAATTTCAAGGTTGGTATAAGGTGGGATTTTTAATGAAAGATGCTCAAAGAGCCACTCTCTTCAACAGATTGCCTAGATATATTATCACCATATTGGGATTTCAACATCTATTGATCTTGGTATTTCATTTTCTTTACCAAATTGATGATTTGATAAAGGCATTACGCATAAGATCATGTTAGATGTGATTGAAGTTGTTCAACTTTAAGGATTTAATTTATAAATTTTCGTTTCGTTATTTGAATATTTTTGATAGATTGGGCATAATCTATTCTTGTTGTATGAAACGATGATTTTATTTAAAGTTGATACACAAAAGTGCTTACAATCTTTTTCTGGAATTTCTGAAATTTTTTGAATTTTCTGAAGAAAAAGTTTGGAGCAGGTCCGGACTGGATGAACCGATCCGGCCCCCGAACGCAGGAAAATCCTCGGGTAGTCGATCCGGACTGCATTTCTTCGGGCAGTCCGGACCGCGGCTAGGGTTTATATGAAACGAAATGGTTTTTGATTTATTTCATCACAAGTTTTCGTTTCTAAATCTCCTGAGTTCTCTCTCTTGAAGCAAGATCTTGGAGCCCTCTAAATCATTCTCTTCACTTCAAAGTAAGTTATCTTGATCAAAATCTCGGGTTTTTCACAGAGTTTTTCATATTTTTGCTCAGAACGTGAGGAAAAAATTCATATCTTTTTCGTTTGTGAATGGTTTTTGATCAAACTTCTTTTGAAATAAGAACTCTGGGAACATTAGTTTTGATTATATGCTAGGTTTCTCATGATAAACGAATTTTGGGGTTGGATTTCTAAAAATTCGGTTTTAGGATATATTTTCAGAATTTTTGAAAATCATGGAATTGATCTATTTTTAAAATTCTTTTTGCACAACTAATTTGATCCTTAGTCTCTCTACACGATAATGATTGTTTAGGTACAATTTTTCAAATTTTTGAAAAAAACAATTTTTTCTCGTGTTCTTGAGTTGGTCTTCACAGGACATTCTCTCTTAAGCACTTTCAGCAATGGAGTTTGCATGGATCATCTTTCTGCTAGTTGCAATGGTGCACACACGTGCGACTGTTAAAAAGGAACAAGGTGACTCACCTCGAGACAAGACAAGAACTGTGGTCAAGACAGCTCTGAATCTGATGAAGAAGATTGGGAAGAAATTGGAAGACAAGCACAGAAAAATGTTGATAAGGACGACAGATTGTATTTCAAGAACAAAAAGCTCAAGAAGTCTAAATATTATACTAGACGGGAAAATACCAAGGGAAGTGGAATTCAAATCGCTGAATCCCTTCTGGAGCACAATCCGTTCCTAGAGAATCCCCATGGGATGAAGGCCAGCATGCATCATCTGCTTCTCCACCTCGTCCATCGACTTCAAGGAGAAAACACTCCAGAAGCTACCGTATTGGCCTCCGTTCATCAGGAACAAAGAAGACTATCTGCTGATCAAGAGAGATTGGCGACAGATCTCCAGCAAATTGCCGCTGAACAACAACAAATGAGAAAGAAATGTTCGAAAATATCACGAATGTTGAAAGGAATTTTGAACAAGCTGAATCATACCGCTCAGACAGTTCGGATTTGGCTGATCTCATGACTAATCTTTTCTTGTGCAGGTTTCAAGTTTTAGTTTTTTAGCTTTTAGCTCTCAAACTTTTGGTTCTTGAACTTGTTAACTATTCTCTCCATTTTGTAATTTTGGCTGAGTTTTGTGACAAAAAGGGGGGAGAGAGTATAGGAGAACTTTGAACAATGCACAATGCTCTGTGATTGACCATAACTATACTTGTGTGAGAAGAATGCTGAAACTAAGGTAAGTATAACTTTCAACTTTGGTTTTATATGTGATTTGATGCATGCCTCAACTAACTATTCGACTAACTATTTGGGCATGTAATATAACTAACAAGTTGCTTGTTGACTAGCCTTTCTATGACATTTGGATTTCTATTGCTTAGAAGATATGTCGATTTTTTATTGTGATTTTCATACATATCTGAATTTGCAAATGTCATAATGAGGTAAAAATTCTATCTCTGTGTTTGGTTTGATTGTTGAAAATTCTTGAGGTTACTAACGATCTTTTGTGTCAAGAATGATTTCTTTTGCAGAGATTACAGATGTCTAAGTCTAGAGTCTGTTTTAGAAGTTTAACTCATGTATTTATCTTTATTTGGATCTCCAATGTAAATTTTTGTTGTATGGTGATATCAACAACAATATCTTTTTGAATTTTCTTGAGTGGATTTGTGTTTTGTCACGAAACCGCCAAAGGGGGAGATTGTTACGGAATTTGAGTTGGCGGTATTTCGTGAAATCGGTTAAGTCTTGAAGATTGAAGATGAAAAAGTTGGATCATTTACCTCAATCTCAAGAAAGAAGAAATCAAATGGATCAGGTACATTTAACTAAAGATTTATGGTGATCCAAATACTTAGTATAGTGTAGAAACACTTGGATGAATTTTTGATTGCATAAAATCAAAAACTGGGCATTTTACATGTTCAGAGTGTCACGCCCCGGGGTCGATACTGCGACCCGGCTCGCCAACAGATCCGCCACCTATGCAAATCCCGCATAGGCGAAGCGTCTAACCTGCAAAGATAGTACTATAGCTACGCAAATATCAGAGTGGAAATAAAATGCTGTAAAATAAAATCCAATCAATGTACAACCTGACAATAAAGTACAATATCCTTTTTCTCAAATACAGATAATCCTCATACAATGTCCTCAGTACAGCATCTCTCAACTATAAAAGGGAGATAACTAAAACTATAGTACATCAGTCTCAACATCGGTCTCTCCAAATACAAAAGATCTCTCCCAAAGTAAACAGTAAAAACCAGCTGACAGCTACAAGGAAACTCCAACCAGGGGATACAGCTACGCTCCTCGGGCGGTAAAGATCTATCTCGTGACTCCCTCGCCTCGAACAATGACCGAAGGTCAGCAACTCCCGCAGAAGACACTGCAAAACAGGAGGAAGAAAAGAAGGAACCAATAATGGGGTGAGAACCACTAGTAAACCAGTAGCCTCCCCCTGTGGGTAAAGCCTCAAACTCCGGCGTACCCACTAAGTCTACTAGAGACAAGAAAAGGAATAAGTGGTAAAGCTGTAAACAGAACTGCTGAATAAAGGGAAACCACTACTGGTATGCCTCTAAATGCAATACCGAAAGAAATGACTGTATGAATGCATCAGGAAACGGTATATGACCAAATAACCCAATCTAGTACCACCAGTAAAACTGGTATTGCCTGCTCAGCGGAATCTGCACACAAGGCTCGAAACCGCGGGATCGGCCCGCACGGCTCGCATCCCAAAATAAGTATCAGACCGGCACACAAGGCTGGGTCCAAAAAGCCTACCTCCGGAGTGGCACTCGAGGGGAGCGACCCACACGAGTAAAGTATCTCTGTCACCAGTATCACAAGTATCTCTGTAGCATATATCTCAATATAGCAGGACTGGATCAAGACTATGATCAAAGTGGGAAACTCCATCCACTAATGCAACCCCGATCCCCAATCTGATGCAATAGTACTCAATAAGTGGGAAACTCCATCCACTAGAGGAATCTGATACCCAATCTGAGGCATAAGTAAATATCCGGTCAACCGCCCAATGTCCGCGGTCGCCGCAACACCCACAAGACCCAAAATCTGATGAAATAATCAATCTTCGGTCAACCGCCTACTGTCCGCGGTTGCCGCAATAACCCACAAATCCAGCATCAAGTACACCCTGTCTCTGACCCTAAGGTCCCGGCTAAACTATCCCAAACCTCTGCTCGAACTCGAGCAACATGACTCAAAAGTCTAAATAAGAAGGAGAAAGAAAGCGATCATGGTTTCTCCTAAGTCAAATCCCAATATGATAGTGTGGCAATAAATAGTGGCCTATCTAGATGTCCATACAGGCATGCAAAAGTCCTCATGCAAGATGAAAGAGAAAAACATAAAGAAAGTTTCGTCTTCGAAACTAAAACAACTTAAAAGGGGGGGTCTCAAACTAGGGTAGGTACCCATCAACACCGTCTCCAGCTCCCAGGTCACTACTCACTCCCCGTGATTACTCCTCAACAACAATAACAACAACCAGTACGGCATGACCCGATTGCACAATCCTCTCATCACACGAGCCAGAATTTGCAATGGGCGTCCCTCGTACTCCAAACATTCACAAATCTCAAATGGAGCGAGTCAATCACGGGCAAGGGATTCAAAAGCACATCACTCCCGTGCTGAGACGTGGAAAAACCTCAGGGACTCCAACAAAGGCTGGGGGGAAAAGGGAAGAAGAACAGTACAACACACTCCAACACTACACCCTGGTGCCCATTCGACCAGTGCAACCCAAAACACCCCCACGCGATCATCCAAGAAGGGAATAAGCCTTAACAAGCCGGGGTCCTCACTCGGTCACTCTCAAATTCTGACCATCCGCGTGGACTGCTCCACCACAGTCTACCATCAAAAGGAACCCCCAGGGACACAACCTCGAGCCCTGGTCACCTCAACGGTCCCACACAGCGCCAGCTACGGAATCATCAAACTCACCCCAAATAGCTCTCCTGCTACAGGTATCCGCCACCACAGTGGCCCTGTCGGGGTGATATTGGATGCTCGTCAATAATCCAACTGTAACTTCATAGACACTATGGGAGGCATCACTGTATCTCACAAATCCATCTCCCATCACCGGCGATGCTAAAATCGGCGCTGGTATCAGTCTCATCACCTATTCGTCAAGCTCTGCTGGCACTATCCGGTCCAAAAGCTCCTCACCTCAACAATAACTGCCAGTCTCGGCCAGTCTCGAATAGCATCCATTATAGCCAGATTTCCACCGCCGCCCCCATGGCTAGAATATATAATCCAAGAAGATATGCTCTCGAAGCTAAAACTTGTACCACAACAACTTGGCATATAGATTCTTCCTCACAGACCTTGTCACACCATCTACCGTGCTCCCCAAGCTCTAAATCACACAGGGAGGGAGGGTAAAATCAAAATATCCCGGGAGAATAACGCCAATAATCCTTCCAAGTGCAGCTGGAACACACAATTCCTCAAATCTTAAAGGCGACAGGGCATTAGTCATTCCATCTGGCCTCACTGTACTCATAATGCCCCTACCGTGTCCTGAACACCATCTTGGCGAAATACTCAGCTATATGATTCCAAAAAGATACATGCATCATGAGCAAACAACTGCCGGAGTACAACTCTATCAAAAGGTCCTAAATACTACCCGGACTTGCCTGCGGTCACACCACACAAGAACCCTCACCGCCGTGTATCAACGGCGTGGTACTAGGTCAAACAGACCCTCGATCCATCAAATCCTGCGACTGCGCCATCAACTCTCTCAGTTCTACTGGTGATATCCAATGAGGTGCTGTCGAGGTTGGCGCGGTTCCCAGAACCACGTCAATCACAATCATAATCTCCCTAACCGGCGGCATCATCATCAGCTCAGGTGGAATCACACCCGGGATCTCACGGGCAACAGGAACATCCTTGAGTCCCGGTGCCGCCGTAAGCACCTCTCGCACTGTCGCTGCAACCTGCGTGCTCTAACTGTCACAACAAACAAGCCTCCATTGTCTGCCTCGCAGAAGGTCATAGCCTTCTCTCTCCGCAGTCAAACATTATGTGGCACTGTGCCAACCAATCCCACGCATTGGGTCAAAACACCGAGCTGACACACGTACCAATAGGTCTGCCGATATAACTCGTGGTCTCAACGGCACTGGACATGATCCACAAACATTCCTCACCTGCACAATACCAACAGTAACCTGTACCTCAAGTGCATTTGGTAATGACTCTACCTCTAGTCCATGCAGGAATGCAACATGCTCTAACTCCGACTGCTGTGATGAAATCACACCTGCGACAACTCAATCCACTACCGTGGTGCCCTCCAACCGGGCGGCACAGATTCATCCGCTCGATGCAAGTGGTCGTCGCTCAGCCTGCCAAAATATACCTTGACCAATCACAAAGGGAGCACGACCTCTGCCTCTGCTCACACTGAGGCGACGGATATGGTCCTCCGCAGACAACAAATCCACGCTACCGCTGCGCTACTCTGATATAGATGCTAATGCTGCCATCGGGGTCCACCCGACCTCTGACGTCTCAGAAAATCCATTATTGCAACCGTCATATGACAAAACACAATTAATTCATGCAATTCCTTATACAATTATCCTTACTAAGCTCACCCCTCAATCACATATATTGTACCCCAAACATGCATGTTATCAATCACAAAGGGTAACATTCCCTTGGGTAAGCTTTACATAATCCGTCCACAAGGATATCCACCATCTGGGAAAGGAAACGAGAATGCCTCTGCCGGCCGATCAGTCCTCCAACACCTAGCGCCAAGCGCCTCTATCCAGAACTTGCCTCTGGCAGCAGATCCCTATCCAAAGGAACTGCAATGCCACGCTCCACACACAATGCCTACTCCATCGAGGCATCCAAAATTCAAAACGGATGGATCAAATAAACTAAAAGGTATCCTGGCGCAATCCACTCCCAGTCACACATATCCTATGCGCCTCGTCCCTCGAAACCTGGAGCGCGCAGTTCAACAACTGCATAAACTCTCTAGCACAGGGAGGCTCTCAGTTGATCACTCCATCACCACCAACCACGATTTTGCCTCCAAAGGCTCCAACTAAATTCCACGAATCGCGGCGGTTCATCTGCCAAAATTGGCTCATCTAATCATTGGTGTCCCATAGCTCATCAGCTGTCAGCTATCCACCCCGCCTAGGTGCCTTGGCACTAAAAATTGGCACGGAGGGGGCTACTCGCTCCATCGGCGCCACAGAAATCACTGCCGCTGAGGATACTGCAACCAGGTAGTCTCAGGAGAAAAGCACTGTCGGGCTGCCTACTGCTCCAACAACTGTGTCACCCAGACCAGCTGCTCACTCTGCCGCTGATAAGCCTCTGACAATCCTGTCATCTGGGTCCGGAGCTCTCTGACCTCAATCCGGGTATCCGGCCCAAAACAATCCGCTCAGGCTCAACTGCTGCGACGAGTGCACACCAATCAGCACAACGCGTCGGGGAGACACCGCTCACCACAACAAACAGCACCACAGCACAAAACAAAACTCGACCCAATCCGGCGAAAGTCTAGAGCATGTCAACCGTTCCACCACATTATGTTGTCTGCAGCCAACATAATTGCTTAGGAGAATAAACATGCCAATCACTCGTCCCATCACTTGGGAGAGGTATAAGACCCAATCAGAACTCTCGCCAAAAGTCACGACTCTCACGAAGTCATCCTATGGTCCAACCACAAGCCTAGGGTTTCTACAGTCCCAACTGACCTATCCCTAAGCTCTGATACCAACCTAATCTGTCACGCCCTGGGGTCGATACTGCGACCCGGCTCGCCAACAGATCCGCCACCTATGCAAAATCCCGCATAGGCGAAGCGTCTAACCTGCAAAAGATAGTACTATAGCTACGCAAATATCAGAGTGGAAATAAAATGCTGTAAAATAAAATCCAATCACTGTACAACATGAAATAAAGTACAATATCCTTTTTCTCAAATACAGATAATCATCATACAATGTCCTCAGTACAGCATCTCTCAACTATAAAAGGGAGATAAACTAAAACTATAGTACATCAGTCTCAACATCGGTCTCTCCAAATACAAAAGATCTCTCTCCAAAGTAAACAGTAAAAACCAGCTGACAGCTACAAGGAAACTCCAACCAGGGGATACAGCTACGCTCCTCGGGCGGTAAGGATCTAGCTCGTGACTCCCTCGCCTCGAACAACGACTGAAAGGTCAGCAACTCCCGCAGAAGACACTGCAAAACAGGAGGAAGAAAAGAAGGAACCAATAATGGGGGTGAGAACCACTAGTAAACCAGTAGCCTCCCCCTGTGGGTAAAGCCTCAAACTCCGGCGTACCCACTAAGTCTACTAGAGACAAGAAAAGGAATAAGTGGTAAAGCTGTAAACAGAACTGCTGAATAAAGGGAAACCACTACTGGTATGCCTCTAAATGCAATACCGAAAGAAATGACTGTATGAATGCATCAGGAAACGGTATATGACCAAATAACCCAATCTAGTACCACCAGTAAAACTGGTATTGCCTGCTCAGCGAAATCTGCACACAAGGCTCTAAACCGCGAGATCGGCCCGCACGGCTCGCATCCCAAAATAAGTATCAGACCGGCACACAAAGCTGGGTCCAAAAAGCCTACCTCCGGAGTGGCACTCGAGGGGAGCGACCCACATGAGTAAAGTATCTCTGTCACCAGTATCACAAGTATCTCTGTAGCATATATCTCAATATAGCAGGACTGGATCAAGACTATGATCAAAGTGGGAAACTCCATCCACTAATGCAACCCCGATCCCCAATCTGATGCAATAGTACTCAATAAGTGGGAAACTCCATCCACTAGAGGAATCTGATACCCAATCTGAGGCATAAGTAAATATCCGGTCAACCGCCCAATGTCCGCGGTCGCCGCAACACCCCACAAGACCCAAAATCTGATGAAATAATCAATCTTCGGTCAACCGCCTACTGTCCGCGGTTGCCGCAATAACCCACAAATCCAGCATCAAGTACACCCTGTCTCTGACCCTAAGGTCCCGGCTAAACTATCCCAAACCTCTGCTCGAACTCGAGCAACATGACTCAAAAGTCTAAATAAGAAGGAGAAAGAAAGCGATCATAGTTTCTCCTAAGTCAAATCCCAATATGATAGTGTGGCAATAAATAGTGGCCTATCTAGATGTCCATACAGGCATGCAAAAGTCCTCATGCAAGATGAAAGAGAAAAACATCAAATAACAGTTCCACATGTGTAACTAATAATAAATCCACATAGATATACCCAATATGCTAAAATCATCAGTCAACTACACATGTAAATAATCCCAGATCCATAATAAATCCCAAAGTGGCACCCGCACATAGATAAGTCATCATGTCGCAACATTTAATCTATTTAATCCACTTTCATAAAATCTATGTGCTAATATGGCATGTTAATTATCACTATTAAATATGTCCCCGCAATCATGTTTCCACAATAGTATTATCCAATAAGATTCCCAACATGTTATATCCACATGATTAGTCTCAAATGATAGGCTCACATTTATATCAGTCAAACATGCATCGCAATCAATCAATATGTTCAATAGTGGGCTTCTCTAATAAACTTAGTGAGCAAGTCAGAAGTAGAGGTATGCAACAACCACCCACCTCGAAAAGCGCGATCTACACCAAAAGAAGCTCCTTGCTGCCCGCAGTCCTCTAACACAACAATCCACCGAAAACTGTGCCCCACTGCACAAAACATCGCACCCGGTGTAAACATACCACCAAAACAGCATTTGCTGTCTTCCAAACAGCACAGAAAAGGATAAATATCACCTCTGTCCAGTCCTCTAAAAAAATCCAGAAAAATCACAGTTGCGATCCTCGCGACGAGTAGCCCCAAAACGAGTCTTTAAACACTTAAATCCGATACCTGTAGGCCAAGAAACAAATCGGACATCGCGGTAAGCCAAACCATCAACAACTCACACATCTGTAAAATCATCTCAAAATTCCATTCCTACTGTTCAGGAGAGGGAAAACACTGAGCACTGTCCGAAATCCCAGGCTGTGCACAAGGGTCACAAAGATGGCTTAAAAACTTCAATAAAACTCAAGATCTAGCCAAAGTGTTGAATACCAAAGTTGTAGATCTACCTCTTGTGAAGATGCAGAACCAAACATCAGGCCAAAATCCAAAGGGATGAGTTCTGTGGAGCTCCTGCACTGAAATGGGACGAAAATGGTTGAAATCAGCTTCAAAGGGTTCATCCACCATTTGCACAGCTACGGGCACCCACAGGACACCCCAAATCCGAAAGCTGGTGAAGGAGAAGAAGAAGAAGGAGATGGGGAAGCTCTGAAAAAATCAAAGAATTTGGCCAGATTTCAAAAGTCCAAAAATGGGAGAGAAATGGGCTATTTATAGGCCAAAACCTCCTCTGTAAAAGGATTCGGGGGACGTTTTGGGAGATGCGAAGCCGGCGGCAGCAAGAGAGAGGGAAGCCGCCTGTGTGCGCACGCGCGCCGCCCAACCAGCGCGCCCCACGCGCCCGTGTCGGGCCAATGGCGACCCGACACGTGGCAAAAGCAAAATTTGCTGCGCCTGGTGCACCCGCAAGGTTCCGTGAACCGGCCCCCTTAAAATAGGTCCCTTTTTGGGCGTTCGGACTCCGAAAAAAACAAGTAAATAGCCGTTTTCAAGCGTTTTTCCGCGCTGAATCTAAATACGGCCTCTGTTTTGCCAAATTCTCAACCGAAATTTACCCGGAAGCCCCCGGAAAAGCCCACTTGATCCGATTTTTGCACCGGTTCCATTTCTTGAGTCCGATACACACCCAAACACTCCCATCGCCCAAGATAATCCTCCAGAAGCCACTGATCAAGCCATAAACCCCCAATGAAGATCCGGGTCATCACACAGAGTCCGGACCGTGGATCTCAGTCCGGACCCCGAACATAGGTTTGTTCCTGTGCAATTCCAGTCCGGACCTTGAAAATTTCAGTCCGGACCCCGAACGTGAAATTGTTGAAATTGCATGAACAGTCCGGACCGTGGATTGCAGTCCGGACCCCGAATGTCGTCTTTTCTGGAAAAAGTCTGTTTCGCTGAAGCAAAAACCTATAGAGAAGAAAGGAAATACTAGATTTAATTCTATGTTTCTTCATCTATATTATTAATTTGATTCTAGGTTTTCCAAACTCAGATTTTGAGTAGAATCAAATTAATGAATACTTAGATGGTATTTCCGATCTATTTCTAATCTAAGTATTCGGTGGATCATCACCACCCAAAAACAACGATTTTCCCAAAATCGGCGCGTGGACTCGCGTGGCCTTGTGGATTCAAGGTGCTAACGCTCTCGTGGATTCGGAGCGAGGTACGTTCGTGGATTCGAGACGTGCTACTGGGTGAAGACCGTGGATTCGGTCGGACGTCGTGGACTCGATGTTGGACGCCGTGGATTCGGCGTTGGGCGCTGATCGTGGATTCGAGAAGCGTTGCGGAGCGAGCGGAGAAGATCTACTAGGAGCGTATGGAAAAGGTTGAGTCGTCTGTGAGTACGGTATATCACCTTGTACGTGTTTAATTCTAGTGGATTTCGCCGTGTTATCGGTCCCGTGGTTTTTTATTCCGGTTTGGAGTTTTTCTACGTAAAAATCTTGTGTGTTTATTTTTATTTCCGCATTGGATTTTATTGCGCAATAATTTTTTGAGTGTTTAACGTTTACACCTATTCACCCCCCTCTAGGTGTTTTTTCCCCTATTTAGATCCAATTATACATAACCCAACAATATTTTAACTATATTCGGACTTCCTACACTTGCATTATCTTTCCTTGCTGACTTAGTATCTATCCTCGCCCGGGTATTGGGCTGAATGGTCAGGGTAGTGTAGAATGCATATTGCACTCATGCCTGGGGGCCGAGTGGAGTCTAGTAGTTGAGGCTAGATCTTGTTCTAGTGTGTCCGGAGCCGTTCGGATAGACGGTGGTCCCGGGTCATCGAGTGTTCTCCGACCAGTTCGGTTGCCACTGAGTTCGTGGTGGTGTGGAACTTGTGAAAGCAAGACCTTGAACCCACGATGTTTTTGGACACACATGATTTCGATAAACAAATATTTTCTCTCCGAATTTTGAAGGTCGTCGGAACCTGTTCTTGTTTGATTAAGGTGAAGGCACTAGCCTTTCGGGGTTTGGAAAATTAAACTTGTTTTAACTGATTTCCTAAAAAACTAAAATTCATTAAAATAGATTTTCTCAAATCCAGATGGTTTTTTAAAAATAACTATCTTTTCTCCTCACCTGAGAGGGTTCGAGTGAAAATGGTTTTCAAGAATAAATGTCATATTTTCATATAAAACTCCTCACCCGAAGAGGGTTCGAGTGATATGGGTTATAAGAGTTGTTTTCATATTTGGGTCGAGAGCTATGGGAGGCCGTGCCTAGAACCTGTTCTTGTTTGATTGGGGTTGTAGGCACCAGTCTCTCAAAATTTTCAGACCCTTCGTTGTCGTCGTTTGGTTTGCTCTAGACCGAGAGTCGACATGGGATAGCACCGGATTGTTGACTCATGGGATGTTCGGTAACCGCGGATTTTAGGCGGATTGACCGATTCGTGATTTTGCATTAGGTTGGGGTCGGGATTTCGTTAGTGAATAGAGTCTTCTACTTTGAGCATAGTTGTCACGCCCCGGCGTCGAAACTGCGACCCGGCTCGCCAACAGATCCGCCGCCCATACGGGAAGCCCCGTATAGACGAAGCGACTAACCTGCAAAAGATCAACTATACTATACAGATATCAGAGCTGAAAGTAAACTGCTAGAAAAGAGAAAATATATATACAACACAAAGCCCTCACCAAAGCACATAAGTCTCTCAAGCAGTAAAATAAAAGTACAACTCTATACCTCACTACAAGATCTCTCAACATGAACTCACAAAAGTAAGGGGTACATCTACTCTCAGGACGATGACTGGTAGGGAACTATCTCGCGACTCCCTTACCTCGATCAGAAGAAGCAGCAACAGGAGCAACAGGGGCAGGAGTAGAAGACCCTGTGGGAAAAGACACCACGACGGGTGTGAGAACTACATCCCAAGTAGTTCTCAGTGGGTGCCGCCAACAAGCCCGACGGTCTGCCCACTAAGTCTACTAGAGGCATAAAGTAACAATATAAAACTGAAATGAAAGGGCTGGAAAAGTAACTCTACAGCTACTATGTCTCTATCTAGATGCTCAAGAAAATGGAACAGATGAAACATGATGCATCTACTAATACACACAGTACTCACCAAATCTAAACTGACTGCCGCAAAGGGTCCAGTCAAACCTGCGCCCACCTACTGCCGCACATCCTCAACAGGACGGGTCTACCGTAGGGTGTCCGTGACTGCCAAAACTGGCCCAGCCAGAGGGACTGCGTCGACAAGTCGCGATAGCAAGTAATAGGCCCAACTCCGGAGTGGCACTCGAGGGGCGCGACCCCAACGAGGAAAGTATCAGCGCATCTCTGTCGAGCTCGAATATGGCTCATGCAGGCTAAAGTCCAAACCACGATCACAAGATCGACTAACAACACCAACGCTCACACACAGGCTGGAAAACCACACAGCCGGGGGCCACCGTCCACCAGACGGCTCCCACAACAGAACACTAAACTCACAGGAAAGACCGACACCATAAGGGTTCGGAAACCCGATAGACCGGTGCTAAGAACCCTATCAAACAAGAACAGACTCTAGGCTCCGCCTATCGAAGTTCCCGACCCCCTTATAGTTCGGGAAAGCAAAACCTCGGTACGACACGCCGAAAGCACCGACAGGGCCCGAAAGTCCCGGGAGACCTACACCTACAACCCTATCAAACAAGAACAGGTTCCAGGCTCGGCCCCCGTGGCTTTCGTCCCGACAAAGGAACGGCCCCTAGAACCCAGATCACTCGAGTCCTTTCGAGTTGGGAGATTTACAAGAAAAAGGTGACATTTGTTATTGAAAATCATTTGATCTAGAAGAAATCCAAATTTAATGATTTTAGTTCTCTTTAGAAAACAGTTAGAAAAAATAAGTGTTGTACCCTAGCCCCGAAGGGCTGATGCCTTTGTCCAATCAAACAAGAACAGACTCCAGCGGCCCTTCGATGCTTGGAAGAAAACATTGGTAAACTAAAAATCATGTGTATGTCGAAAAGGGTCCTGGGTTCTAGGTCCGGCGATCACTAGAAAACTACCGCCACTAACACAGTGGCGACAACCCAAACAGGGGAAAACCAGATCTCCCGGGTCCACCGTTTACCCCAAACGGTTCCCGGTACAGACAAGCGAACCACTGCATCTACCAGACTCCACTCTGCTCCCAAGCACGAGTGCAAATGCATCCCACACTAAAAGAAGTCCCGACCGCTCGGCCCACTACCCGGGCGAGGATAACACTAAGTCCAGGAATGAAACATAAAGTGTGGATGTCTAAACATAAATAACCCTAGCCCAAGTGAGGGTTTTCTACTGGTCTGGTTACACATGCAACATATGACGGGGGTGCTAGGTCAGGTTCCAACATAACAATTATTTAACATGGTAGTAGGAAGCAAGAGATCACAAGATCGACAGATAAAACAAGGAACAACAATTCCTACACTCTAGCATGCTACCCAAATCCAATCACTATCATGCATGATTCTATATCAATAGAATTAGAGCACAGTCCATAGATCTTGAAAGCAAGCCACCCACCTGAAACGCTAACTGTCCGGAGTCGTACAACTGAGAAAACCAGGAAAATAATAGCTCTATGTCCAATAGGTTCAGCACAGTCCACAATCCCTCCTGGGTACAATACAAAGTCCACAAATACACATAAGTTCCCAAAACTGCTCTTCCAACCACATACAATTTCAGTCCCAAAGATGCTTAAATTTCACCTGCTGATAATGCCCAGAAAATTCCCAGAAAAATATCACAGCGATCCTCGCGTCGATATCTTCGAAACGGTACCTTGCACGCCCAAATCCGAGTTCCGAAGGTCAAGATACAAATCCGGCAAGGCGGTGTACTCGAAAGATTTCTGCACCAAAACGGTAGCACTGAATACAGGAAAAACGGGATTTTCACCTCCAATAGAAACTCTGGAAAATCCAAGAAAAATACGAGCTTGTTCCTTGTGATCTGTAGATGAAAAACTTGTATAAGCACGCCTCCGTCTGACCCTCGTGCGCGAAGATACGGCCAAAACACTCTGCTCTGTCACAGAAATCCACACAGAAAAAGGGGTCACTGTGTTGCCTCGGGATCCGTGCCAAACCTCGAAACGGGAAGGTGCAATCAAAACGAAAGATGAAGCCCTACCTCTTAGGAGTCTGTTGGCGCAAGAATCACAGAAAAAGGATCTCGGGGTAGACCAGGGGAGCTAAAACACTGCTGCTGCGCCGAAGAAGAACACAGGAACCACAACGTCGCGCCGCGCCGAAAAATCTGTAACCTCGGGATTCGAGCCTCCAAAAATTCTGAAACTCCGCAGGAAGATCAAGGATTAAGAGAGGAAAAATTCATCAAGAGGAAGCTCGGGGAGATCTTGCACAGACTGAGAGAAAAAGGGCTGCAAAGAGGGCTCGGGCTGCCTATTTATAGGCCCAAAGAAACAATTCGGATAATACCGAAATTGTCCCAAGATTCGGGCGGCTACAGTGCGGCCCAGCCCGGGATTCGAGCGGCTACAGTGCGGCCCAGCCCGGTTTCGGGCGCGCACAGTGCGGCCCGGCCCGGCCCAACCCGCACACGGGATCCAGCCGGACGCCTGCTTGGTCCGACCCGCCCTGGGACTCGACACGTGTCCCACGAACACCGGACAGCCGTGCAAGCCCGGCCGGGAAGCGGCGCGTGTCCCCTGCCCGGTCAACGGGGTGGGTGGAGCAGCTCACCTGCCCCCACCTGCCCGCCTGCACGCCCTGTACGGCACCTGCCCGGCGCGCGCGCTGCGTGGACCGCGCGCGCGTGAGCCGGCCACTCGTGGGCTGCCACGTGGCGCGCCCTGGTGCATGCGCCAGGCCGCGAGCCCCCGTGGACCGCGCACACTACGCCCGCCAATAGCGAGCTGCCACGTGTCCACAGCGCCGGCCCATGCACCCGCGCCAACACTCGGTGGACCGCGCCGTATGGACCGACCAATCCGGTGCTGCCACGTGGATTCCCGCCGGTCCACGCGCCCCGCGGTGCACCCCGGCCCATTCCCCTGTGCTCCGTGGACCCAGCTGCGTGCGCCGGCCAATCAGGGCCTGCCACGTGGCGCCCCCGCCGGTCCACGGCTCCCCCATGCACCAGAAATCCAGTAAATTTTCCGGGAGTCCGTTTTTGGGCATCCGGACTCAGAATTTGGCAAACAAAAAGCCATTTTCAAGCGTTTTTCCGTGCTGAATCCATTTCCGCCATCTGTTTGGCCTAATTCTTTTTCAAAATTTCGGCAAACCCAGCCGAAAGCCAACACAGCTAATAAAACCTTACAGGGTCCATCTGTGGCATCCCATTGATGCACCATGGGCCAGATACACCAACACCAGGTGTTCTAACAGTGGATTCATCGGAAAAAAATGCTGCATGGGGTTCGGGGGTCCTACAATAGTTGTGGCTAAGACCTGCTTTATTGATATACTAGACTGGGTTACTTTTCGTCGAGCGGGTCGCGCCCCTCGAGTGCCACTCCGGAGTAGGCGGGACCGGGTTTTATACAGGTTTGTGATATTGATAGTGAGTATGATTCCACATCGGTGATACAAAGGTGTTAGTGTGACCGATTGTGATGGTTGTGCACAGGCAGGACCGAGTTTGTCCGGTTCGGATTGATTGGGTTATATCTCAGCAGTTATCTTTCAGTGATGCATGCATACACCAGTTGTTATTATTCATTGTAACATGAGAGGCATAGTAGTGGTAGTTTCTCTTTATCAGTAGCTTATCTCTTTTTCTATCATAGTAGTCCTGCTATCTTGTGCCTCTAGTAGACTTAGTGGGCAGACCGTTGGGCTTGGAGACGGTAGCCACTGAGAACTACTGATTGATGTAGTTCTCACACCCGCTGCGGTGACTATTTTACATAGGCTTCCTCGTCTGTTCCTACGCCGGCTGGATTGTTAGATCGAGGTGAGGGAGTCGCGAGATAGATCCCTACTAGTGTTGTATATTTTGGTGAGATAGATGTACCAACCCAAATTGTGAGTTTATCCTGTACACTAATGTATTATTATTTTGGGAGATGGATTATGCATTTTATTTCAGATGTACAGTGGATGAGTTTTTAGCAGCTTTTATTTTCAACTTTGATATATGTATAGTTGTTAGTTGCTATCTTTTGCAGGTTAGACACTTCGCCTATGCGGGGTTTCCCATATGGATGGCGGATCTGTTAGCGAGCCCGGGTAGCAGTTTCGACCCCGGGGCGTGACACATGTGCTACCTCAGATAGCATGCACAAACAATGTATGACCTTCGGACTAATCGTCCAAGGTCTAGATGCCTTTCGCAGAGCAATATTTGAGTTTTCGATGCAGTTTTTAGCAAATTGTCGACCGTTTCGCTTGGGGAATCATGTATGAACATCGCAGGGACTCCAGATCTATCCTTGGCTGAGTTTAAGTCACCCCCATGATGTTCAGAGATGACCAGTGGACTTACGGTGGGTCTCGATGCCAAATCGGAACTTTTCGGGTACCCGACACCACACGTTTTAGACTTTTACACTCCCGACTTGCGCCACTTGGCGTGTGGCTATCCTAACACTCAAAAGGGAGTGTCCTATGATATCATTCACAGTTGATTGATGTCCGGAACATTTTGAAACACTTCTGGGTCGAACCGAACCCGAAAACTGCATTCCGGATAATACCGGGCTCGGACTTGTGTTGCGCAAGTTGATGCTATTCGTAGCAGTTAATAGGCTTCAATTGCTGGTCATTGGGTGAGTTTTGACACCTACGGTCGCAGCAAGTGGGTTGTGGATGGTTTCAATGCAGAATTGGGCATCCCGAGAGCAAAATCAGCGAATTTCGGGATTTTAACGTCCTGTTTTGGCGCACTAGTTGTGCAGTTGGCCCAACGTCATAACCATTGGTGTTTTGGGATAGTGAGAAATCCACTGAGAACTATGGCACTTCTTGGAACATTATGGAGAACCAGTTAGGTCTTGGAGGACCTTAGTGATACTTTCCGCATAGTTTGAAAATTGGTTAAAGAAATCGATATTCCGATTGTTGTTCGGATTATGTTATTGACGACTTAGGGTCGCAGGGAGATATCAGTTATTGTGGGAGCTTGTTGGACTCTAATTGAGTTGGCTCAGTAGTTGGTCGAGTCATTGGAGGTCGGTTATGGGACCGATGCTCCAGGTATATCGCGATGCACTTTAGTGCGGTGGTAGGTGTGTTGGTTAGTTAGTTGACTATTGAGAGATTTATTAACACGTGATACATTATGTCTAGATTCCCTTGGCGCCTAGAGGCTTTGGCAGAGTCATGTTATACTCGATTACTAACCGACACACCTAGCACTCGGACTGTCGTCATTCAGGTGGGTACTTCAATCCGGACATTAGCATAGTGAAACCTCACTAGGTACCATACTCGATTTGGACCCTTTGATTCTCACTTGACACCCGACCTATACTCGTATAGTATATCGTTGTACATGAGATATCGATCATGCTTAATTTCCGCCTTGACCTTGTATTATGTCGTCACTACGTTGTCTTGATCTTTGTGCTCCTATGATTATCATGATACTAGGGCTTAGTTATACATCAGTATATCTATATATGCGTGTGATCCTGATTATGTGCTTACATTTCAGTATGCTTGTCTGTTTTTACCTACTCGTGACATCATAGATGGATTCCGGTTCATTCTAGATTTGAGGATTATTACATGTCATCCTTGACTGATTTCTGTTCACTCTTGATTTAATTATCATTGCTGACCTGTTAGTAGGTGTTTGTGATTCTCAAAGATGTAGTCTTGATCACCCTTCTTGGGTTATGTGTTTACTGTGGATTTGTGATGTCTTTGATTGAGAGTTTCTCTGCAAAGATAAAATATATTGCAAATGGCGCCTTCGAATTTGATACTCATCAATTGGGAGCAAGATTCCTAGGGCATGGGCCCATCAAATGAGATACTTTTGAAAGGCTAAAAGTAAAGAGAAAATGAAAGTGACCAAATGTGGTTAGGTTATGTGTAACCCTTATAGCAGCATATATAATGGTCAGGTTGTGGTATAGTAGCCTAGTGTGGCATGGCATAGTAGCATATCGATTTTGAGCATGTTCAGCATCCTGGCATAGTATTTACAACTTTTCTTATATATCATCTTACTACTATTGCTTTCATTGGATCAAGAGTTGTAGAACATATTTCTCGGTGGATGAACCCACTAGGAACTATTCGTAGTTCTCACACTCCGTTGGTTTCTCTTTTCTTACAAATTCAGGTTCCGTCGGTGAGGCACAGGACAGGGGGCAAAAGCCCAGCAGCTTAGAGACCTAGAGGGTCTAGCGGTATTATTGCTCGTTTTCGGCATTTTTAGCGAACTATGTATTTATGCGAAAAAATATGAAAATTGTAACTATTGTTTTAAAATACATGTTGATAGAAAGTTGTAATTAATACTATATCGTAATGTTCACTCTTGTACCTTACTTTCAGTTTTATATTAAACTTTTTATTTAATGGATGAATGTTTACTTTTGCAGTTTTACTCTGATATTGTATCTCATTGTACACTCGTATTGATTGAGATGATGTTCCATTTCTTTTGGGTATAGAGAGGTCATGCTCGATTGGCAGGTCCATTGGCTTGCCCGAACTATCCAAATTGACTATCTCGAGGCATGACACACACACTTTCGGATTACTACAGTAACTTTCAGGCACCCAGAGGTACGATCCATAAATAGGTAAGATTTCGGGCGTCCGTAACAGCTTTAGGGCACCCGAAAACCCTTGAACTCTAGTTCCTTGCTATTTGTGATTCAAAATCTGTTTTCGCATCTATTTCACGCTAAACGACACTCGCTCGACTTAAAGATCTCTAGATGTGTCGGTCAGCTAAAAGAAATATGCCCGAACAGCTACAAAGCTCTGATACTCTACATAATCAGTCTAAGCAAACAGTCTCAAATATCGCTCCTACCTCTTTGATTCCAATTCCCAGGTGGCTTCTTTTTCTTCGTGGTTCTCCCATAAAATCTTTACATAGGGAATTGCTCGGTTCCTTAATTTCCTTTCTTCGCGTGCCAAAATCCTTACCAGAGCTTCCTCTGCGACATCCCAATAGTCCCACATCGGATGGGAATTGGATTGTGATTGGGAATATAAGAGACTATGGACACTAATAATAATAATGTGCATAAGCATTTTGGGCCAGTTGTTTGGGCCCAACGAGTTATTATTGCTAGTGGGCCAAGTCATTACATTCGGTATTAGAGCCAATCACTAGCCGAAAGTGTCACGCCCCGGGGTCGAAACTGCGACCCGGGCTCGCCAACAGATCCGCCATCTGTACGGAAACTGCCGTACAGACGAAGCGTCTACCCTGCAAAAAAAACTAAAGCTACACATGTATCAGAGCTGAAAAAGAACTAATAGCTACAGAGATCAACAGAACACCTGGATAAAAGAAAGTCCTCAATACAAAGTCTGTCTAGCTATAAGAAATAAATACAATCCTCACAAGTCTCTCAGAAATCCAGTACAAAAGTGGAATCATAAAATACACCGGGTACATCTACCTCAGACTCTCAATGCTGGTAAGGAACTAATCGGCCGCGTCCTCACCTCGATCTGCTGTCTCCGTGCGAACCAAGCCGGAACAACTGCCTCAAACCTGTCACCGCAGCGGTTGTGAGATCTACTGCAGAAGGCAGATCTCAGTGGGTACCGTCCCAATATCCACGGTATGCCCACTAAGTCAACTTGAGGCAAAACAGATAGGTATGCAGATAGATAGATAAAAGGCAAGCAGGAAAGGAACTACAGCTAATAAGTAACAACATCATGTAGAAGGAACTCTACTCTGACCCTGCTATGCATACACTAACATTGCTAATAATATGCCTCAAGTACCATGCTCGAAGGGAAAACTCATCAACGAACATGCTATGCCATCACTCTCTCAATGTCACCCAATCTCAATGACTGCCTCATAGGGTCCAGTCAAGCCTGCGCCAAACCTACTACCACCTCATCCTCACTGGGACGGGACTTACGTAGGGCGTCCCACACCGACTATCACAAGCGAACTCTAGTGTATCAACTAGTCGCATACATCGCAGCCTCGTCAGGCTCGGTATCATCATCGCACCCGGGGCGTAGCTCGAGGGGAGCGACCCCACCGAACTCAAGTATCACATCTGTCTCACTCTCTCAATATGCGGCACATGCAGGCTATAATCCACGATCAAACAGATCGGTAACTCAAAGCTCGAAGGCACAACTCAGTCGGAAAAAGAACCTCGACTCAATCATGAATAGCCCAAACACTCTCACAGCTATGTCGGAGAACCCTCAACAACTCAATCTGATAATGCACGACCATGGCTGAGTCGGGAAACCTCCACGACTCGATCTGCCGGAACCCCAAAATCCTCAAAGCTAAGTGGGAGAACCACCTCCACCACTAAATCAGAAATACATCCCATGATCTAGAATAGTCTCATCAAAAGCTCAAAACTCAAATGACACTAAAACTCATCTCAAAAGCTCAAAAAGAGACCCCTCGGCCCCCAGGCACGAGGGCAGAAGCACCCTGAACCTATGCCATACCTCTGGCGAACTCATAAGTTAAAAACCATCTTTGAAAAGGCTAATTTTCTTTCAAACAGATTTTTCTCGATTTTTAAAACGATTTGGGTGCATATATGAGGCCAACAGAACATAAAACCTAGTGTCATATAGTGTCATGAGTATGCTAAAAATAATCTGGGGCTCAAATGAATTTTCCAGAAAAACCCAGGCAACTATCAGATTTAATTACAGGAAAAAAAATAACATAATAACATGATCAACTTGCATTCAATAGCTTTAAAGGGCATTCCATAAATCTCGAAGAAATTCCAACCTACCTGGAACGCTTTCCGCAGGCAAACGCTGAAGTTGGTGAAGTGCGGCTAGCTCAAAAAGGATCTGCCGAAGTTGCTCCTTCGGCGCGCGGTTGCCTTTACCTCTGCCACAAGCTTACTGCACACCAAGTGCTCACAGCTTGTTCCAAATCCACCATAAAAATCTGCATACTAACAAAATGATTGCACACTTATTCACAAATCACCTCCTCTATTACATTCCAAAAATATCCACAGCAGCTCCCACAATTCCTTTGCACACACTCACAGCCCAAATACACACAACCAACACATCACACAGCACCAACACTTAGCATCAGCCCACCTAAAATCCACCACAACTTCAGCAGCTTACACTTAAAATACAAGCTCCAATGCATACAATAATTAATGTCCATAGCCCAATTTAAGTTCACCTCATCACCAACAGCAGACTCTAATCAATATCCACACATACAAAAACCCTTAATTCCACCCTTACACACTAGCATCACAACTGCCATAAGGAAACCACAACACCAACACCCTGCAGCCCCCTACAACACTCACACACCAAAGCTGCAGCTTAAATAAATACATGTTCACAAAACACAATGCCAAAGCACCAGCACCACCAGACCAAAGCCACACTCAATTCCATAGCACCCACACGCACAGCCCTCGCACAGGAAAAATCTGCGCGCGCTGCTCACAGTCGGCTCCAATCTCGGAAGCAAATCTGCGCCTTGTAACTCAACAAAACCCAAGAAAAGTTGCAGACAAACCCAATGAGATCGGCTAAACACAACACGAAAAAGAACATCCAAACATGGGGTAAAACCAGCCCACACGCTTGCCGATCGCTCGCTGCAGCTCGCGCGCCACTGCCGCGGCCGCGCTGCTGCTGCCGCTGGCCGCGCTGTTGCAGCCAACGCGCGGCGCCAGGCCCGCCGCGCGCGCTGCCCTGGCGCGTGCCGCGCGGCGCCTAGTGCACGCCGCCCGGCGCAAGGGGCTGCCGCAGCCTACCACGAGGCTCCCTGGGCCGCTGCGCGGCGCATGGGCCCGCCGCGCGGCGGCCCAGCCCGCTACGGGCGCGCTCAGCGCGCTTGCAGTGCGCCCGCGCGGCGCGCCAGCGTGCCCGCGCGGTGCCTGTGCAGCGCCCGCGCGGCGCCTGCGCAGCGCCCTGTGCGCTTGCCGCGCGCCCACGCGGCGCCCTGCGCAGCGCCCGCGTGGCGCCCTGCTGCGCACACCCGCGCAGCAGAGCGCACCAGCCGCGCACGCACCCTTGTGCGCGCGCGCGGCTCCCCCTGCCGCGGTCTTCCCAGCATCACGAGCCTCCATGGACAAGCAGTCCAGAGCAACACCCAGCTCACACCCCCTCTCAACCGAGCTCTCAACCTATCTCTAAAAAAAACCAACAGCAACATACCTCAACAAGCCGCCGCGCGCGCCGCTCGTCGCGCTCACCGCTCGGCCCACACGGCTTCTAGGAGGAAGTCCCACCATCAAGGCTCATCCATTCCATCTCTATTCCTTCTTCTCTTCTTCTTCTTCTTCCTTCTTTTCCCTCTTTCTCTCCTTCCTCTGTTCTTTCTTTTTTCCTCTGTTTCAACAAGTGAGGGAGATGATGACGTGGAGCTCCTTAATTAGGAGATGCCTAATTAATAAGGAGAGGGGGTGGTTGGTAGCATTTAATGCACTTTAATGCACTACAAAAAAAAATATCCCAACTCACGCCTTAATTCCATTTCTCAATAATCCACTCCTTTCATTCCTTCTCTACAACACAAGCAAAACCCAAATAATTCAACTAATTAAATTAATTAATTAAATAATCCAACAAAAGCCCCCTGTCAACTCACTTTTCGCCCTCGGGGCCTCCGCACGGGTCCGAAACCTCCCGAACTCCGCTGAAATCTGAAAATACACATGTCCACAGCTTTTTCTCCTCAAACAGCTCAACCGTGGAGTCGGGGTGCTCAATCCAAAAACCGGCTCCAAAACTGCCAGTTCCAACTCACTTTTCGCCTTCGGATTCTCCGTGTCAGTCCGGAACCTCCCGAACTCCGCTGTAACCATAAAGTACACCTGTTCCAGGTATTTCCAAATTTTCTGCACACCACCGTGGAGTCGGTGCTTTCCCAAAACCAGTTCTCTATCGGCGCACAATGCCCGAAAAATTTCGATTCAAACTGGGGCTTCCGCATCGGTCTGACTCAACCCGAACTCATCTGAAGACACATAAGGAACATGCTCGAGGCGATTTCTCCGCACCACGCCATCTTGCGAGGTCGGTGCGCTATACGAAATCCCGGTATTCTACACTCTCCCCTCCTTAAAAAGGGTTTCGTCCTCGAAACCAGAATAAATCTATAACTCAGGAGGGGGGTCTCGATCAAATGGGAAAATAGGAGTTCCTCAACTCATCCTCAGGCTCTCAGGTGGTCGCTCTCACTCACCACGATGACTCCATCGAACCTTCACCAAAGGTATAACTCCCTTGTTGTTCCTTAGCAACTAAAATGCTCAAAGCTCCACAATACACTTTCACATCCAGCAACCGGGGAAGGAGTTCAATATCGGGAACAACGCTCAACCCTTAGCTCTCAATTCCAAGTTCCAAAAGCAGCGACCACTGATCGAACACCTCATTCCAAGGTTGCACTGCTCGTCTAGACAAGGCGTAACTGACCATAAGTCCTCACCGGGATGATGATATACCTAATCAATCATATAGCTCCAATAACTCTGTCCACCGGCGTTGCCTCAACCAAAATTCTCCTGAGTAACCAAGTACCTCAGGTTCAGGGTCTAGGGATAACTCCATGCTCTCTCTATCACTGGCAATCATCCACACCCACGCCGGTATCCTCATCAGCTTTGTCTCTTCCGAGCTACACTGGCCTTGCGTAGTCCAAGAGCTTCTGACCTCTGTCATTAACATAGGCTAATTCCCAACGGCATCACTCTTCGTTGGGTCCTCTGACACTCCTGCAGCTGAAAACACAAGGTCCAAAAACAAAACCTTCAGAGTCAATGCAATTCTCTCAACTTAGCAAACAACTTCTCCTCTCATAGAAGTTGCAGCATAGTCTTCAAGTGCTCCTCATGCTCTACGTCGCCTCAGAAGTAGATCCAAATGCCCACCACGGGTACTACTACCAACCCGTCCAACATAACTGGAATACTCAATTTCCTCAAATCCTAAAGGCGGCAGGGCATCCACCAATCCACCTGACTATGCTGTAAGCTCACAATGCCCCTACCGAGTCCTGAACACCATCAGGGCACAGCCCTCGGCTGTAAAGTTCCATAAAGCAATCAAACTCACAAGGGCACTGCCGAAATACACTCCAAACCTGTCTGTGCTCAAATCATCAAGGAACCCTCACTATTGTGTACCCACAACGTGGCACTGGGTTACACAGACCTCTCGATCCATCAGATCCCGCAACTGCACTATCAGCTCTCACTCTCTGTCTCGCAGGTGATACTCCAGTAGGTGCTACCAAGTCGGCGCAGTTTCCAAAACCACATCTATCACTATCTCGATCTCAATCTCACTAAACGGCGGCTTCAATATCAGATCTGGTAGACTCTCACCCGGGATCACATGGCGATAAAGATAATCTTTAGTCCCGGTGCCACCGTAGGCACCTCCTCTACGGTCGCTAGCAAAGCGATACGACCACAACTCAACCTCTGTCGTGCACTAGCTTCCTCTATAAACACACTCCTTCTGTCCAGGTCCACAGAGGGTCAATGTCCTCTCTCGACAATCCATGATAGCATAACAATGGGGTAATCCCATCCCTACCAACCTTAAATCAACAACTCAAAACTGATGTAGGACCAACAACTCCATGGATCAAATCCAAGGTCCTGACTGCACTGGGCAGGACTGGAAACACTCATCCGTGTGCTATACGTGATCTGGAACCTGATCCTCATGTGCACAAGCCAACAGTCCCATCTCTGGCCCATGCGAAGCTACCCATGCTTTACTGAAACATGCACAAGCGGTGTCGGTTGTTGGGTTATATGTAATACGGATCTAAATAGGGGAAAAAACACCTAGAGGGGGGTGAATAGGTGTAAACGTATAAACACTCAAAAAATCGTTGCGATAAAACCCAATGCGGAAATAAAAATAATACGCAAGATTTTTACGTGGAAAACTCCATCACCGGAGTAAAAAACCACGGGACCGATAACACGGCAGAAATCCACTAGAATTAAAACACGTACAAGGTGATTTACCGTACACACTTACGACTCAACCTTTTCATACGCTCCTAGAGGATCTTCTCCGCTCGCTCCGCGACGCTTCTCGAATCCACGATCTGCGCCCAACGCCGAATCCACGGCGTCCAACGTCGAATCCACGACGTCCGACCGAATCCACGGTCTTCACCCAATAGCACCCTTCGAATCCACGAACGTGCCTCGCTCCGAATCCACGAGAGTGGTTGAACCTTGAATCCACAAGGACACGCGAATCCACGCGCCGATTTTTGGGGTAAATCGTTGTTTTGGGTGGTGATGATCCGCCGAATACTTAGATCAAAGATAGATCGGAAATACCATCTAAGTATTCATTAGTTTGATTCAACTCGAGATGTGAGTATGAAAACCTAGAATCAAACTAATCAATATAGATGAAGAAACATAGAGTATTCTCTAATGATTTCCTTTCTTCTCTATATGTGGATCTATAGCCGTATAAAATGGTATATGAAAATGACGGCTATGTGGATTGACCCTAGAAAAAGAGTCATAGGGTCTATTTATAGGTTAGAAACCCTAGGAAGGAGATAAGAATCAAAAACCTAACATTTCTGGAAATTTTACGGACGGCGATCCGGATCGGACTAGCTAGGATCCGGATCGTCGTAACGAGACAGCCAGTTCCAGAAAAATGAAGGTTCGGGATCCGGATCGAAGTGCACGATCCGGATCGTTCATACAGTTTACCAAACATCAACGTTCGGGATCCGGATTGCGAAGCATGATCCGGATCGTTCAAGGAAAATGGTAAACTCACTGTTCGGGATCCGGATCATGAGACTACGATCCGGATTGAACTGGTGTATGAACGAACCACCTTCGGGATCCGGATCGAACAACCTGATCCGGATCCTGAACATGTCCCAAGTCCAGTTTTTGATTTTTATGCAATGAAAGATTCTTCCAAGTGTTTCTACACTACAAGAAGTATTCGGATCACACAAAATATTTAGTTAAACGTACCTGATCCTTTTGAATTCTTCTTTCTTGAGATTGAGTTAAATGATCCAACTTTCTTCACCTTCAATCTTCAAGACTTGAGACTTTCACGAAACTACGCCAACTCAAATTCCGTAACAATCTCCCCCTTTGGCGGTTTCGTGACAAAACATAGATCCACTAAAGAAAATTCAAAAAGATATTTTTGTTGCTATCACCATACAACAAAAATTTACAATGGAGATCCAAAAATTTAAAAACATGAGATAAACTCCTAAAACAGACTCTAGACTTAGACATCTGTACTCTCTGCACAAAGAAATCATTCTTGACAAAAAGAGATCGTTAGATACCTCAAGAATATTTAGCATACAAAACCTAGTACAGAGACAGAGTTTATCTAATCATCATGACATTTGAGAATTCAGATATGTAAGAGAATCAAAATTAAAAACCAACATATCTTCTATGCATTCAAAAACCAAATGTCAAAATGTTAGTCCAACATCAACTTGTTAGTTATATTACATGCCCAAATAGTTAGTCGAATAGTTAGTCGAGACATGCAAACAATCACAAGATGAAAACCAAAGTTGAAGTTGAGATCATACTTACCTTGATATACACAAAATCTTCATCATCAAGATTTTCACAATCATTGTTCAAGTTCCCTTACCTTGATGTTCATCATCATTCATTGTTCATTGTTCAAAGTTTGTTCATTGTTCAAAGTTCTCTCTAACTCTCTCCCCCTTTTTGTCACAAAATAAAGCCAAAATTACAAAATTTAAGGAGAGTTAAATGGTTCACAATCAAGAAAAACCTGAGAACTAAAATTAAAACTTAAAACTTAAAAACCTGCAATATTAACGATAAGGGTTAGAGCATAAAAGATCAAGCCAAATCAGAACTATCTGAGCTAGTATCGTCTATCTTGTTCAAGATTCCTTTCAGCATTCGCGATAATTTGGAACATCTCTTTTTGATCTGTTTGTGGTCAGCAGCCATTTGTCGGAGACCTAATGCCAATTTCTCTTGCTCAGCAGAAAGTCTTCTTTGGTCCTGATGAATGGCGGCCAATACAGTAGCTGCTAGAGCGTTTCTCTTGGAAGTCGCTGGACGAGTTGTAGAGGCAGATGATGCATGCTGGTCTTCAGTCCATACGAATTCGCTAGGTACAGAGTATGCTCTAGAGAGGGATTCAGTACTTTGAATTCCACTTCCATCTTCATTTTCCTTAATCCTAGCCGAGCTGACAAAGTCTTGTGGAGGTGCTTGCCTATCAGCTGGTTGCTCAATGGAGATTCCTCGAGCACTTCCTCTCTTGCGAGCAACACTTTTTCTCCTTGTCTTCCCTGAAGTCTCTTCCATTGGAGCTTTCCCTTTTTCAGCAGCAGTAGGCGGAGCCTTCGATGTTTCCGCAGGCGCTTTTCCCTTTGAAGCAGTGGGAACAGACGTTGCTTCAACTTGCAGTTCATCCCAGTCAATTGATTCCGTTTCAGATTCTGTATCGGAATCATCCTTAGCTTTCTTCGCTTTCTTAGCCTTCTTAGCCCTCTTGGGCTTGACGGTGTCTCTCGTATGTACCATAGCAGCAAGTAGGAAAACAATCCAAGTGATCACCATTGCTAATGGTTTCGTGAGAAAAGAAATCCTGTGTAGACCAACTCAAGAACACATGAAAAATTGTTAATTTTCAAAAATTGAAAAAATTGTATCCAACGAATCATTATCATGTAGAGAGACTAAGAATCAAATTAGTTTTGCAAAAGAACTTTTAAAAATAGATCAATTGCATGATTTTCGAAAATCCCTATTATATGCCCTAAAACCGAAATTTTAGAAATCGAAGCCTAAAAATCCGTTAATCAGGAGAATACCTAGCATATAATCAAAACTAATCTACCCAGAGTTCTTATTTCAAAAGAAATTTGATCAAAAACCATCCACAAACAAAGTTGATCCAAGAAATTCATCACGTTTGAGGAGGAGAAGAGAAAAACGGTGAAAAACCGAGATTTTGATCAATAAAACTTACTTGGAGTTGAAGAACCTGAGTTTGAAAGCTTCCAGGAAGGATGAAATCTAGAGAGAGAGGCTCTGGAAACTTCGGAACAAAAGATTGGAGTAAAGAAATCAAAAACCCCTTTCGTTCCTTATAAAACCTAGCCGCGATCCGGATCAGTTCATAACTGCGATCCGGATCGGCTACCCGCAGTGAGAAACTGCGTTCGGGATCCGGATCGGCAGATACAATCCGGATCGTCAGCCCGCAGAAGAATTCCTGCGTTCGGGATCCGGATCATCTAGCCCGATCCGGATCGGCCCCAACTTTTTCTTTAGAAAATTTCAGAGAAATTCAGGAAAATCCAGAAAAAGATTGTAAGCACAAATGTGTATCAACTTTAAACAAGAATCATCGTTTCATACAACAAGAATTAGATTATGCCAAATCTATCAATAATATCCAAAAATGAAACGAAAATTTACAAAAATTAAATCCCTTAAAGTTGAACACCTTCAGTCACATCTAACTTGATCTTATGAGTAATGCCTTTATCAAATCATCAATTCAGTAAAGAAAATGAAATACAAAGATCAATAGATGTTTGAAATCTCAAATATAGTAGATATTATATCTAGACAATCTGTTGAAGAGAGTGGCTCTTTGAGCATCTTTCATTAAAAACCCACCTTATACCAACCTTGAAATTTGACAGAGTCTGGTATTTCAACATGCATTTTACTTAATCAAAAATTTGAACAACCATGCTTGGTATACATGTGGTAGCTGCACACAATACTCGGACGACCGAGGTGGTAGCTCTTTCCTCCATGTGGTGGTAGTTTTCACACTCCTCATTGGGATGTAACTCTTTCCACATCTTTTGAGCATTTTACCTTTTCTATGACTCCCCCTCAATTGGCTATCAATTATTTAAGATATAAAGTATTCAACCAAATATTGATCTCGATTTCATACTCGACTAAGCAGCCAAATAAGATAATGACTATACCAAGAGATCATAGAGAGAGAAATTGACTTTGATCACTTTAGAAGATGATTTAATTAACATAAATGATCATTGCAACAGAGAAATATTATGATGGCAAAAGCATAATAAATTTCTAAATGTGCGAAAAGATGCAATTAAAGTCAATTATGATCTATGCTCAATTAATGTCCTATGTACAAACATAGATAATGAACAAAACAAATACAAAACCTATCCTAAGCAAAGATTTCAAAAGGAAGATTATTTCAAAGAAAGCATCCCAATTGCTTTTCGTAAATGAATAAAACGTTTTTGATCCAAAGGTTTTGTTAGAATGTCAGCTAATTGATCCTCAGTTGAAATATATGAAAGTTGAAGAGTATTTGATTCAACTAGCTCTCTAAGAAAATGATATCTAAGTTCAATATGTTTTGTTCTAGAGTGCAACACAGGGTTTTTAGAAATGTTAATAGCACTAGTGTTGTCACAAAGTATTGTTACCGAAGATGCTGAAATGCGGAAGTCGCTCAGTACGCTTTTCATCCAAATGAGTTGAGTTGAGCAACTTCCAGCTGAAATGTATTCCGCTTCGGCAGTCGAGAGTGCTATGCAATTCTGCTTTTTACTGTGCCATGCAACAAGACAATGGCCAAGATAGAAGCATGCACCACTCGTGCTTTTCCGATCATCCACTGATCCTGCCCAATCGGCATCTGAGTATCCAACAATATCCAAACTTGTTCCCATAGGATACCAAATTCCGAAATTAATTGATCCTTTGATATACCGGATGATCCTTTTCACCGCTTTCAGGTGAACCTCCTTTGGTGCTGATTGATATCTCGCGCAAATCCCAACACCAAAAGATATATCCGGGCGACTAGCCGTGAGGTAAAGTAGACTTCCAATCATACTTCGATACAATTTCTCGTCTACATTCTCACTATGTGATTCACTTCCAAGTCCCTTGTGGCTAGTTCCCATTGGAGTCGGAAAATCTTTACAATTTTCTAGATCAAACTTTTTGACCAACTCCATAGCATACTTGGATTGACTCAAGTGAATACCTTCATCATTTTGTTTAATTTGCAATCCAAGAAAATAAGTCAATTCGCCCATCATGGACATCTCAAATTCGCTTTCCATGGTCTCCGCGAATTTAGAAGCATCGTTATCTCTTGTTGCGCCAAATACTATGTCATCGACATATATTTGTGCTACAATGAAATTGTTTTGATAATGCTTCACAAAGAGAGTCCTATCAGCTCCCCCTCGAGTATAGCCCTTCTCCAAAAGGTGCTTTGTTAACCTTTCGTACCATGCTCGCGGTGCTTGTTTCAGACCGTAAAGAGCCTTTTTCAAACGAAAAACATGGTTAGGTTGTTTATGATCTACAAAACCTTTCGGTTGAGCCACATAAACTTCCTCATTTAAAAACCCATTTAGAAATGCGCTCTTAACGTCCATTTGAAATAATTTGATTTTAAAATGACAAGCAATAGCAAACAGTATACGAATGGACTCGAGTCTAGCTACAGGGGCGAATGTTTCGTCAAAGTCTATACCTTCTACTTGAGAGTAGCCTTGAGCAACTAATCGTGCCTTGTTCCTGATGATAGTACCATCCTCATTTTTCTTGTTCTTGAAGATCCATTTGGTACCTATCACATTGTGTTGCTTTGGAGGCTTCGTTAATTCCCAGACTTTGTTTCGCTCAAATTGATGAAGCTCTTCCTGCATTGCTTTAATCCAGTAGTCATCCTGAAGAGCTTCATCTAAGTTCTTTGGTTCGATTAAAGATACGTAGCAAGCGAATCCACAAACCAACTGCCTCCGAGTTCTGACTCCTTCTTGTGGATCTCCAATAATATTCGATTCCGGATGATCCTTGGAGATTCGTAACGTTTGTTGAAGCGGAGTACTCGGAGATCTATGAGATGATTCCTGCACATCAGATAAACTAGAAGAACCATTAGATGCATCATTACTATTGGAAGTATTATTATGAGAAGATGCACTAGCAGGAGAATCATCATCTAGAGAGATATCGAGGGTAGATTTTCCAGTTTCAAAGTGAAAAGCTTCATCTACTTTAACATTTATAGATTCTACGATCGTCTTAGATTCAATGTTAAATACTCGATATGCTCTGCTATTCGTAGAATAACCCAGAAAGATCCCTTCATCACTTCGAGAGTCGAACTTTCTAAGATTTTCACGGTCACGTAAAATGTAACATCGACTCCCGAAGACACGAAAATATTTGATATTGGGTTTTCTACTAAACCACAGCTCATATGGTGTATTTAAAGTTCCTGGGCGCAAGTAAACTCTATTAATGACATAGACAGCGGTGTTCACAGCTTCAGCCCAAAAATGTAGCGGCAAATTCCGGCTATGAAGCATCACACGCGCCATCTCTTGAACAACCCTGTTCTTGCGCTCAACAACACCATTCTGCTGAGGTGTATAGGGTGCCGAGAATTCATGTTTGATTCCATTTGAAGTGCAAAAATCAATAAATTTTGAATTTATGAATTCTCCACCTCTATCACTTCTAACACGAATGATCTTTTCATTCTTTTCAATCATAATACGATAGCAAATCTCATGAAAAGAGTCAAACGTATCAGCTTTCTCTTTTAAAAATGCTACCCATGAAAACCGAGAGAAATCATCAACCAATAAAAAGATGTACCATTTACCTCCCAAAGATGGTTGACGGGTCGGCCCCATTAAGTCCATGTGCAAAAGTTCCAAGGGCCGTTTTGTACCAACGTGGTTCAAGTTCTTGTGTGCAGTCCTAGACTGTTTTCCCTTTTGGCAACCACCACACACAACGTTTTGTTTAAATACAAGCTTTGGAATCCCCTTGACCACGTCCTTGTTTGAAATTCTAGTAAGTTCCTTAAAATTTAAGTGACCTAGCCTTTCATGCCAAAGAGTTTCATTATTCAAAGCGGCTAAGTTACAATTTTTAGAAAATTTATTAGGAACAACATAACAATTGTTTTCAGATCTAACCCCTTTTAGAAAGAAGACATGGTCCTTATCAGTTACAACGCATTCAACCGATGAAAAGTTAACTGAAAAACCATTGTCGCAAAGTTGACTTATGCTTATGAGGTTAGTCTTAAGGCCATCAACAAATAAGACGTTTTTCAAAATCGGGCCTTCTGGAATAGCTACCGTCCCTTTTCCAACAATTTTGGAAGATCGACCGTCTCCGAAAACAACGTGTCCTCCAGAGATTTTCTCAAGACTTTGAAAACTATTTTTGTCACCGGTCATGTGACGGGAACACCCGCTATCCAGATACCAAGACGAACTATCATATGCATGCAAGGAAACATTGGAAACAAGACAAGGGAAAATTTCACCTTTGCGCACCCAAACCCTTTTGGAGTGCGTCGGTAATGGTCGAGAAGTTATATGCCTAGGTGAAGGCGTCTTGTTATAGCGATTGTTGTTCCTTGATGTAATCGTCTTGCGCGATGAACTACCAAATCTCTTTTCATTTGAAAAGTTTTGCTTTGATTTTCGGGGAGGAGCCATTTTGGTAGTTGTTGCAAGAGGTCTTTGAGATGAGCGTTCGACTCCCGTCTTGCAATATCTTCTTATGTGCCCTGAAACACCACAACGAAAACATACCTTAGATCTTGACGATCCCAAAGAGGATGAAGTAGGTTTGTTGTCGTTGTTTGTCTTGAATTCCGGTGTCGGAGGAGGAGATACCGACTGAGGCACAAAAACTGTCTCACTCGAACTTGGACTGTTTCCAGTTTGAGTGTATCCGAGGCCGAACCTATTTGATTGACCAAGACCAAGAAGTCTATCCAACTTACTCCTTCCTGAAGAGAATCGCTGTAAGTCATTCTTGAGTTGGAAAATGGTCTTTGTCATTTCCAGGTTATCCTGTCGAGCCTCGTTGTAGAGCTTTGAGAAGTGATTCGCGTTATCCACCAGATTTGTATGTTCCTTCTCAAGTTGCTCATTGGACTCTTGAAGGGAAGCATTTTCTTTTATCAGGTTTTCCCTTTCCACTTCAAGAGCGTTTGAGAGAGAAGTCGCTCTTTTTGCTTCTTCTTCGAGATCATGCACTCTCCCTTTCAAACTCTTGTTTTGCTTAGCCACTTTCTTTGAGTCCCTCAAAAGTCTGTGGTAGGCTAGAGCAAAATCTTCACCTTCCGAATCATCCGATTCGTTGTCCGTTGCATTCTTTTCAACAGTGGAGTTGGACAACGACTCAGATGTACTTGCCATAAAGCACATGAAGGGTGAAGATACGGACGCGTGGAATGCGGTGGAGCTCTTTTCTTCATCACTCGAAGACGACTCATTTGACGTTGAGTTGTCATCCCAAGTGACGACTTGCATCGCCTTCTTCTTTGCCGGATACTTGTTAGGACACTCCGTTGCAATGTGGCCGTAGCCTCGACATTTGAAGCATTGTAGTTGTCCTTCTGAGCTTTTCTTATCCTTTGAGAAGTTCTCTTGCTTTCTTGACTTGTAACCTGAAGTACCCTTGCCTTTGTTCGACTTTCCGAAGGATGGAGATTTGCTTGAATTACCCCTTCGAAAGTTGCGGCGAAACTTCCTTGTCAAGAGAGCGAGCTGCTTCTCAAATTCCTCCATAGAAAGGTTCTCGTCATCGTCTGAGGAGGATGTATCCGCGTCTTCTTCCTTAGTTGTTTTCAACGCATAACCTGAAGACTTAGAAGTGGATGCCTTTCCAGGAGAATTGTTAGTAGTAAATGTCATTTCATAAGTTTGTAATGAACCAACTAATTCTTCTACACGTATTTCGTCTGGGTGTTTAATAGTTTCAATGGCAGTAACCTTTGGGCGAAATCGTTCAGGAAGAGTTCTTAAGATTTTTCTTACAATCTTAAATTCTGGAATCTTCTCTCCCAGATTAGCACATGAGTTTACGATGTCTTGCAATCGTGTATAGTAGTCCGTGAAAGATTCATTTTCTGCCATTAAGATAGAGTCAAACTTGCTCGTAAGCATTTGCAGTTTCTGAATCTTCACGAGGTTAGTTCCCTCATGTGTAACCTGAAGAACATCCCAGATTTCTTTCGCAGTCTCACATGCCGAGACGCGAGAGAATTCAGTTTGAGATAAGGCATTAAAAATAGCATTAATTCCCTTGTCATTGTAAGAAGATGAATCTAACTCTTCCTTGGTCCATTTCGACCTAGGTTTTAAGGTGCGAACATCACCATTAAATTCAGTTGGATTAGACCATCCTAATTCAATTGATTGCCACACCCGTTCGTCGATGGAAATTAAAAAGGCTTTCATCCGTACTTTCCAGTACGCATAATTAGTTCCATCGAAGAATGGGGGTCGGTTGATGTTTCCACCTTCAACCATTGTTTACAACCCTATTCCCGCTCTGATACCACTTGTTGGGTTATATGTAATACGGATCTAAATAGGGGAAAAAACACCTAGAGGGGGGTGAATAGGTGTAAACGTATAAACACTCAAAAAATCGTTGCGATAAAACCCAATGCGGAAATAAAAATAATACGCAAGATTTTTACGTAGAAAACTCCATCACCGGAGTAAAAAACCACGGGACCGATAACACGGCAGAAATCCACTAGAATTAAAACACGTACAAGGTGATTTACCGTACACACTTACGACTCAACCTTTTCATACGCTCCTAGAGGATCTTCTCCGCTCGCTCCGCGACGCTTCTCGAATCCACGATCTGCGCCCAACGCCGAATCCACGGCGTCCAACGTCGAATCCACGACGTCCGACCGAATCCACGGTCTTCACCCAATAGCACCCTTCGAATCCACGAACGTGCCTCGCTCCGAATCCACGAGAGCGGTTGAACCTTGAATCCACAAGGACACGCGAATCCACGCGCCGATTTTTAGGGTAAATCGTTGTTTTGGGTGGTGATGATCCGCCGAATACTTAGATCAAAGATAGATCGGAAATACCATCTAAGTATTCATTAGTTTGATTCAACTCGAGATGTGAGTATGAAAACCTAGAATCAAACTAATCAATATAGATGAAGAAACATAGAGTATTCTCTAATGATTTCCTTTCTTCTCTATATGTGGATCTATAGCCGTATAAAATGGTATATGAAAATGACGGCTATGTGGATTGACCCTAGAAAAAGAGTCATAGGGTCTATTTATAGGTTAGAAACCCTAGGAAGGAGATAAGAATCAAAAACCTAACATTTCTAGAAATTTTACGGACGGCGATCCGGATCGGACTAGCTAGGATCCGGATCGTCGTAACGAGACAGCCAGTTCCAGAAAAACGAAGGTTCGGGATCCGGATCGAAGTGCACGATCCGGATCATTCATACAGTTTACCAAACATCAACGTTCGGGATCCGGATTGCGAAGCATGATCCGGATCGTTCAAGGAAAATGGTAAACTCACTGTTCGGGATCCGGATCATGAGACTACGATCCGGATTGAACTGGTGTATGAACGAACCACCTTCGGGATCCGGATCGAACAACCTGATCCGGATCCTGAACATGTCCCAAGTCCAGTTTTTGATTTTTATGCAATGAAAGATTCTTCCAAGTGTTTCTACACTACAAGAAGTATTCGGATCACACAAAATATTTAGTTAAACGTACCTGATCCTTTTGAATTCTTCTTTCTTGAGATTGAGTTAAATGATCCAACTTTCTTCACCTTCAATCTTCAAGACTTGAGACTTTCACGAAACTACGCCAACTCAAATTCCGTAACATCGGCATCTACAAGCTCTAAATCCAATGACTAAAGGAAGACCACACCAGGTAAGACATAATCCACTATCCTGGTGCCCTCTAACCATCTGCACAATGTTATCCACTAAATGCTGGTGGCCATCACTCTATCTGCCTCGGCATCACGGCTCTATCGGCCTGCCAGTGAGTCGGATGAACCTCTTTATCCTGAAAGGGTAGTGGGGTGCTGTCACAAGCGGCAACCCTGAGCACTACTCTGGGACACTCTGCCTGAAGACGTCCTGATTATCCACATGAAAAACATCGCCCTTGCCTGAGGTCACACTATGGCGATGAATTCGGCCCACTGCATAAAACACACTCATCCTGACACTACCGCTGGTGCCTCGATCCATTCGACTATCCCAAAATCAGGCGATACTGGACGTCTCTCTCTGGAGCTGATCCCTCGCTGTCCGTCCCTCTCGGACATGATCACTGATCCTCGGTCAATCCATCGAGCATGCCCAATCGCTGCATCTAAGGTCGGCACTCGCCGAGAATGAACAAAGAGATAGATATCCCGATGCAGTCCCTTCTCAAACATAATCAACCTCTAAGCCTCATCCTTGGCGACAAGGGGTACACTGCTCAACCGTCGCGGAGACTCGCTCCAGGTCATCAACTGCGCTCCCGGTGGTCCAACAGGACGAACTCGACGCCACCGACTCTCGGCGTCCTTATCCAAAAGTGCATAGCCAAATGCACCTGGTGCTTCCCCTGGATGAATAAATCTTCCAAATAACTTTTCCATAGCAGCAATCCAGTTCTCGGCCTCCCAAGGCTCCAAACTCGGACCCAAAATCTACAGGGGATGGAGCTGGACGAAGTACACAACTGATCGGCAATCACTTGCTGCTCCTGCGATATCCACAGTGCGGTCTGAGCCAAAATCGATGATGTCGCGGCCGGAGGTACTATTGGCGATACCATAAGAGATGCTCACTACTCGAGCATACGTATCCCGCGCTCCATGTTCTCTTCCTGGCGCCGCATCGCCTCGGTCACCTGGCTACCTGGGCCCGTAACTCTCAGACCTTACTCTGCTCTGTCCATTCAGCCTCCCGTTGTTCGGGCTCCTCATCCGGGGTCAAACACGCCCTCGCCGCTGCACTGCGTCTCGGAAGCATCGAAAACCACTGCAACAGAACAAACATTAGGACCAAAACTCTCTCGACCCAATCAAGCGAAAGTCAATAACATGTTACCCATACTAAAGCATTATGTTGTCTGCAACCAACATAATCATCTTTAGAGAAATAACATGTAAGATCACTCGCCCCAATCCTCTGGGGGAGGTATAGACTCAATCAGGACTCTCGCTAAAGTCATGTCTCTCACGACAGTCATCCTAATGTCAAACCAATAGCTTAGGGTCTCTAAGTCCTCAACGACCTATATTCCTAGGCTCCGATAACACCTAAATCCGTCACGCCCCGGGGTCGAAACTGCGACCCGGGCTCGCCAACAGATCCGCCATCTGTACGAAAACTGCCGTACAGACGAAGCGTCTACCCTGCAAAAAAAACTAAAGCTACACATGTATCAGAGCTGAAAAAGAACTAATAGCTACAGAGATCAACAGAACACCTGGATAAAAGAAAGTCCTCAATACAAAGTCTGTCTAGCTATAAGAAATAAATACAATCCTCACAAGTCTCTCGGAAATCCAGTACAAAAGTGGAATCATAAAATACACCGGGTACATCTACCTCAGACTCTCAATGCTGGTAAGGAACTAATCGGCCGCGTCCTCACCTCGATCTGCTGTCTCCGTGCGAACCAAGCTGGAACAACTGCCTCAAACCTGTCACCGCAGCGGGTGTGAGATCTACTACAGAAGGCAGATCTCAGTGGGTACCGTCCCAATATCCACGGTATGCCCACTAAGTCTACTGGAGGCAAAACAGATAGGTATGCAGATAGATAGATAAAAGGCAAGCAGGAAAGGAACTACAACTAATAAGTAACAACATCATGTAGAAGGAACTCTACTCTGACCCTGCTATGCATACACTAACACTGCTAATAATATGCCTCAAGTACCATGCTCGAAGGGAAAACTCATCAACGAACATGCTATGCCATCACTCTCTCAATGTCACCCAATCTCAATGACTGCCTCATAGGGTCCAGTCAAGCCTGCGCCAAACCTACTGCCACCTCATCCTCACTGGGACGGGACTTACGTAGGGCGTCCCACACGGACTATCACAAGCGAACTCTAGTGTATCAACTAGTCGCATACATCGCAGCCTCGTCAGGCTCGGTATCATTATCGCACCCGGGGCGTAGCTCGAGGGGAGCGACTGTAAGAAAATATACGGATATGCGCAGCGGAAGAAAGAAACGCAATTAAAATTTTTCTTAAACCAAAGATCACCTCATGTTTTGTTTTAGATCGTAAAAAGGTAATATAATTGATCTTATCAATTAGGATTTAATTTTTACCTTGCGCGGGTCGAGATCACCGCGATGCCGACGATCGTTGGTAAAAATTGTTCGTCCTTGCTAGCCGCGCACGCGCCCGGCCTCTACTCGCGTCCACACGGAATCACGCCCTTGATCGAAATAGTCGATCGCCTTGATTCGCGATCTGATCACGAATTAACTTTTGCGTCAATATAAGGAGGATGAATCAATCTTCTAATTGTGCTAGCAATCTTCCGAAGATCGAGAACGATGAATTAATTATGGAGGACTTGAGGAAGAGGGAGAGGATAGGCGGCTAGGGTTTTCTTATTCCCTTTTTTTCTCTCTATTAAAATATGTCACATGTGACATATATTTATAATGAGAAAACCCTAATCCTAATTCTAATCCTAATCGAATCCTAATCCGATTGGATTATCCATTATCCTTAAGTTAGTTTCAATATGAATCGAATCCGAATCCTAATTCGATTCGTGTGTAACATTTACACATAAGTCCTCAAAATATTTACTAATGATTAGTAAATACACCATGCAACTTTTGCACTTAAATACCTCTAATTTATAATAATTGCAAATTAGTCCTTTTACTAATAAATTAGTAAACTTTAGTATTGTGATTATAATTAATCCATTCTATAAACTTCTTTATCATCTCCATAATATCGATCATGCGCGATTTCTTATGTGTGTGACCTTATAGGTTCAATTCTGTCTGGTAGTGAGATATGATGCGATCCCCATCGGCATCATCATCGAAACTCTTTTTGATGGATCAAACACTTTTGATTCTTCCCTCGTATAATAATTATTCGCCTATAATTATTCTTATTGGTTCCCACAATCCACCAGTGACGCCTAGCAGCATATAGTGGCAATCCAGTCAGAAGTGAATATTGGACTGAACCTCTAGGTGCAGTTACCGTACAATACAATCCTTCTATCGCATAGTCCCAACTGAGTGGAGGTCATGGAATACTCGTCAAACCCCATCACCCGTTATATGACAAATTTGATAGGACAGAAGCTCATATGGTTACTCTTGGAAACACCTTTCCATAAACCATATTACCCCGGCCGAGGATTTCTGAGCTTTGCTTTACAAATAGCATAGGACTAATTATCTCTCTACCGAGAGCGATAGATCCCCTGTAAACAAACACCCATTCCTAATATGAACCGACTGCAGCCAACATATACTACTAAGACCCATGACTAGGATCAGAGTTTATTGCATAGTCAAACTACAGTAGCCTCATATTGAATGGCCGTGGTGTCGCAGGTCTAAGGATCAGTTATACCACTGCAACATCGAATCAGTTACTGACGAATGAGTAGACATCCATGTAACTATTCGTAATTGGTCACGCTCAGTGCCCTTGTTCTCTAACAACCACCTGCACGTTCGCTCCAGTGTCCCCACACTGATGACTTGAGACTCGTCATCCTAAAAGAGAGCGGCACATACATCAATCTTACCAGATCAATCATCGTCCCCATGATGATCCTCTGATTGAGAGCATTTATGACTTAATCACCAATAATATGTATCTCAAATTCTTAACTGTTAAGAATATACATTATCATCTCATTAATTCAAAGGACGATTCATGGACACATTAAACATGAATGGCATAAAATACCGAAATAATAATAAAGATCAAGTACAAATATGTCCCATATAAAAAAATGCGTCAACCTAATAGGCTTTTGGGGCATACAACTAACAATCTCCCACTTGCACTAAAGCCAATCAGTCATATATCTAATGCCCATCTTCTCAAGATGAGTCTCTAGTTTCTGCTGAGTCAAAGCCTTAGTTAGCGGGTCCGCCACGTTATCTGCGGAGGCAACCTTCTGCACTTCAATATGTTTATCTTTGATGTACTCTCTGATCTTGTGATACCGCCGCTCAATATGTTTGGATTTCTGATGAGATCTCGGCTCCTTAGCTAATGCTACGGCACCATTATTATCACAATATAGTGGCAGGGGATCCCTACTAGAGGGAACCACACCAAGCTCAGTGATAAATTTCTTGATCCAAACAGCTTCCTTGGCAGCTTCAGATGCAGCGATGTACTCCGCCTCCATAGTAGAATCAGCAATCGTCTCTTGTTTAGAATTCTTCCAAACTATTGACCCACCATTGCAAATAAATAGATACCCAGACGTAGACTTTCTATCGTCTATATCGGACATAAAGTCTGAATCTGTATAGCCATTAACTTTGAGTTCTCCACCTCCAAGAACCAAGAACATATCCTTTGTTCTTCTCAAGTACTTAAGGATATTCTTTACCGCTACCCAATGCTCTTCGCCTAGGTTCGACTGATATCGACTAGTGACGCTCACAGCCTGTGCTATATCAGGTCGAGTACATAGCATCGCATACATTAAACTCCCTATTGCGGAAGCATAAGGGATCCTGCTCATGCGACTTCTCTCTTCAGGTGTCTTAGGAGACATAGTCTTAGAGAGGTGAATTCCATGTCTTAGAGGTACCATACCCCTTTTGGAATTCTCCATGCTGAACCTTTTCAACACTTCATCTATGTACATAGCTTGCGATAAACCAAGCAACTTCTTAGGTCTATCCCTATAGACCTTTATCCCTAGGATATAAGATGCTTCTCCAAGGTCTTTCATAGAAAACTCTTTGGATAACCATAACTTCACCGATGTTAACATAGGAATGTCATTCCCAATTAGGAGTATGTCATCCACGTACAATACGAGGAAGGTAACATCACTCCCACTAACCTTTTTATACACACACGGCTCTTCCTTATTTCTGATGAAATCGAACGATTCGACTGCATCATTGAAACGAGTGTTCCAACTCCGAGAAGCTTGCTTCAACCCATAAATGGATCGTTGAAGCTTGCACACTTTATGACTTTTGTCTTTGGTAGTGAAACCCAAAGGCTGCTCCATATAGATTTCTTCTTCAAGATATCCATTCAGGAAAGCAGTTTTTACATCCATTTGCCAGATCTCGTAGTCATAATGTGCAGCAATAGCAAGCAGAGTTCTGATGGATTTAAGCATGGCTACAGGTGAAAAGGTATCTTGATAGTCAATGCCTTCGCGTTGACTATAACCTTTTGCTACCAGCCTAGCTTTATAGGTCTCTACCTTTCCATCAGAACCAATCTTTCTCTTGAAGATCCATTTGCATCCAACGGGTACAATACCCTCTGGTGGATCAACCAGAGTCCAAACATGATTGGAGTACATTGAGTCTATTTCAGACTTCATAGCTTCCAACCATTTACTGGAGTCGATGTCTGACATCGCCTCGTTATAAGTCTTAGGATCATCTCTATGATCCTTGTCTCCCACTAGGAACATTTCCTCCATGTCCTCTATAAATAATCCCATATATCTATCAGGAGGATGAGAGATTCTACTAGACTTGCGAGGTGGCAGTGTAATCTCTGGTATCACAGAGTTATCAGGAAGGGCTCTTGGAATGCTCGATCCTAAAGAGACTTTCTCCTCTAGTTCTATTTTTCTCCTACTGCCTCCTGCTAAAATAAATTCATTTTCAAGAAAGAAGTCATGACGGCTCACAATCACATTATGACTTTCTGGGAGAAAAAAATTGTATCCAAGTGATTCCTTGGGATAACCAATGAATCTTCCCTTGACTGATCTGCTTTCCAATTTGTCCGTCTTTAATTTCGTAATATAAGCCGGACACCCCCAAGTCTTAATGTGAGTAAAACTTGGCTTCCTACCATGCCACATCTCATATGGTGTGATGGGAACAGATTTGGAAGGTACTCTGTTCAAAATATAAATAGCCGTAAGAAGTGCATAACCCCAAAGTGACGTAGGTAAATCTGTAAAACTCATCATAGATCGAACAAATCTAATAAAGTTCGATTCCTCCGTTCAGACACCCCATTCAATTCTGGTGTTCCAGGAGGAGTCTATTGAGAGACAATACCATTGTTCTTGAGGTAGGTTAAGAAATCCGTGCTAAGGTATTCCCCTCCTCGATCGGATCGAAGAGCCTTAATCGGTTTTTCCATTTGCTTTTCTACTTCTTGTCTAAACTCTTTAAACTTTTCAAAGACTTCAGCCTTGTGTTTAATTAAATACACGTACCCATACCGTGAATAATCATCAGTAAAGGTAATAAAGTAGAGATAGCCGCCCCAAGCAGACACATCGAATGGGCCACATACATCAGTATGTATCAGGGCGAGTACTTCGGTAGCTCTCTGTCCTTGTCCAACAAAGGGAGACTTAGTCATTTTTCCTTGAATACATGATTCACAAGCTGGGTATGGTTCAGGGAGTAAGGATCCTAAGATACCATCCTTAGCCGGCTTGTTAACCCTATCTTCTCCAATGTGACCAAGCCTCAGATGCCACAAGTATGTTTTGTTTACCTCCTCTCTAGGTCTTTTAAAACAAATAGTATTCTCATTCATGCCATTGTCAACTGTATTCATACTAACATCCATATGTAAATAATAGAGATTGTCTATTAAAGAACCACAACCTATCAAATTATTTCTCAAATAAATTGAACAACTGTTTGATTCAAAAATAAACTTATAACCGTCCAATACCAAACGTGAAACAGAAATAAGGTTTCTAGTCGCACTAGGAACATAAAGACAATCTCTAAGTTCTAAAACTACTCCTGTCGGTAGACATAAAGGATCAGTCCCTACAGCAACAGCAGCAACTCTTGCTCCGTTTCCAACGCGTAGGGTAAGCTCTCCATCCCTAAGTCGTCTACTTTTCTTTAGTGCCTGCATTGAAATACACAAATGCGAGGTGCATCCCGAGTCAATGACCCATGTAAAAGTAGAACAAACCGATAAGCTAGTAGTTTCAATGATATGAATCTCGGACATACCTTCCAAAGTTTTATCCTTCACCTTGTCCTTCAGGCTAGCCAAATAGTCCGAGCAATTCCTCTTCCAGTGGCCATCCTTTTGACAGTGGAAGCAAGTTCCTTTGGCCGCCTTCTTTTTGGGATTTACCTTGACAGTGTCAATCTTTGGCTTCTTTGGAGGCTTCTTCTTTCTCCATTTAGACTTTCTTTTGGAGGAAGCCCGTTCAATAGCCAAAACTGAGCCCTTATTGACTTTTAGCATTCCTTCAGCCGTGACCAACATATTCAACACGAGAGTGCAAGTAATTTTATTCATTTGAAAATTTAAAATAAACTGAGAAAATGAATCAGGTAATGATTGCAAGATCAAATCAATTTGAAGTTCTGCATCCATAGTCATTCCGAGCTTCTCAAGCTCCTCAATGTCCTTAATCATCGCCAAGCAATGATTATTGACTGAGTGACCATCAGACATCTTAGTCCTAAACAGTCGCCTTGACACCTCGTAACGAGTTGTTCGACTTTGCTCATCATACAACTCTTTAAGATGGAGCAAGATGTCAGCAGCACTCTCCATGTGCTCATGCTGGCGTTGCAACTCATTACTCATAGACGCAAGCATGTAGCATTTTACCTTCATATCATCATCAGTCCATTTATTTCTAGCATCTTTCTGTTGAGCTGTTGGATTTTTGGGCACTGCTGGAGCCTCCGTGTCCAACACATAGGCTAATTTCTCAGAATTGAGAACAATTCTCAAATTCCTCAGCCAATCGGTGAAATTCGGTCCAGTTAAGCGATTAGTATCAAGTATTTTGACAAGTGGGTTAGAGGCGGCCATGTTCTGCAGATGGTTAAGATTCTAATTAGTTGTGTACTTAATCATAATCCATTTTGATTAGGGTCTTTAAATCTAAATGGTGCCTCCCACTAATTTTAGCGAATCTCCACACTCCTCGAGTGGAGAAAACGGAAACTTTACTAAAAATTTTTAGTGGGAATTGCGGTCCCATTTGTTTGCACACTACCTCATCCTAATAGATTCTTGGCAATGAGTAAAGAAATGAGTGAACAACTCTTGTTCAATGCTTCTCAAGCAAATCGCAATTTCATCTTTGGCCTCCAAATATATAGGCCTCATCCTAACAGATTCTTGGCCCTTATCTTTTGGTTAAGTTAGACCCACCGTTCATCATGCAAATAAAAAGTCATTGAATCCTCATCCTGACAGATTCTTGGATTCAACCCCTTTCTTACCACATAGCATCTCATGCCAATAGAATGGTTGCGGCTCCCTAATGCAACTGACCCCCGTGTCCGGGTGCATCAATCGACACTAAAGAGACGCCCACACCCTACAACGATGGAAGGCCAATAATGGGTTCATAACGCCATTAACTTAATATTTTATTTAGGGAGATTTGTTATCTCATCAGTTTTAATTTATTATTAATTTACATCTTATACAAACCATCGCATCATATGCACACATATATCGCATATATATATAAAATAATAACTACCAGTGATGATCATGGATTTTAATTTGATTCGGGCCTGAGCCACTAGGCCGGAATCGGGTCAGAGGGTATAACACACAAAAACTTGCTCTGCATCTTGATCGGATTGGAGTAGATCAACTCTTGTCGGCTCCCTCGATCAATATTTGATCCAAACTTGATCTGCACCGCACCAACTCTTGAATGGAACAAATCGTCATGGAACCTGAACTACCCCTTTACCCTTTAATTTTGTAACAATTACAATACAACCCATAATATTAATGAGACACGCAGGTCTCCAAATTACATAATATAATTGGTGCACGCAGGCACCCAAAATAAATCTAACACTGGGTCCTTATTAAATTACACCAATTCACATCATCACATGATACATTTACATCACAAGGTTGCTATCCATGATCATCACCTTATACACATCACAGGCATATAATATAAAATAAAATTCTCTAATTCGATTTCTAATTAATTGGGTTTCGCATTAATTTTAAATTGCGATTTTTCACAAAGCAACCACATGGCGCGCATGACTACATCATGTAAATGCATTCAAAACACATTGCGGCAAGCACGTGCAATGAAAATCATGAACTAATCAATTAGTGTTGCTATACACTAATCCGTCATGCATGGCAATGCTAATTAATTAGAGCTTGCATGCATGTCATCAATATGACCGTACGTCATGGCATGCTAATTAATTAGAGCATGCATGCATGTCATGGCCGTACGTGGCATGCTAATTAATTAGAGCATGCACCTTGACCGCATGCATGTCATGACCGTACGTCGCATGCTAATTAATTAGAGCATGCATGCATATCATGACCATACGTCGCATGCACCTTGACCCCATGCGAGTGCCATGCCATTAGTGAATCGTGCGCTAATTTTAATTAATGTTACAAAACAATCAAAATAATATACTCAAAAACAATCTTCATTGTCTTGATTTTGATCGTTCAAAAAAACCCAATCAACATCGAAAAAGAGATTAGATCTAAAACAAACGATGAGGGTGGCTCCGATACCACTGTAAGAAAATATACGGATATGCGCAGCGGAAGAAAGAAACGCAATTAAAATTTTTCTTAAACCAAAGATCACCTCATGTTTTGTTTTAGATCGTAAAAAGGTAATCTAATTGATCTTATCAATTAGGATTTAATTTTTACCTTGCGCGGGTCGAGATCACCGCGATGCCGACGATCGTTGGTAAAAATTGTTCGTCCTTGCTAGCCGCGCACGCGCCCGGTCTCTACTCGCGTCCACACGGAATCACGCCCTTGATCGAAATAGTCGATCGCCTTGATTCGCGATCCGATCACGAATTAACTTTTGCGCCGATGTAAGGAGGATGAATCAATCTTCTAATTGTGCTAGCAATCTTCCGAAGATCGAGAACGATGAATTAATTATGGAGGACTTGAGGAAGAAGGAGAGGATAGGCGGCTAGGGTTTTCTTATTCCCTTTTTTTCTCTCTATTAAAATATGTCACATGTGACATATATTTATAATGAGAAAACCCTAATCCTAATTCTAATCCTAATCGAATCCTAATCTGATTGGATTATCCATTATCCTTAAGTTAGTTTCAATATGAATCGAATCCGAATCCTAATTCGATTCGTGTGTAACATTTACACATAAGTCCTCAAAATATTTACTAACGATTAGTAAATACACCATGCAACTTTTGCACTTAAATACCTCTAATTTATAATAATTGCAAATTAGTCCTTTTACTAATAAATTAGTAAACTTTAGTATTGTGATTATAATTAATCCATTCTATAAACTTCTTTATCATCTCCATAATATCGATCATGCGCGATTTCTTATGTGTGTGACCTTATAGGTTCAATTCTGTCTGGTAGTGAGATATGATGCGATCCCCATCGGCATCATCATCGAAACTCTTTTTGATGGATCAAACACTTTTGATTCTTCCCTCGTATAATAATTATTCGCCTATAATTATTCTTATTGGTTCCCACAATCCACCAGTGACGCCTAGCAGCATATATTGGCAATCCAGTCAGAAGTGAATATTGGACTGAACCTCTAGGTGCAGTTACCGTACAATACAATCCTTCTATCGCATAGTCCCAACTGAGTGGAGGTCATGAAATACTCGTCAAACCCCATCACCCGTTATATGACAAATTTGATAGGACAGAAGCTCATATGGTTACTCTTGGAAACACCTTTCCATAAACCATATTACCCCGGCCGAGGATTTCTGAGCTTTGCCTTACAAATAGCATAGGACTAATTATCTCTCTACCGAGAGCGATAGATCCCCTGTAAACAAACACCCATTCCTAATATGAACCGACTGCAGCCAACATATACTACTAAGACCTATGACTAGGATCAGAGTTTATTGCATAGTCAAACTACAGTAGCCTCATATTGAATGGTCGTGGTGTCGCAGGTCTAAGGATCAGTTATACCACTGCAACATCGAAACAGTTACTGACGAATGAGTAGACATCCATGTAACTATTCGTAATTGGTCACGCTCAGTGTCCTTGTTCTCTAACAACCACCTGCACGTTCGCTCCAGTGTCCCCACACTGATGACTTGAGACTCGTCATCCTAAAAGAGAGCGGCACACACATCAATCTTACGGGATCAATCATCGTCCCCATGATGATCCTCCGATTGAGAGCATTTATAACTTAATCACCAATAATATGTATCTCAAATTCTTAACTGTTAAGAATATACATTATCATCTCATTAATTCAAAGGACGATTCATGGACACATTAAACATGAATGGCATAAAATGCCCAAATAATAATAAAGATCAAGTACAAATATGTCCCATATAAAAAAACGCGTCAACCAAATAGGCTTTTGGGGCATACAACTAACAGCGACCCCACCGAACTCAAGTATCACATCTGTCTCACTCTCTCAATATGCGGCACATGCAGGCTATAATCCACGATCAAACAGATCGGTAACTCAAAGTTCGAAGGCACAACTCAGCCGGAAAAAGAACCTCGACTCAATCATGAATAGCCCAAACACTCTCACAGCTATGTCGGAGAACCCTCAACGACTCAATCTGATAATGCACGACCATGGCTGAGTCGGGAAACCTCCACGACTCGATCTGCCGGAACCCCAAAATCCTCAAAGCTAAGTGGGAGAACCACCTCCACCACTAAATCAGAAATACATCCCATGATCTAGAATAATCTCATCAAAAGCTCAAAACTCAAATGACACTAAAACTCATCTCAAAAGCTCAAAAAGATACCCCTCGGCCCCCAGGCACGAGGGCAGAAGCACCCTGAACCTATGCCATACCTCTGGCGAACTCATAAGTTAAAACCCATCTTTAAAAAGGCTAATTTTCTTTCAAACGGGTTTTTCTCTATTTTTAAAACGATCTGGGTGCATATATGAGGCCAACAGAACATAAAACCTAGTGTCATATAGTGTCATGAGTATGCTAAAAATAATCTGGGGCTCAAATGAATTTTCCAAAAAAACCCAGGCAACTATCAGATTTAATTACATGGAAAAAATAACATAATAACATGATCAACTTGCATTCAATAGCTTTAAAGGGCATTCCATAAATCTCGAAGAAATTCCAACCCACCTGGAACGCTTTCCGCAGGCAAACGCTGAAGTTGGTGAAGTGCGGCTAGCTCAAAAAGGATCTGCTGAAGTTGCTTCTTCGGCGCACGGTTGCTTTTACCTCTGCCACAAGCTTACTGCACACCAAGTGCTCACAGCTTGTTCCAAATCCACCATAAAAATCTGCATACTAACAAAATGATTGCACACTTATTCACAAATCACCTCCTCTATTACATTCCAAAAATATCCACGGCAGCTTCCACAATTCCTTTGCACACACTCACAGCCCAAATAGACACAACCAACACATCACACAGCACCAACACTTAGCATCAACCCACCTAAAATCCACCACAACTTCAGCAGCTTACACTTAAAATACAAGCTCCAATGCATACAATAATTAATGTCCATAGCCCAATTTAAGTTCACCTCATCACCAACAGCACACTCTAATCAATATCCACACATACAAAAACCCTTAATTCCACCCTTACACACTAGCATCACAACTGCCATAAGGAAACCACAACACCAACACCCTGCAGCCCCCTACAACACTCAGACACCAAAGCTGCAGCTTAAATAAATACATGTTCACAAAACACAATGCCAAAGCACCAGCACCACCAGACCAAAGCCACACTCAATTCCATAGCACCCACACGCACAGCCCTCGCTCAGGAAAAATCCGCGCGCGCTGCTCACAGTCAGCTCCAATCTCGGAAGCAAATCCGCGCCCTGTAACTCAACAAAACCCAAGAAAAGTTGCAGACAAACCCAATGAGATCGGCTAAACACAACACGAAAAAGAACATCCACACACGGGGCAAAACCAGCCCACACGCTCGCCGATCGCTCGCTGCAGCTCGCGCGCCGCTGCCGCGGCCTCGCTGCTGCAGCCGCTGGCCACGCTGCTGCAGCCGCAGGCCGCGCTGTTGCAGCCGGCGCGCGGCGCCAGGCCCGCCGCGCGCGCTGCCCTGGCGCGTGCCGCGCGGCGCCTAGTGCCCGCCGCGCGGCGCAAGGGGCTGCCGCAGCCTGCCACGAGGCTCCCTGGGCCGCTGCGCGACGCATTGGCCCGCCGCGCGGCGGCCCAGCCCGCTACGCGCGCCCTCAGCGTGCTTGCAGTGTGCCCGCGCGGCGCCTGCGCAGCGCCCGCGAGCTTGCCGCGCGCCCGCGCGGCGCCCTGCTGCGCACACCCGCGCAGCAGAGCGCGCGCACCCTTGTGCGCGCGCGCGGCTCCCCCTGCCGCGGCCTCCCCAGCATCACGAGCCTCCATGGACAAGCAGTCCAGAGCAACACCCAGCTCACACCCCCTCTCAACCGAGCTCTCAACCTATCTCTAAAAAAAACCAATAGCAACATACCTCAACAAGCCACCGCGCGCGCCGCTCGTCGCGCTCACCGCTCGGCCCACACGGCTTCTAGGAGGAAGTCCCACCATCAAGGCTCATCCATTCCATCTCTATTCCTTCTTCTCTTCTTCTTCTTCTTCCTTCTTTTCCCTCTTTCTCTCCTTCCTCTGTTCTTTCTTTTTTCCTCTGTTTCAACAGATGAGGGAGATGATGACGTGGAGCTCCTTAATTAGGAGATGCCTAATTAATAAAGAGGGGGGTGGTTGGCAGCATTTAATGCACTGTAATGCACTATAAAAAAAATATCCCAACTCACACCTTAATTCCATTTCTCAATAATCCACTCCTTTCATTCCTTCTCTACAACACAACAAAACCCAAATAATTCAACTAATTAAATTAATTAATTAAATAATCCAACAAAAGCCCCCGTCAACTCACTTTTCGCCCTCGGGGCCTCCGCATGGGTCCGAAACCTCCCGAACTCCGCTGTAATCTGAAAATACACATGTCCACAGCTTTTCCTCCTCAAACAGCTCAACCGTGGAGTCGGGGTGCTCTATCCAAAAACCGGCTCCAAAACTGTCAGTTCCAACTCACTTTTCGCCTTCGGATTCTCCGTGTCAGTCCGGAACCTCCCGAACTCCGCTGTAACCATAAAGTACACCTGTTCCAAGTATTTTCAAATTTTCTGCACACCACCGTGGAGTCGGTGCTTTCCCAAAACCAGTTCTCTATCGGCGCACAATGCTCAGAAAATTCCGATTCAAACTGGGGCTTCCGCATCGGTCTGACTCAACCCGAACTCATCTGAAGACACATAAGGAACATGCTCGAGGCGATTTCTCCGCACCACGCCATCTTGCGAGGTCGGTGCGCTATACGAAATCTCGGTATTCTACAGAAAGTGTGTAACGAGTCTCAGCTGAGCCAGGGTCTGAAGAACAAGGTGACAGGGTATGTCAGGGTCTGAATGACAAGGCTAGTGAGACAAGTCTCATATGGCCTAGTGATCTTGGGTTGTGTGTGTGTTTGGGCTGGCAATGACGTTAGGCCTAAACTAGGGGAGTTTATGAAACTAATAATAATAACTGGGCTTAAACATTTTTGGACGGTGGTTTAGGCCCAACGAGTTATTATTGCTAGTGGGTCGGATCATTACACAATGACGAGGAAATCTAAAGTGAGATACTCGAAGAAGCACAGTGATCCCCGTATACCATTCACCCTGGCGGCACTAAGATCTAAGGACACATTTCTGGTGGCCGGGCATGAAGAAAGATGTTGGGCCCTATGTGGCTCAGTGCATAGTGTGCCAACAAGTCAAAGTAGAGCACCGACTTCCGACGGGCAAACTACAGAGTCTACTTGTACCCTTTTGGAAGTAGGAGAATATCGCGATGGACTTCATCGTGGGCTTGCCGAGATCACAAGCGAGCCACGATGCGATATGGATGGTAGTGGATCGATTGACCAAGGTGGCACATTTCTTGCAAATCCACACCACGTGGTCTAGGGACAAGCTGGCGCGGCTTTACATTGATGAGATCATGCGCCTACATGGAGTACCCGTCTCTATCGTTTCGGATTAGGATCCCCTGTTCATCTCACAATTTTGGAAGAGTTTTCGTGGGACTCTTGGGACACGCATCGATTTTAGTACAGCATATCATCCTAAGAATGATGGGCAGTCAAAGAGAACCAACCAAATCCTTGAAAATATGTTGAGGGCATGTGTATTGGATTTTGGTACCGGATGGTAAAAATACTTGCCTATGGCGAAATTTGCCTACAACAACAGTTTCCAAGCAAGTATCAAGATGGCACCTTTATGGGCATTGTATGGCAGAAAATGTCGATCTCCATTACATTGGAGCGAGGTCGGTGAGAAATCAACCTTGGGCCCAAATGTATTGTAGGAGGCCGAGGAGAAAGTAAGAATTGCGCTCCAACGGTTACTAACGACGCAAAGTATTTGGACCAAAATTGAGTCGGAAACGGGCAAGAAAGGCTTACTCTGGAGCTTTTGAGCTCTTTCGGGTGCCTTAAACATGGTGCGTGTGCCCGAAGCTACAGTAGCAGGCACTGGAGCAGACGCCCTGTCCGTACTTTCAGACTCTCAACCTAAGAGTTGGGTTTTTGGGGTATGAGGTATTTCGGATGCCTGGGATGTCCTGCGGGCGCCCGAAGCAACAGTATCGGGCGTAGGGGAAGGCGCCCGGGTCCGTACTTGTGAATTCTCAACCCGAGAGTGACCATTTTGTGCGCGCAGGGTTTCGAACGCCCCAATCGTCCTGCGGGCGCCCTGGAAACCTCGCAAGACTGTAGCTACGAGGTTTCGGACGCCCGAAATAATTCGTGAGCACCCGAATCACGCGGTGACTGACATGGGTTGGTTGGGATTTGATGATTGTTTCGAGGGTTAAAATGGGTATTTCAACCTTTGTTTTTATCCACCTACTCCCCTAATAAAAACCCAACAAACCCTCTTTCCCTTTCACTCTCTCTCTCTCACTCTGTTTCCTCTCTCTTTCCCTATGTTTGCTCCAAAGAAGAAGAAAAAGAAGCAGAAGAAAAAAAAAAAAAAAAAAAAAGGAGAGTAGCACAGTGGGGAACCTTGTGTGTTGAGGGTTTGATCTCCAAAACAGCTAAAAAAATATGGAGAGGACCACAATAAGAGCTATGGGAGAAAGAAAGAAACCTTTTCTCTATCCCCTTGGGATTGAAGGCTTGAGAGGTATGTAGAAATCTAGGGTTTTTGGATTTCTTTATAGTTATGGATTTAAAAGAGATAAGAATGATCTCTTATGGGTTTTTATCCCATTTTTAGGAGTTTTCTTGAGGAGTTTGAGGATCGAGCGACCTCTCTTGCAAGAGTACATACAAGGTGGGGGATTTTATTGAAAAGGGTGATCTTGTTTCTTTTTCTATTGCTCCCTTATGATTTAGAATCATTGTTGTAAGAATAGATGTGTAGAGACATAAAGTTTCATGAGTAAAATGTAGGGTTTAGCCCTAAGTAACGAAAAGTGAGTTACAAGGTCTAGTCTTGCATGTATGTGAACCAAGAAACCTAGATGTAGGTTGTTTTGCATGGATATGGACTTAGGAGAAAACTTAGGTCAAGGTTTTGAGAGGTATTGCACAAAGAAAAAAAAATCAGGAAAAAAGAATAGAGTCTGAACATAGAGTCATTGAACTCTAGGTTAGAGTGGCATGGTACAAGATTGGTGTCCTTGGGCATCTTGGAACCCTAGAGTCTTAACTTAGGGTAAAGATAAAAAGAAAATATAAAATGCACCTTCGGATTTGAGACTCGTCAATTGGGAGTGCTACTCCTAGTGCATAGGCCTATCAGACGAGATACTTCCGAAAGGATTAAAAAGTGAACAAAGTTGAAAGCTCAAGTTAATGTCCATGAGACAAGGGTTGGACCCTAGGGGCAAAAGTGAAAAGAGCATATAAAATGCACCTTCGGATTTGAGACTCGTCAATTGGGAGCAACTCCTAGGGCAGGGCCCATCGGACGAGGTACTTCCAAAAGGTTTAAAAAGTGACAAGTGCCAATAAGAAGGTGCGAGAATATATCGGCTCCCGCCGCGAATGAGAGCCAAGGTGCCTTGAACTCATTCATGGCAAGATATGATAATTATGAAATCTAAATCATAATGTGTAAAGTGACCGAGTGCGATCGGATTAGATGTGACCCTTGAGTAGTGGCATAGTGGCCGGAGTATAGTTGAGTAGCTTAGTGTGGCATGGCTTAGTAGCATTATGGCATTGAGCATAGACTAGTAGTGTAACGATTTCATACATCATGCTAGTGTAGTATTTACTGCTTTCCCTATTATCTTGCTACTAATGCTTCCATTGGACCAAGAGGTATAGAGCATATTTCTCGGTGGATGAACCCAGGATGAACCCACTGAGAACTATTCGTAGTTCTCACACCATATAGTTTCCACCTTTTTGTAGATCCAGGTACAGCCATTGTGACACACGACAAGGGCAAGGGCCCAGCAGCATAGTGGACCTAGAGGGTCTAGCAGTATCTCCTTTTTGTGTTTTGAGTGAACTGTATATTTGGTGAGAAAAAAAAAGAAAAATTATAACTAAATATTGTATTGAGATGTTCACTCTTGTACCCTTTGCTTTCAACTTGTTATAACTTTATGTTTAAAGTTGAATGTTACAGTTGTAGAGTTTCATTCTTATATTATGTACCTCATTGTACACATTGTATTGATTAAGATGGTTACCATTTCAGGTATAGGAGAGGTTATGCCCGATTGGAGGGTCTGTTGGCATGCCCGAACCGACCAAATTGGCGGTCTCGGAGCATAACAGCTACTCATCATTACTTCGTTATATTCCAGCATTTGTAGCCTAATCATTATTGCTATTATTAGTTGATTGTGCCTATTTCATACATGTCGATTATTGTATACCAGTAGGTACAACTTGCTGGTCCCCGGCTCGTTGTACCTATGGAATACATTTAGTTGTATTTCACGCCCCCTTGTTGACACCTTTTTTTAGGTACATCGAGCGATGAGATATCGGGACACTAATGTGAGGATTGATCGATAGTACCGACCATTCATTTCAATATTGTTATGTTATTTATCGACTACTATTATATTCTAGATCATGCTTGACTGTTTGGTTGTTTGGTTGAATGAGTTTAATAAAACATGAACCTGGTTTTCAATTATACATGTGTTTCGGGTTTTCGATCATGTTTTCAAAATAGTTTTAAAAAATGGAGATATGGCGGGGTTTTGATTTCTGTTTGCGGAGATATGGAGGATTGTTTGATGTATGCAAAGATATGGCGGGAAGATGTGAAATGAGTCGGCAGGTGAGCGGAGGATTTGCCATCTCCTAATCGTAGTTTAGTGTGGGTCTTGATTGTATGTTTGATTTACTTTTTGCTATGTGATTGTATGCAACTCTAAGATGTATGTTGTACATGCCTGGCCGTGCGTGTATATGGAGACTCTGTTCGTTTAGACTGGAGAACTTTATGCACGTGACGGATCTGTTCACGTTCTAAGGATATGTTTTGAACTCTGATTTCAAAGGAAAAAAAAAAAAAAAAAATAGTTCGCTTTTTCATCCCGGGGCATGACAGCCTCGGGGCGTGACAGAGGTCAAGGCTTATACTACAGCTACATCAAGTGGAATAACAGAGTTTGTCTGGTTTTCAGGAAAGAGTTACCTTGGAGTCTTTGCACCGAGACGTTTGTTCACTCAAGAAGTGAGTTGAACAAGGATTCAAGAAACTTGATGATGGTTTGAAGAAAATATTTGTTATCCTCGGATGCCGACAAGATGATATTGATCCAGGTGTAGGGGTGTAAAACAGGCCGGGGGGCCCACGCACGGCCTCGGGCCGAGCTGCAGCAGGCATGGATACTATAGCACCCGACCCGGCTCGACATTTCGAGCCGTGCTGGGCCTCTCCTTTTGGGCTCGACGGCCCAGCACGACTCGACCCGAAACAGGCATGGGCCGTGCCGGGCATAGGAAAGGCCCGCGGCCCAACATGTTACGGTTCGCTTAGGCCGTGCTAGTCGGGCCAACACGGCCTGAACCCCAAGGCCCAAGGCAAGTTGCCTTGGGCCTTGAGGTCTAATCTCCTAGGGAGAAGGGCTCCTGGCCTTTCTCCCCATGAGCTCTCCTCCTATGGTCTGCCATGCAGACCTTGGGAGGAGTGGTTTTGGTCCATGGTAGACCTAGGGGTGTAAAATGGGTCGGGCGCCCCGTGGCCCGCCCAGCCCGGCACGACTCCGCGCCAGGTCGTGGCCGAGCACGGTTACTGTAGCTTCGTGCCGAGCCGGCCCGATCTAAATTTTCAGGCCGTGCCGAGCCATTCCTTCAAGACCCGTCGGCCCGGCCCGGCACGGCGCGGCCCGTGTGGGCCGTGCTAGCCGGGCCAGCACGACCTGGACCCCAAGGCTTACCTTGGGCCTTAGGGTCAACTCTTGGAGAAAAGAGCCCTTCTTGGCCTTCTCCCCTCGGCCCGGCACGGCGCGGTCTATGTGGGCCGTGCCAGCCGGGCCAGCACGACCCGGACCCCAAGGCTTGCCTTGGGCCTTAGGGTCAACTCTTGGAGAGAATAGCTCTTCTTGGCCCTTCTCCCTATGAGCCTCTTGGGGAGAAGTGCTCTTCTTGGCCCTTCTCCCTATGAGCCCTCCTCCCAAGGTCTTCATGGCAGACCTTGGAAGATATGGTTTTGGTCCAATGGATCAAAAATTTATTGTCCATTAGACCAAAACCCTTTTCCAAATTTATTTTTTTAATAAAAATTTATAAATAATTTTTTAAAAAATTAAAAATTGTTATTTTATAATTATTTTTATAAATTTTATTTTTTTATCAAAATATAAAATTAAATAAAAATAATTTATTATATATATTTTTAAATTTTATATATTTTTTTTAAAAAAAATTAAAATAAAAATTTTAAGAAGCCGACCCGAAGCACGGCCCGGCCCGGCATGTCCCGTGCCTTCCGGGCCGAAGGGTCGTGCTGGGCCGGATGCTTAGGAGATCCGACCCAGCGGGCCGGGCTGGCCCCTAGCCCGTTTCAGCCCGAAAAATATGGGCCATGTCGGCCCGGCACGACCCACATTACACCCCTAGGTAGACCTTAGGAGAAGTGGTCTTGGTCTAATGAACCAAAATAATTTTGGTCCATTGGACTAAAACTCTCTCAAATTAAAAAAAAATTAAAAAATATTTTAAATATTTTTTAAAAAAAATAAATATTTGTTATTTTATAATTATTTTTATAAAATTTAAATTTTTGTATCAAAATATAAATTTAAATAAAAATAATTTATTGTTTATATTTATAAATTTTATATATTTTTTAAAAATAATTTTAAGTGCCGGCCCGTGCCTTCTGGGCCGGAGGCTTGCTAGCTATGGCCCGGCACGGCCTGGCCCAAATTTGAAGCCATTCCGGGCGGGGCCAGCCCCTGGCCCGTTTCGGCCTGGGTAATGTGGGTCATGCAGGCCCGACATGGCCCACATTACACCCCTATTCAGATGCAATAGGTCCAAGTTCTTCACATCAAGCCGAACCGACTACTGCACAAAAGGGCGCACGAGCTGGTTAAGAAAAAAGTGCTGGTGATGGTGATGGTGATGGTGATGGTGATGAGGGACTTTATGCTTTTACTTGTTATTGTTTTAATTTTTTAACTTTGTTTTACACGTACTTCTTACGATAATGTAACTACGGACTAACTCTTTACTTACTATGTTTTTCCTCTACTCTGTCTTTTTATCCTTTTGGTAATTTTTGATAAAAAAAGAGGAGACATAACATTGATGAAGATAGGGGAGACTACTATGTCTTTTTATCCTTTTGGTAATTTTTGACCAAAAAATGGGAGATTTGACATTGATAAAGATAGGGGGAGAGCAAAAAGAACGAGGAGATGAAGATGAATATGTTTTTGATGAAGAAAGGGAGAGAAAGGAAAAGAAGATCAAATCTTGTTTTGATCTTCTATTTTGTTTTTTGATCTAATTTTATTTTGATCTACTAACTTGATTTATTAACTGAACTTTGTTTAGGAGTTTGTTTATCCTTTTGCAGATTTTTATTAACGACTTCAAGTTCTAAGTCATAAAGTATATCTTAGGAATTATATCAAGTTGTAATTTTATTTTTATTTGGATCTTCCATACAAGAGGTTCGATATTTTGGTGATAATATTGGACTTTATTTTTTTTGAAAAAATGAGAGTTGTGAGTGTTTTATGTAATTTCGGATTTTGTCACGAACTTATCAAAAGAAGAGATTATTACAAATTTTAGTGTTGGTATATTTCGTGATTTAAGTCGGAGTTTTGAAGAGTTCGAATCATCAAATCATATTTGAAGACTCGAAGATTCCATGAAGAACTCAAAAATAACTCACAAATTTAATTCACAATAATCAGGTATAATTGAAATGTTTTCATAGTGATTCATATTGATTTATAGCTTTTGGAATCATAAGATAGATGTAAACCGGATTAGAAGAGGTTTTGGAACTAAGGTTTTAATCCTAACTCATATTTATATTGAGTACAGGCACTAAAATTGATTTCCTCAAAATCTAAATTGAAAAAGTAAGTTATTACACCGAGTATCGGTATAGATTGAGTTCCTCAAAATCCGAGAGTTTCAATTATGGAAATTGAATTAAGTACCAGTATCACCGGTGTGTTCCGGTACCGATGTTTGAGTGTTCGCCGTTAATTCGACTAAGTGTCGGAATTTAATAGAAAAATATGATTGTTGCATCATTGAGTATCGAAACCTAGCTTCGAGTACCAGTACACAATATGCAAATTTGTTATATATGTTCTAAACCAACTCTAATTGATTTCAAGGTCTATAAATGTATATTTAGGGTTTCTCTATCACGGGAATTAATTGAAAATCCACCGAGAGAGTAACCCTGAAAACTAGGTTTTCGTTATTTACCCTTTGTTTTCCACCATAATAGCCTCTTCAAATCAATTAAAAAGTTTTCAATTTCAATGTTTACGTTTAATTAATGTGAACTTTGCTTAGAAACTTTATCTCTGATTTCTTAATAATATTCTAAGCAAAAAAATCACCATCAAAACACTCTTGTTCATGTTGAGTATGCGTCAAGGCATCAAGGATCCCACTAGAATAGAGCATTTCGTGTTGTTCTTGTTGAGTGTGTGATATCAAGGATTTAACTTGAATAAAGCGTTTCGTGAATTCAAAGCGTGATCTTCAGAATTCAAATGGCATTCATGAATTCAAATGTGGATGTAGACCTGCTGTTGAAGCGCGCGAGATCCGAAGACCAAGTAGAGAGGTTGAGTCTGTAAAGTTGATAATCATCTTATAATCTTCTTTTTTTTAATGATTTATTTTCACGCTTGGTGCCGTAAATTTTTATTCCTGAATAAAATTTTTCCACGTAAATCTCTATATGCTGATTTTTATTTTTCACATTTATTTTTATCACATTTAGATATTTGATAGTAATGTTCTCCCATATAAATTTACAAACCTTTCCGGACATAATTGAAACTATTGTAGATTACACTCTAGGACTAAATATAAAAACAGCAGGATCGGGTTAAAATCAAATTCGAAGTTTAGGTACTATAGTTATAACAATATTAAATCCTGAGTCACGCTCCGCACAAAATTTGCAGCCAACCCTGCTACTAATGCAGTCAACAGTGGAGTTAGAACAACAACTAATAAAAACAGGATAAAAGATATAGTTACACAAACCGGCAAATATTCCCCAAATTACAGAGAAATTCATGACTTACGGAAAAGCTGCTGAATATTCTGAAAGTTGAAAATTAAAGCATTTTAGATATTGTAAAATGCGTGACAGCTACGCATCTCTTAATATGTTCAAAATGTCATGAGCATCTTCAAGCCTTGCGGAAAACCCTGCAAAATCACAACAATATAGGCAAGGCCATACCAGATCAGCCGGGTGAATGCACTCTTAACCCTGTACCTTCATTATCAGCTCAGTTTAAATCAACCCCGAGAATTCTCGGGTTCATATAGAACCTGACAATTTCCTGAAAACCCACTGAACCAAACAGTTCAATCATTAAAACCAATGGAACTGTTTGGTTTATATTGAACCGACCAGGCTTTTAGGAACAAATATTTGTTCTTGAATATAATAATAAAGTAAATTTCTGAAAGAAATTTCTTTAAGAGCAGCAATTCTCCACGCTCAATATTGTGGATTTTTTATGTACTTCTTTAACCTGTACAATTTTTTTCTTTCTTATTTCTAAGAATTTACTGTACTAAATAAAACTCTTGTTTCTTTATAGAAAATATATTTTGGATACTACAATATAATTAGAGTACTGTGATTACCATCGTCATGACCTGCTCGTGGATCTTCAGTTGGACCATACAACATTCTGATGCTATGATGTTCCATGTTTTCCCTCTTCTTGTTCAGTTCTGATATTTTACAATGCAGCACTGGAAGAGTTCTCGCTATATCTGAGCCAAACAGAATGCCACAGAAAAAAGAAAAAAAAGAACAGCTTTTATTTTCACAATTAAATAAGATAACAAGTATGAAAAATGGCCAGACTATATTAATATAAATAAGAGAATTTACGTGTTCAATACTATATGTTATTTGGTATTGGCTCACAGAACTAGCTCTATAACCAGATCCCAAACTGTAATATTCGCAATCCTGATGGTGATTCGAATTTAATAAGAAAACGGGTAATGAGAGGTAATTTGGGTGAGGGACGGGGAGAATAGAGTGGAACAAAGAAGAGATGGAGGTGGTAGAGAGGAGAAAGAAAAGAGAGAAGAGAGAATTGGGAAAGAAGTAACAGTTCTATTCCATAATCCCTTCTTCCTTATAGAATATTTTTTATACTATCCATAACTCGTACTAATGTGTAATATGCACACAAAAAAAAAGAATTACATTGTATGAGTAATAGCTAATAAGCAAATAGGCTGGTATGGGCCTATTCTGGAGATGGATTAGGCCAGCGATGTGGGCCCCTTCCACAAACCCGTGATCTGGATCCTTCCAGTAGACACCTGCTCCACTCTGATCCGCATCCGCCCCAATAAGCCTGTTTTTATTTACTCTACATGCCCCCTTTGAGTACTACTAGATTCTTTTGGATCTCCTTTTCCTCTTGCCCTAATCCCTTCACCCCTCTTCCCTTATTTCTCCTCTTCTGTGTCTCCTCCGGGGTGGTCGCTGTCGATTGTTACAGCTCCCTTTTAAACCGACCCTCATCCTCAATGGTCGAAGTCGGGGAACTAGGTCTTGAGGTTCCAATAACCTTCCCAGGTGACTTCGGTTTTCTCCAAGTTGCTCTATTTGATGAGAACCTGCGTCACTGCTTTGTTTTCCCTTCAGACCACTCAACGGTCTAAGATCTTCTTTGTCTGCGCCAAAAACTAGCCCTCGCCTACCAGCGACACGATGGGTGAGATCTAGATGGACAAAGGTACTCCACATTTGAGGAGCGAGACGTGAAATACTCGGAGGATCTTGGAGCCCTCTAGGAGCTGCAATCTGTAAGCTGCAGGGCCGATCCGGGCTATGATCCTGAATAGTTCATAGTACATCAAGGTAAGCTTGATGTTGCGCCGCATGGAAATGCTACTATGGCGGTAAAGTTGGAGCTTCAAGTATACTATTTCCCCCTCCTTATATTCCTTGTTCACTCATCTTCGATCTACGTTCTGTTTCATCCTGTTTTGCGCCTCTTGAAGCCTTTCTCGCAGCACCCAAATTACCTTCTCTCTCCTGATTCCAATCGGCAGGGGGTTTCCATACAGGGCTTGAAAAGGGGTCATCCCTAAGGAGTGGTGGTGGTTAGTGTTGTAACACCACTCAGTCAAGGTCAACCACTTATGCCATCTGTGTGAGTACTGAAAGCTCATGCAGCAAACATAAGTCTCGACACATCTGTTGACCCTCTCCGTTTGCCCATCGGATTGTGGGTGATAAGAAGTGCTCCTCTGTAAGTTGACTCCCAACAATCTGAAAAGATCTTGCCATACTTGACTGGTGAACACCTTGTCTCTATCAGATACTATTCCCTTTGTCAACCCATGTAGTCGGTAAACTGTATCCAGGAAGGCTCTGACTACCTCTTGTGCCGTGTAAAGGTGAGTTGAGATGAAATGGGCGTATTTAGTGAATCTGTCTACTACAACCAAGATCGTATCTTTACATTCGGATTTTGGTAGAGCCTCTATGAAGTCCATGCTTATCTCTTGCTAGGCTTGTGCGAAAATTGTAGGGGCTACAGTAATCCGACGTATGGAGTTCCATCGACCTTGTTTTTAATGCATACTTCACATTCCTTCACCTTTATTTCTATATCCTATTTTATTCCTGGCTAGTAAAACAATTGTTTGGCCCTCCTATAGGTGTGGTTGATGCCCGAGTGCCCACCTAAGGAAAAGGCATGCATCTGTTCCATCAACTTCTATCTTAAGAATCTTGTTTTTCCAATGTAAATACTGCCTTTGTATTTAAGCACTCCTTGGTTATAGGAGTAGATGGGCTAAGACCCTGAGCTTAGCAGCAGCTCTGTGATGATTTGTCACGTATGGGGGTTGTCTTCACAACTCTCGGCTATTTCTTGAACCCAAGTAGGGATGATGGCAATTATGGCATGGTTGTGTCCTTCCTCTCCTCCTCGAGAGGGCATTAGTCGCAATATTTTCCCTTCCCTTCTTGTATTATATGGTGTAGTCTAGTCCCATCAACTTCAGCATTCCTTTTTGCTGAATCGCCATAGTTATCTTTTCTTCTAGGAGGTATTTTAGGCTTTTGTGGTCTGTTTTGATGATAAAGGGCCGAGGACTTAGGTAATGTTTCCACTTCGACACCGCTAATAGTATATAGCTAGGAACTCGTTTTTGTAGGTGGATAATCCCATATTTTGAACTCCTTTTTGTAGGTGGATAATGCTATATTCTTCTAGCATATAGCCTTGTTTATATAAGTTATTGGTCGCCCTTCTTGAGTGAGTACAGCCCCTATGCCGCTTCCGCACGCATCTACCTCAATGGTGAAAGGTTTAGTGTAATTTGGCATGGCGAGGACCGGTGCGGAAGTAATTACCTCCTTTAGTCTCTCAAATGCCTTCCCTGCCTCTTCATTCTATGTAAATTGGTCCTTCTTGAGTAACTCTGTCAGAGGTTTGTTAATTCCCCCATACCCTCTTATAAACCTTCTGTAATACCCCGTGAGCCCTAGGAATCTCCTCAACTCCTTGACATTGGCAGGTGTGGGTCAGCTCCTCATGGCTTCTATCTTGGCTGAGTCGATGGCTACTCCTTTCTCTGATATTAGATACCCTAAATATTATACTTGCCTTTGCCCAAAGAAACATTTTCTCCTAGAAAACAAGTGGTTCCTTCTCAACACACTAAGTACCTCCTCCAAATGCCCTGCATGTTCCTGTAATTCCTTGCTATACACTAGTATGTCGTCAAAGAACATCAATACAAATTTTCTTAAATACGGCTCGAATACCTTGTTCATGATGGCTTGGAATGTCGCAGGTGTGTTAGTTAGCCCAAAAGGCATAACGAGGAACTCGTAGTGGCCTCGGTGTGCCTTGAAGGTCGTTTTATGCACATTTTCGAGATTCATCCTCACTTGGTGATACTGGGACCTCGGGTCAATTTTAGAAAAACATCTCGAGCCTTCCACTTCATCCAGTAGATCACCTATTAGGGATATCAGGTTTTGTCCTTACCGTGGTCTTGTTCAATTGCCGATAGTCCACACAGAATCGCTAGTTGTCGCCCTTCTTGTTAACTAGCAGCACAGGTAAAGCATATGGGTTTGTGCTTGGCTGAATGATGGTTGCGTGTAACATCTCCTTGATTTGCCTTTTTATCTCATTTTTTTTCTCGTGGTGTACTGATAAGGCCGAATGCTAATTGGCCTTGTCTCAAGTTGCAGAGGGATCTCGTGATCTTGAGCTCTACTTGGTGGTAGTCCCTTCAGTTCATGGAACACATCCTCGTATTGATTAAGCACTAGTTGTATCTGTGTGGATACGCCGTCTTGTTGACTCTATTGGATAGTATTGCCCCCTATGACACATCAATTACCTTCCACGCTAGCTCTAAACCAGTGGGCAATGGTTATAGACTTCAACTCCGCAATGACAGCCTTCACCTTGGATCCTTCTATTATACCCCTGAGGATCATCTGTTTTCCACCCTTCATAAAAGACACGAAGTTACTGTTACAATCAAAGGTAACCTTCCCGTATTCCTTCAGCCAATCGATACCCAAAATGATACTGAAGCCATCTAATCTTATCACTCTCAACTCTGATTTGTATTGCTCCCCTTGCGTAGTCCACTGGAAGTTAGAGCACTTAAGCTTGCTCATAATCTTGTGGCCATTTGCCACGATTACTATGAGGCGTGGCTGCAATTAAGTTTGCCTTAACTTCCTTGGCTACCTAAAAGTCAATAAAGCTATGCGTACTCTCCGTATCTATTAAAATAGTCACTATCTTATTGCCCAACTCCCCTTGCACCTTGATTGTATCATGCTAATTCTGTCCACTGAGGGTGTGCACCGAGATACCAACCTCCTCTTCTGCCTCTTCAGCGACAGATAATTCTTCTTCTTCCATCTACAGTAATTGTTCGTCGAACACTTCACCTGGCTCGAGGTTGGCGCTGATATGGTGCACTGTCTTGTTTTGACACTAATGCCCTGGTTGGTACCTTTCCCTACACTTGAAGACAGCCCCGGCTGTTCTCCTGTGCTCGAACAGTTGCCTATTGATTCCTTGTTGTCGATTGGGGAGCCTCTGGTAGCTTGGTTTGGTCTCTCCCCCCCCCCCCCCCCCCCCCCCCTGTTGTGGCTGTCCTTTGTACATTATTTCCCTGGTAATTGGCTCCAATAGTTCCGTAATTGGGCTTACTCTTCTTCATTATAATGAACAACGCTTGTTCATGCAACCTAGCTTGTTGATACACTTCCTCGAGCGTAGTTGGCTGAGACAAATCGATGAATAAAATCAACTCTTCCTTCAATCCGCTTTTGTAACTCTCGAAGAAGTGCTATTTGCTAAGCGTCAGGTTGAGGTATAACATTTTGGCTGTAAGATCTTCAAATCTCTCATGATATTTCTCCACTGGCACCAACTTGTTAAACTCCCTCACCAACCTTTTTATGTCTTAGCCCCCAAACCTCCTCCACACTACCTCTACTAGCTCATCCCAATGGATGTTGGGTTTGTCGATGAGGCATTCCTCCTTCCATCTATGAGCTCTCCCCAAGAAATGCATGGTGGCTATTTCTACCCATTGTGGTTCAGGAACTTGGTAAATTCTGAAGTATTGCTCGCATTTACTACTCCACTCTCTAGGTTCTTCGCCACTAAAGGTTGGGAATTCTAGTTTTGGATAGGGAAGGTGATAATTCCGTCGGCCTTGATATTCCTCCACCCTCTCCAGGGTTCTGTAGGGGTTTGGTAGTAGCCCATTTCCTCTCTCTTCTCATGGCGTTTTGGACGTGCTACCCCCAGGATAGATATTGGCAGGTTGCTTCCCTTCCTTGATTACTAATGAAGTATTACCTAAAGAGGAATTACCCAAGGATTGTGGGCTTGGTGATTGAGGTTGCGTCATAAAAAGCCTGAGCAACTGCTCATGTCTGCAGGCGTCTTCTAGTAGCATCGCCTCGTGTCGCCTGGCAGCCTCAATCTATAAGGCTTCGTACCTTTGTTGCCCGTCTTGTTGGATCTCATCAAGTTGCTGCGCCAGTATCCCCATCTTCTTGCTGCGGTCAACACTAAATTGCTACATTTTCTCTTCAATTTTGTCGTTATATTCAACGATAAGTTGTTGCATTCTCTCTTCTATGGCATTGATGTGTTCACTCATCTCTCTCAATCGGGTGCCTTTCGCCATTTCAACTTCTAAGAATTTCTTGTTGTTGTATTTGAACCGATTTCCTTTCTTTGCCGCTATTTTTTTTTTAACTGGCTATAGAGACAACCAAGGATGCCAATGATGTTAAACTGAGGCTCCGTTGCTAATTCAATCAATGAATCAGCGACTAAATTCCTCCCCCCTTGGTACACCACATGTATGCTAGGTGTTTGATGGTGGTTCAGGTTGCTCTTCTTCTCGTCGGCCACATGCTACCTCAGATCTGTGCGGAATCTGCTGCAACTCCAGGGTGGGATTGTCTACCTTCAATGAGCTTGAGCTTCTCCATCAAAACCGTAGATCCAAGGCAGTTGTGACCCTACAATGGCATCCTTTGTTGAGTCTCAATTTTTTTGTTGGGTCTCACAGCTCGGATATTCTCGTCGCAAAGCCAATTCGACAATCCAGGGGATCATAACCAGCGTGCTACTTAACTATATCTAACCCTGGGATCTAGTGGCTCTGATGCCAAATTGTAATATCCGGACTTGTTGCAACCCGACGAGGATGAGAATTCTCTAAGCCGAGAATGGCGGGGAGGATGATGGTGATCCAAATTTAATAAGAAAATGAGTAATGAGAGATAATTTGGGTGAGGGAAAAGGAAAATAGAGTGGAACAAAGAAGAGACGAAGATGGTAGAGAAGAGATAGAAGAGAGAATTAGGGAAGAAGTAAAAGTTCTATTCCATAATCCCTTCTTCCTTGTACACAATATTTCTTATACTATCCATAAGTTGTACTAAAGTGTAATATGCTTAAAAAAAAAGGATTACACTGCAAGGGTAATAGCTAATAAGTAAATGAGCTAGTATGGGCTTATTCTGGAGATGGATCGGGCCGGCGATGTGGGCCCCTTCCACAGACTTGTGATTTGGATCCTTCCAGTAGACACCCACTCCACTCTGATCCGCATCCGCTCCAATAATCCTATTTTTATTTACTCTATATGCCCCGTTGACTACTACCAGATTTTGTTGGATCTCCCTTTCCTCTTGCCCTAATCCCTTCACCGCTCTTCCCTTACACCTCTTCGGTGTCTCCTCCAAGGTAGTCGCTGCCGGTTGTTACACAAACATTCAAGTAACATCATACAGCTCTATGAAGTCACGTGGAACTTTTAGCCACTTCTTCGCCTCTATAGCCTCCCCAAATATCTTAAATTTAAGCCTCTGTGATACTGAGCCTGGCATTATTGGAATTCAATGCCCAACGACCTAACATAAATAATGTTGGGAAACAATTGACATAAAAAGTACATACTTTAGTGAAAATGGCAGGAAAAACGGCAAACTTCTGATTTTAAATAACTAACTGCATATTTGTAAAGAGATAAAAGATACAGTATAAAAAACAGAAAAGCTAAAATAAAGCCATTTCCACACATTTTTGACATCCACATGCATAAATAGATGCATGTAAATTTGAGTAGCCTTTTACTGCTTTATTTTGATGAAACATGTACTTAATGCACTAGAGATATATATGGAGCGAAAAACATTTAAGCTTCCTTGATTTTGAAATGATTGACTCACTCAAGCACACTCTTACAAATTACAAGCTTGTGTAAACAAACTAAAGGTAAAATATATTGGCATGTCTTTCATATCCACTACAAGAAAGCAAACTATAAAATTAAAAAGAGTGTGGCAATTGCATGATGAAAACCCTCCAAAAAGAGAAAGTACCTTAATGCTGAGGATCCCTAGCAAATTACTATTTCGGGCAATGCACCAATAGAGCATGGAACTAATACTAGAGGGAAAATTTGAGAGTTCTAGCGCCTCCTAAGCACATAATCAACTTTGATGAGGTCTATAAAGCAACAAATTGCTTAAGTATATGTGTTATTTACAAAATTTTCTCGACATAGAACTGTGCTACAGCAAATCCAAAATTACTTCGGAAAAAATTAAGGTATAAATAAAACTAGGATCAATATGAATATTAAAATAAAAGGAAAAAACTTAAATAGAAATGTCAATCCTATATAGTCCCACATCAGGAAATGATGGGAAACAATATTGGTATTTAGGTCCTTTTGTACTAGTATGAAACTATGAATAAATTGGACATAAGCATTGGCCAATCAGCCGAGTCCACCATTTACTATACTAGAAAGCGAGGAGTGGTTTGTGATAAGAGAACTTCAGCCGAACTTGGTTTGGTTGAATAAAACTAAAGGATCTCAAAGGCAATATCATTAACGTAACATAGAATCTTTCAAATAGTTCACTGACATGAAAATATGAAGAATGGAGACAGAGATGCCAACAGGATGGATATAGTTGCTTAGTCATTATTCTGAACCTCAAGCACGAGCCCATTAACTAGAGGTATGATATATATTGTTGAATTCACTGGGTTACCTTGAAAAATCTCTTGCACAGTGTTCTTCTCAAATAATTGCCGCGCCTCAGCAACAGTTGCATCATAGTTGGTGCAGAAATGGGACTGCTTTTCCAAGAAGGAGATCTCTCTTTGTAGTTCTCCAGATTCCTTTCCAACCTGTAGATACAATGCATGCAATTACTTTGAGACGATTTAAACAACTTTCTGTAGTAATTATTTTTGATACATGTTTCTATCCCCAACTATTATCTATTTACATACATCCCTGTTAAATCTGAATTATTACGTGCTTCGGAAACTTGATTTTTTTACATAAGTATCTTTCTACCTACAAAAGTATTGCCCCTCTATCAGAAGACCTTTTCTCTGACAAAAACGACTTCCTCCATGAATTGAATGACCCCCAGCCTAAAGGCTATTATGTAAGAAACTGCACTCTCAAGGTTATTTATATATTTTTTCAGATTTTCCAGGGGTACACATGTATAAACCCCTTTTATTTTAGTTACGTAGCAGGCTGCTTACAGTTGAAAGTTTCTCCCTCAAGGAATCTAACTGAGCATCAGGTTCTGCATCAAACAGCTCTTCTTCAAGTATAATATCTTTAGTGGATAAATCATTCTGAATTAGAAAAAAAAAAGAGGAAAATATTTTAGCCATTGTGCATGACAATAAAATATCATATTCAACGTGAGGAAATATGAGAAAAAGGAAATATGGTAGCCAAACTATTGGCACTAAAGCATTTTCTGCAAGTAGTTTTCCAAAGGATTTAAGCATTTGAATGTACTGGGAATCAAATAAGCTTATTAGGAGCCTTCTGAGATATATTCTTCCAGACATTTAAATAAATTATACTCAAGCAGTTACTAATATATAACGAAGTAGAAGTTCAAATTAAGGGAACCCAATTGATTAGAACTGTTCCGCCACTAGTCCAGCATAAAGTGATTCAACATGTAAAGTCTGTCATAAGATGCATTCCTAACACATATTAGGCTTTTTTAGCAATTTTTCCTAAATGAACAATGTGTATAGACTAATTGGCCAGAGACCAAAAGTAAATCAACATGTAAAGTCTGTCATAAGATGTATTCCTAATGCATATTAGGCTTTTTTTAGCAATTTTTCTTAAATGAACCACATAGAGTAATTAAATTATCTAAATGGCAGCCCTAGATCAGCAAGTATGTGAAAAATTGATAACAACAGATAGATGTAAGAAAAATAGTGGTGAAAATTTTAACTCAAACTTGTAAATTAATTCTTTACAAGAAAAGACCTACAGCTTTAGGCAACGCAAACCACTCAGGAACAGTAAAACAATGCCTATGGCAATATTTCTCCCAACTGTCCATTCGCTTATCCAAAATAGTTTTTGCCAAGTGACGAAGGGCATAAACACCCTACAAATGAAAATTGATGGCAAGTTAGTACATATCAGCATCAACATCATTTTATAAGAAACCATATTACTACTACATAATAGTATTCTGCCAACAAGCATCATTATTTGAAGCAGGATTAAAATTAAATTGGTTAATAGAAGGTGAAAAATATCAGGTGGACTTCCTTAATTGACTACTTTATGGAAAGCAGTCCATAAACTTCAGGCCTCCTTTGGCATTGTTGCTAGTTAATTTTTTTTCACCCCTATACACTAATTCTATATAATTTGATATACCGGGAATAGGACTTTCCTCTTGTTGCCATGGTTTGTTAGCTTGCAATACTACCCAGCCAAGTGACAGCTGATGACTAATTTTAAGACAGTCCAAGAAGCAGAAAAGAAAAAAAGTTGCTTCAAAGTTTTTGTATTCTATTGCCAGAAAACATTTTCGATGCAAGGATTGCAAGTAATCCACCATCCTCTCCTACACTTTCCTGATTCTATATAATTTGATATATACCTGGCAGGACTTTTTTCTTATTGTCATAGTTAATTAGATTGCAACAGAACCCCGCCAAGTGATGGATGACAACTTCAAAAAAAAATTCTAGAACTGAAAAGAAGGTTGCTTCCAAGTTTTTGAATTTCTTGCCAAACAAACATCTTGGATGCAAGGATCGCTTCCTACCATTTTCGACGGCCTAACCTCCAAAAGTACCTCTTTAAACAAATTTGTAATATGATACTTGTCTTTCTCCACACCTTTTATTAATTGCCTATAAAAACATAAGGCTGTCCTCCGTCACGACCATAAAAATTATAAGTGGCCTCTTTTGAGGATCACTCCAACCATTACAAACGATACTTTTACCTTTCTCACTCCATGTTCCTTTAACCGGTTCTATCAAAATTTCTACATAGACTCTTACCTATGAAGAAGTTCTTAGCATATTAACACCGGAAAGAACATAGCCGCTAATCATATGATTGGTCGCGTATGTAGTATACCGGCTTTGATTAAATTGGCAAAGTGCGGATTAAACATGCTGGATATGTTTTAAATGTTGTTAAAAGAGTTTAGAATCAGTTTGGACCGAATCGAAACGAGTTCAGATCGAAACTGAGTCGGAGAAGCCAAAGTCTCAGCTTCAGACCAGTTCTGGGCGTCCAGAGCAAGTATCGGGCGCACATATGAGTTTTCGGGACCAGGGGAGGGCGCCCGGAAGAAGATTCGAACACTCAGCCCAAGAATTGGGGTCGCGTGAGCGCAAGGGGTTTCGAACACCCAAAATGCCTTGCATGCGCCCGAAACGGCTTTTGGAGGCACAAACGGCCACTTGGTGCCCTAATGCGGACGCTCAACCCAAGAGCAAGGAAGCGCGCAGTCACAAGGATTCGGATGCCCGAAACGTCCTGCGAGCGCCAGAGAAGCCGCAAAGCACAGTAGCTATGAAGTTTCGAACACACAAAACATTTCATAGGCACCCAAAAATTCAGCTGACTGACATGGGTCGAGTTGCAAATAGAGAAAAATTTGGTCCAAGTTGCAAATATCGCAACACCCGGCAAAACCTACCAACCCACTGCAAACCCCCTCACTTTCCTCACACTCACACCCTCTCTCTCTCTCTCTCTCTCTCTCTCTCTCTCTCTCTTCTAAAAGAAGAATAATATTATATTTTATCATCTGTGTTCATGCCGTGTCTGTGTCCTAATTTTTTGAAAGTTGTCGAGTCGCCTTGCCCGAGTCGTGTCGTGTCCCGTGTCCGAGTCGTGTCGTGTCCCGTGTCCCGTGTCCGTCCATGATACTTAGATATCCTTAAAAAAGTGATGATAGGAATCTTGTAATCAAGACCAAGAATATAGATCTTGTTTTAAATAGTTTAAAGAATTTTATAACTAAAATTCAATTGATTTAAATTTATTTACAACTTTAAATGAGAAAACGCCTCATATTGACCATTAAAATTATAAATTTTGCAACTGCTTGATCATTAGGTCAATAACATCAAAAAGAAATGAAATTTAGTTTCCAAATACATCACGTGGTAATATAGATCATATTCAATTGTGCCGATCGCGTTGATTTGAAGTCTCTATCATCGAAAACAATTCGGTAGCAAAAGGACCCGTTTGCTACCGATAGTATTCCAGCCCAGCTATATATATATATATATATATATATATATATATATATATATATATATATATATATATATATATATATCAGGAATTTAAGTATCGTGGCACGGGGTCGTGCCGAAACTTGCTAGTACAGTACGGCACGGTGTGTGCCACGCCGATACGCGCCGGTCACAAAAAATACATGTGCCGACATATAATGGCATGAAATATGTATTTTCTTAAACAATAAAATATTCTAATTGCTCATTATATATTTTTATCAAATATTTTGAACTTTATTTAGAAAATTACTTACTAATTTAAAGAAAAAAGAATTTTGAGTTGTGCCATCGGCACGAGGGCTGTATCATACCGATATCTTGCTGGCACGATACAGTACGATAGAGGGCACTTATATCTTTGATATATATATATATATATATATATATATATATATATATATATATATATATATATATATATGTAGAGAGAGAGAGAGAGAGAGAGAGAGAGATGGGCAGGAATACTATCGGTAAAAAACAGGATCCATTGCCGTCCATTTGTTTTCGATGATAGAGCATCCAAAATGACGATCGACACCGTTAAGCATGATCTAGACCATTTAAACTATCTGAAAATTAAATTTCATACTTTTTCGATATTTTTTTCTTATCCATCAAGTGGACACGAAAATGAACGGCTCAAAATGAATATCCTTCAAAAAGTGATGATAGAAGTTTTGTAATCAAGATCGAGAATATAGATCTTTTTTTAAATAGTGTAAAAAATTTTCTAACCAAAATTTAATTGATTTAGATTTCTTTACACCGTTAAATGAGCAAAATACTCAAATTTACCATTAAAATTACAAATTTTGCAACCCTTTGATCATTAGGTCAATGATGTCGAAAAGATTCGAAATTTGATTTCTAGATACTTCTAGTGGTCTAAATCATGTTCAATAGTATTGATCGTCAATTTGGAAGCTCTATTAACGAAAACAAATGGATGGCAATGGAGCACGTTTGATACTAATAGTATTCCAGCTCAACTCTATATAATCATGCTCAATGGTGCCGATCATCGATTTGGAAGCTCCATCATTGAAAACAAATAGGTGGCAACAGAGCCCCCATTTGTTATTGATAGTATTCCAGCTCAACATATATATAGAGAGAGTTGAGCTGGAATGCTATCAATAGCAAACGGGCTCCGTTGCCACCCATTTGTTTTCGATGATGGAGCTTCTAAATCGATGATCGGCATCGTTAAACATGATCTAGACCAATGAAAGTATCCAAAAATCAAATTTCAAATTTCTTCGACATCATTGACATAACGATCAAAGGTTGCAAAATTAATAATTTTAATAGTCAATATGAGACGTTTGCTCGTTTAACAGTATAAAAAAATCTAAATCAATTGAATTTTGGTTAGAAAATTCTTTAAACTATTTAAAATAAGATCTATACTCTTGATCTTGATTATAATAATCCTATCATCACATTTTGAAGAATATTTATTTTTACCCGATTATTTGTGTCCTCTTGATGCGCAAGAGAACAATATCGGAAAAACAAAAAAATTGATTTCTAGATACTTTCAGTGGTCTAGCATTCCAGTTCAGGAGAAGTTTCTGCAAAATAGTGGAGTTTCGATGAAAAGTAGCTTGGAGGACTATTCCTGTAATCCAGGAAAAGTTTCAAGCTTATTGGAGTATTTTCGGCACGGACTTGGCGCGAAAACAAAATTGGAAAGTGCTAGACTTTGACCAGTTAAGCAAAGTACAGTCAAGGGGCAACTGTGGATATGTCCGAAAGGAGTTCCGAGGGTTTCAAAATAATTAGAAGAAGATTGTAGCTTCGTGGAGCGAAAATGAAAATTTTCAAACGAAGCGTTTCTGGGCCATTTCGCTCTCAGGGACTGGACCTTGACTTGAAGAATCGGACCGTGACTTGAAGAATCGGACTGTGACTTGAAAGACCGGACCCTGAGGGAAGAACCGAACCTTCGCCATGAAAATCCTGGAATTAAGGTTCGGGGACCAGTCCGTGGAAGGGAAGACCAGCCCGTCGGCGCGAATTTTTCAGGATGAAGATTCGAGGACCGGTACTTGAAGGGAAGACCGGTCCGCCGACGGTCTGTGAGCTAAGTAAAGAGCATTTTCGTCAATTTGGAGGTGGGGCTTTTATAAAAAAAGAGTCCCTTCCTCTTTTCTCCGTATACCCCACACACGCATGCACGCATAGAGAGAGAGAAAGAGCTCTCCCTCTCCCTCACTCTCTACTCGTTCTCTCTCTAGAAGCCCTTCGAGGTGGAGATCGAGCCCGAAAACCCCAAAGTTGTGGATCGAACTCTAGCACGCGTAGAAGCTTGGAGAGCTCGCGGTCCGAGGTGAGTCTTTTGATTTCGAGTTTGGGGTTTTTGTTAAATCCTTTGAAATCGAAGTTTTCGTGCTCCCTAGGGGTTTCTATGCTTATTTAATCAAGGATTCTCCATGAAATTCGGAGTGTTCTTGGAGAAATAGAAACCTAGGGCACGGTTTGGGCTTTTTGGATTTTTGGGGCTTTTAGTTAAATTGACTCTTTGACTCTCTGTATCTCTAATTGAAGGTTAGAGAAGAGCGCCAGTCAACTTTAATTTGGAAATAGAAGAGTGCTTGGTGATCGATTTGGAATAACGAACCAAACCGGAGCGACATCGGCCGTACAGGCTTAAAAAGGAGCGATTAGCCGCAAGAGCCCGATTGTAAATGTCTACAAATAATTGGAAACATTTTGCGGTGGGTTGTGCTCTACCAAAGCGATTAGATCATCTTTCATGTCTAGAGTGTAATTTTACATAATTACATTGATGGATAAAATAGTAGGCTAATTGGGTATAGTCCGTAAGTATGAATCATACGCTGCGTAGATGAATTAGTTACCATTGGGCAATAGGAAAAACATGTAGAGACAATCTCGAGGAATCAGAGACTCAACATTGAACCAGTAAATATAGTGCCATGTGAACATAAGTGGAAAAACATAGTGGTAGAATGACCACTTGAACATAGAAATAGAACCTAGAAAGGTCGATAATGTAAGTGAGATCGAGGGCGATCGTTAGTAACCTTGGAAAAAGCAACATAGAGGTTTGGATGCCCTTGGATATGAGGACACGGATTTAGAAAGGGCAACATGTAGGCCCTTGAGACCGAGAAAGAAAAAATTCTAGAAATTCCTAGACCAAGGCCGGGGGTGTGCAAAATACCACCTAATGCCAATGTATGGTTAAAAGGAAAGCTAGGCTTGTCGCCTACAATCCGAGGCTGGGGGTGAACGTTATGTCACCTAATGCCGAGGTGTACAGGCTACTTCCCAAGCCATGGACACGAGACAAAGGAACAAGGAAAAACTAGGCTTGCCACCTTTAATCCATCGGCCGACCATCGGCCGACCATCGGCCGAGAGTGAACGAAATGTCACCTAATGCCAAGGTAAAGAGGACAACTTCCCAAGTTATGGGCTTGAGGCCCGAGGTGTGCGGCAACGCCACCTAATGCCGAGATGGGTGCAGGACTCCCGCATTTGATTGACTCAAGATTGAGTCGGATATAATGGCTAAGGTAAAGGAACCTTAGGGTGAACTGAATAGAAATGGATAGTGAAATAGTAAATAGAAAATGTTAACTTACAAGTAGATTTCCTTATCGTATTTCCTTGAGGCATAGCATAGTAGATATATGTTAACTTACAAGGCGGAGCATGACAGCACCCATAAAGTTGTACGCAAGAAACAAAAAAAAAGAAAGAAAAAGAAAAAAAATTATTATAAATCTGTCGTTGAAAAGGAAAAAAGAAAAAAAACTTTTGAAGGTCTGAACCTATTACATCTCTCTTGAAACTCTCCGACTTTGGATTCATCGCCGCTTCTTCCTCACAAACGGATCAGTCTTCTCTTCGACTTCATCCCTTCTAAACCTCTTGGATGCTCTCCTTCTCTTGAAGCCTACCATCATGACGCCGCTCTCTTTGGCGGTCGTGGATACCCTACATCCTGTAAACCTGTGCAACTAAACCACTTCGACCTATTTCCCGCATCTAAGGAAACCGATTTACCTATAGCCCTTCTCTGCGTGCCACCTTATTAGCCAATCATGTAAACCTAGCCATCCAAATTCAATATTAAGCTCTAAAATGATCAATCCATTGCTATTTTATTTGGACCTATTCTATGTAATTGGTATTGGTAAGTTTGACTCAATCGTTGATCTTTCATCGCTTGTCACATTATCGTTATTATTCAAAAATTTAAACGGGTTATTACTGAATTTTATTTTATTTCTAGCGATGGTCTAAAAGTTCATTTAAATAGGTCTTACAATATTGAGATTTAGAACATAAGTTTGCATATGTTCTTTAATTTTCCTTTTCCGCTGCTCTGCTACAGTATTGTGCTACAGTAGCTTTTGGTTGCATTGGCTAGCCTTTAAGTCCTATCTTTATAAATGAAAAATATTTGGGTTATTCTATGTAAAATTCCAATTAGACTATAATTAAGCCAAAATTAACCTGAATCTAACCCAAACCATGGTTCGAAAAAGCGCGCCTTAGGCCTAGGCTCATCGGTCAGCGCCAAGGCAGTCCCAAGGCGGGTGATGTTGCCTAGGCGCGCCTAGGGCCTGCCTAGGCGCGTGCCAAGAGCTAGGCGCAAGGAGCACTCAAGGCGCGTCTTCCTCATATATATCCTAACAGGTTTAGATCTAGATCTATATGCACTTAATAGATTTGAATCCATATATTTATTGGTCTAATGGGTTGAAACATCTAAAAATAAACCCGAAACCCTAAACTAACATAATCTAAAATCCTAAACAATCATTCAATCATCTCCACTCCCTCTCAGTCACATCCGCAGCTCCGGTCCTCGTTATAATCTAAAACACTTAGCTTTTCATATGATGCCCTTTTAATGATCTTTGGCGCATGTTACTTTTTTATTATCTTGTGCTTATAATTATATGTTTTTCACATCAAAGTTTCCTGTATGTTTGTGAATTACTAGTTACCTTTATGTTGGCCTTTATTTGAGACAAAAAAGTAATTTGTTCTTTACTTTTATCTATGTTATTTTGTTTTTTAAAATTATCATATATGTTGCTTGACTTCTTTTCTTTTCTTCATTTTTTTATTTCGAAAACATGATTGTTTGGTTAGTTATAGAATATTTATTGTGATAATATGAATTTAAAGAGTATTTAGTGCTACTAAACAATTATTAGAAAGTATAGTAAAGAACTTCTTGGTTATTTCAAAATTCTATGAAAGTGTGCACCTTACCTCTATCGGGCGAGCACCTGCGCCTTGCGCCTAGGCTCTAACAGCCCTTGCACCTAGATGTGCATTGGGCTTTTTTAAACACTGACCCAAACTGACTATGACTAAACCCAAATTAAGTCCAACACATGAAACTAACTTAAATAAGAAAGTTAATTTCTAATCAACTAATGAACCTAGGCTACTACGTGAATATCATCAACCTTATAGAATGCATTGTGTGAGAACCCTATTTCAACAGAGCAATTGGATTGAGTCCAACTGAAACTAACCTTCTGATGATAAAGATACAACCCCACAAATTCAAACAATCAACAAATGTCAAAACCAATGGTTAACTTGCTTGAAAAGCTTTCACACAATCTCTTTTGTTGACGGGAAAATAACCTATGCACAAATATATATCTTATCTAATTTGCATTTGTCAGCAATGTTGAAAAAAAATTAATGACTAACTAATTTCAAAATATTTCAAAGATCATTTCGTAATGAAGACATCATAGCAAAAGAGAAGGTTCATCAAAAACCATACATACCACCAACTGTTTCCATATAAACAGTCAACCCTTTAAGAGTATGTTGCAGACGTTAGAATAGCAGAGGAGCATAATTTCAGGAACCCAAATGTGCAAAATTACTCACCACAGCAATTTATGTCAGCAACATCCAAGATGTATAATTTGGTTCAATTTATATTTAAATGATAATCTCCTCAAAATTAGTACCTCCCAGCCATCAAAATATCAAACTACTTGTGTGCCAAGTTCAAGCACATCGAACCTAGGCATCCTCTGAGGTGCTATAGTTAAGTAATTAATGTCTAATTCAACAGTTTTAACTGGATGCGAACATTTTAATATTAGCTAAAATAGATGCATTTCATGCCTCTCCTGCATTCTTGTATAATTATTTAGAATAAAAAGGATTTGACATTCAAAGAGGGTAATTTTGAAAACACGCACTCATACCTTGGGCAACTCTTTGGCCTTTTCGGCATGGCCAACACCAGCAATCGCCGGTGTCCGCCTGCAAAAACACATAAGCGAGTTATCAAAATAAACGCCCAAATGGAACAAAGAGAGGAGTAAAAAGAGTTTAGACAGCAGAACTGGAGGCAGAAATCAAAGGCTCCTTCAACCATGTCGTCAACGGTGTTGAGTATTTCATTGATGAAGAGCTGCGGGTTGAGGCCTATGACGTCGAAGATCACCTCGCTCTCACGCACCCTCATTCCTTGACGCTGCCAGAAGTGCCTTCAAGGTCCTAAATCAGAAAGTTTTCTTATCAAGTGAAAAAAGATAGGGTAAACTTCAATTCGCCCATTTTCAGCTCATCTTCACGATGCTACTCTGGAGTTCCAAAAAATTGTCTTTATTTTACTATAAGAATTTATATATGATTAAATAGTGCAAAATTTTATGAGTACAACTTTTAGATGTTCTTGATCACATTTAATGGTTTAGATCTTGAATTTCAAATTCTCTAAAGTTATATTTTAAAATTGTGTAAAACTAGTGCAGGTTACACAAGTATTATTTGATCCTTAATTCCTTATATATATAAACACATGTTGAGCTATGGTGCAATTGATAATACCAAGCCCTTCATGCTATAGACTCATTTTCGATGATAGGGCATCTAATTTGACGATTAACACCTTTAAACATAATCTAGAGTATTTGAACATTGAACCAAGTTTCATAATTTTTAAGAATTATTTCTCTAGACCATCAACTCATTGGGAAGTAAATAGTCAAAATAAACAACCTTCTAGAAATAGGGAATAAGAATCTTAAATTCAATATCAGAGTTATAGATTCTATCTCTAGATAGTTAAAAGAATTTTCCATCAAAAATTCAAGAGATTTGAAATACTCCACACCATTAAACCAAGGATTTAAGTATCCATCGGCATGGGCCGTATCCACCGTGCCGTACCATGCCAACAAGATACCGGCACGATACAGCCCCCGTGCCGATGGCACAGTTCAAAACCATTTTTTCTTAAAATTACTAAGTAATTTTCTTAATAAAGTTCAAAATATTTGATAAAGATACATAATAAGCAATTAAAAAAATTTGTTGCTAAAGAAAATAAATATTTCATGCCATTATGTGTCACATGTATTTTTTTTGACCGGCACTCATCGGCATGGCTCGGCACGCACCATGTCGTACCATGACGGCAAGTTTTCAGCACGACCCCATGCCACGGCACTTAAATCCTTGCATTAAACAAGAAAACATCGAGTTTTCTTATCAGGTGAAAAAAGATCGGGTAAACTTCAATTTGCCCCTTTTCAGCTCATTTTCACTTTGCTACTCTGGAGTTCAAAAAGTTACATTTAACAATCCTACAGTTTTATCTTTATTTTACTATAAGAGTTTATATATGATTAAATAGTGCAAAATTTTATGAGTAAGCCCTTCAGATGTTCTTGATCATATTTGATGGTTTAGATCTTAATTTTTGAATTCTCGAAAGTCTATTTTAAACTTGTGTAAAACTAGTGTAAGTTAGACAAGTATTATTTGATCCCTACTCATGTATATATACACATGATGAGCTACGGTGCTATTGATAATACCAAGCCCTTCATGCTATAGACTCATTTTCGATGATAGAGCATCTGATTTGACGATCAACACCTTTAAACATAATTTAGAATATTTGAACATTGTAGGAACCAAGCTTCACAATTTTAAAAAATTATTTCTCTAGACCATCAACTCGTCAAAAAATAAACGGTTAAACTGAAATAACCTTCTGCAAATAGGGAATAGAAATCTTAAATTCAAGATCAAAGTTGTAAATCTTACTCCAAATAGTTAAAAGAATTTTCTATCAAAAATTCAAGTGATTTGAATTATTCAACACTATTAAACGAGAGAACACTGCATATAGCTCATTAAAATTGTCATTTATGCGGCGGCTTGATCGCTAAGTAAATGATATCGAATAATCACAAAATTCGATAGCTAGTAATTTCAAATGTTCTAAATCCTGTTTAACAATATTCATTCCTGAAATGAACACCCAGAAATCAATAGTAGATACAAGTATAGCCAACACATCCCTGTTAATATTGGATATTTAGAACTTTTAACTTTCCACCTACCAAGAATATCAAATTTTGCATCACTGTCATCACAATGGTACATAGGCCTCTCCATATAATTATCTAGGTCTGTCATTCATTGGTAGTGAGCAATGCTCCAGTCATTTTTGCTAGATATTGCTTGTCACTTAGCTTTTGTTCCTTTTTTTAACTTTCTTATGTTTTGTGGTTACTTAATTTGGTCGAACCCTACTTAATTTGGTCGAACCCAAGATGGTTAGTAATCGGGTGGATAGGTTTAAGACAAACCCTAGCTTATACCAATTAGACCCAAACACCAATATAACTCAAATTAGCCTAAACCTGAATATAAAACCCAATAAAACCAACCCATAACAAACCAAATCTGAACCAAAAACCCAATTAAATCAGTCCAAAACTAAACCTAAACCTAAAACCCAGTAAAACCAACCGATAACAAACCAAATATGAACCAAAAACCCAACAACATCAGTTCAAACTATCCCAAACCTGAACTGAAATTTTAATTGCATTTTCAACCAATAGGAGAGGCCAAACAAGATTTGCAGGGCCCACAATCTTCTCCAATTGATCTACTCTTATTAGGGAGGCTTTTTGAACCATCCGGAAGCCGCACGTGGCGAAGGAAAGAGAATATGGAAGTCCAAAAGCCACCGGCCCCTCTTTTGTTGTGGGCGGCTCTTTGAGAGCAACACGCTACACTTTTCCAACGGGGAAAAAAAGACAAAAAAAAAAAAAAAGAGATGAAAAAAAAAAAAGAAAAAAAGGAAGAAAAGGAAATTATATGTACATGCACTTGGAGTCTTTTGAGGGGGACTTGTGGGAAATTATCTAACATTACACACGCTTCTCTTCCTCTCATTTGCATTGCGAATTCGACCCCCCATATCTTCTTCCTTCTCCCATCAGAGATTGTCAACCCACGGCGCTGCATGCCTTCACAGATGTGGAAAACCTGCTTAAATTAAACACATTTTCTTCCCCCTGTTTGCAATACATGCTATTCACATGACACATCGGCATCTGAGTGTTGCAGTCCTGTGTCCTTGTCAACTCGGTTATCTTAATAAAACCATGCCTTTTTGCATGTAAGGTGCCACACCTATATGTTTCTAATTTCATTGCCATGTTGACAGGGCAAGGAAGCTATCTATTGGATTTTTTTGCCCCACATTGGCATATTTAACAACTAAGGTGTGAAATGTGTTTTAATATATATAGCTGACAAATTGAAATAGGCTTGTTGTATACCTACATGTAAAATAGTTAGAAAATAAAAATTCCTTTTTAACTTTCAGTTGTGTGTTATGTGTGTTATGTGTGTTATGTGTATGTGTATTAGTATGCTAACAGTCCATAAAAATAACATTCTTCCAACTGTACAAGAATTCGATGCATACCCAGCACTATGAAAAACATCCTAAACAATCTCTTGAAAAACTTACAATGTACTATAGTGCACACATGATAGACAGCAATATACTGCACAACCTAGCGGAACCATCAGCAATCATAAAAGAATCGCATAAGGATACCTCCAAAGGCTCTTTAAATGGCTGTTGACACACTGCCATGCACATTGTGCCGTACTGCATTTGATTTATATGGTACAACAGTTGATCAATAGCCATAGAAGAGCCAAACAAGTGGTATATATATACACATTGGAGGATTCAAAATTGATTGATTAATTGATTGATTGATTAATTAATTAAAAGACAACTGCAATGCTGCAACCAGTGACTGGTAAACACACCTTTCATGTTGCTAGCCATAATTCTAAAAGAGACTTTCTCAATGGAAAGAATAATTATGGCTACGCAGTGTTTCTCAATACAATACAAAGGAGAGTTTCTCAATGAAAGAACAAAAGTCTGAAACTTTTGGAACCAAAAAAAAAAAAGGAAAAGAAGAGCAGAAAACAGCTGACAAGGGAGCATCTAAAAGCTACATTGTTTCTTTATACAATTGCTATAGCTATATACTTATTTAGTGCAACTGTGAAATAATACTAAAAATCTAATTGTATTGCCTTTTCTTAGAAAGTTTGTACACAAATACCCACAACTGCATGCATGTATATGACTACTAATTTTGCCAGGCAAACTAATTTGTATGAAGGACAAATTCAATATCATGATTTCTTTTCCATCGGTCCTTTCTATCATTCGTTATTTTCCATTTCTTTCATATTAAATCTTCTAGACAAATGTTCTTTCTTTTCAAATAATGGGGTGGCCACAACAATTGAACAAATTCTCTAAAATGGTTTTCCAGGTGTTGGTACAAACAAAGAGTGGAAGCTGAAATCAACAAATGTAATTCCTGCTCAAGAGCCCGGCATTTTCGGTACTTCTAATGTTAGATCTATTCCTGCTGAAACTGTTACTCTATCACTGCCTGCATCAAATTCAATGGCTACGGAGGAAACTAATTTGAATGTGGAGAAAAAGCAAATTACTGCAGTTCAATTGGACAACCAAAAAATTGCAGTTCAACTAGACCTAGGTTTTTTCGCCCACATTATGTGTGCAAATGTGATCCATTCTAGTTATCGGTAGTGAATTTTGATGAGAGAGAGAGAGAGACATTTTTATATTCAATGATGAATTTTAACAAAAGAATATATAATTTGGATTACTCTCCTCCAAACAAGAAAAATGGAGGTAAATGATATGCCAAAAGAATATATAACAAAATAATAGTAGTTCGATAATATCAGCATGTTATAAAAGAGTCATAGATTAATTAATTGCAGAATTTATATCTTTCAGAAAACTATTGTGAATAAAAGAAAACATGCCAAACAGTTTATTCATGCCAATCACAAGACAACACCATCTGAATGTCTTATTGGTTTTTAACATAGAACTTTTAGAAGCGAACCCACATTGCAATTTTCAAAATATTCGTGTAATGGTTATAGCAGATTTGTCATAGTATGCTAACCCTTTTGATTAAACAAACTTCATCATACTAATCTGACTTTTTTTTCCCCTATAAACATTTTGGAGATCTACAAAACTAAATACACTAATCGATCACCTTATTCTACAATAAGAAAACGAATTAAACTAGTAATTAAACTAGTATTGATGAAATTAATAATTTACTATAGTGAAGAGAAGAAAGACAAAGTTCAGTTTCAAAGAGTGAATATAGGATGAATTCACCTGTCAGAAAGGGCAGCACCAATAGCAAGCTTCCGAAAGTCTTGAGTGCGGCCTTGGGCGAGATGAATTGAGATGTCAATATGAAGCAATCGAGATGAATCGAGAGAATACGATCGAGATTTCACCCTAAATGGCCTTGAGCGCGGCCTCCTGCGGCGAGCCCTGCTCGTCGGGGTTGGGCACCAGCGACGACGAGCAGCGCAAGGGAGCGGCCGTGGGAGCGCGGAACACTAACCCTAGATCGTCGGAGGAGGAGGAGGAGGAGGAGGAGGAGGCGAGCTCGGGTGGGGGGCAGATCGCTAGGGGAGGCGGGAGAGGGGGCGAGAGGGGGCGAGCTCAGGATGGGATCAGGGGGAGAGGGGAGAGGGGGCGAGCTCGGGTGTGTGGGGGGGGGGGCGTGGCAAATTGCCAGGGGAGGGTTGGGTTTGGGTGGGTTGGGTTTAGGTTAGGATTAGAATTGATAATTGGATATTTAAAATTTAAATTATAATTTAAAAATTAAACATATAATTTTAAATTTTAAATTTTAAGAAGTTTAAATTTTAGGTTAGGTACCGAATTTTAAAAGTATGCTTAATTTTTAATATGATATAAAATTTTAATAAAAATATAATTAAATTTATTGATAAATTATTATTTAAAATTAGAATAAGTTTGATATTAATAAATTTATATGGAATAGAATTTATGTTTACATTCGCTTTTTTTATATATATTTACATTCAACAAGCTATTTTGGTAAAATTATTTTTCTTTTTATTTTAAAATTTTTATTTTTAAAATTAAAATAATATTTTTTGGGCCAACTCTATTATTTATGATGGGTAGAGGTGGAGTGGTGTGTGGTAGGTTGGATTTAAATTTATATCTTGATGGATTATTTTTAAAAAAAATTATATATAAATGGGGCACTTGTATAAAAGTGTCCCAACAATGTGTCACTATAACCTTATTGTGTTGTAGTGTGTGGAAAACTGCAACTTCTGAGTTGGTGCAAATCTTGAATCTTCAAGCCTTCACCATTCGCTTTTCTTTAACCAACAAGGTATTGGAATCTCTCATTTGCCTCCTTTAGCCTTTCACCTTATTTACCTACCCACTTACCTATCTATCCTTCTCTGATATCTAACTTCGTAAGAATCAATCCTTTCAGTATTTGATGGAACTATTATATGTACATGTTGGTGATGTTTAGTTCTTGTGGTTTGTCTTCCACTATTGTCTTTCATTGCGAATGAAATCAATTAAATTCTATGCCTTCACTGCTGGAATTTTATTTAGATCTTAAGCTGTGCATAAGAGTTCTCCTCAAATACTTAAATTTGGTTTCTAAACTGCAGTTGGCATTAGCATCATCATAAGCCATTTGGTAGAAGGGTTAGCGCATGTGTCTCCATAAGCCATTTGGTAATTTGCAACCTGAGTTCACAAAACTCTTCAAAGAAAAGATTTAGAAGTCAGGCAAACACATGTCAGAGAGAAGATTTGTTACATTATAGATGTTCTTGAGGCTAAGGCACAGAACTCAAGCTTCCTCCCATTGATAATTTGTTGGACACACTGATAAGGGTCAGGACTATATTCACTTAAATGCTTCCTTGAAATAGAGAAGCATTTCTAAGCATCAAATAAGTGGAATTCTGACATGTTCCACAATCAAGAGAAAGAGCTTTTTGAATATCCAAATTACCCTTTTATCAAATTCTTCTTTTTGTAATGAAGAAGCCTTAACAATTTCAACAATGCCCCTAATGCTTGCGATTGCATCAACAATGCCCCTACTGGTAGAAAGCGAGTTGGAGGAACCACCTCTATGATTTGGACTAAATTCCAAGCTCATTCGAGGGTTTTCGGCACGAATTCGGCGCGAAAATGAGTTTTGGAGAAAATATTTGTAATGGACTTCAGCTCAAAATATACTCCGAAATAGTCAAAGTGACTATGCGCATGTTAAGAATGTATTCCGGCCATGTCGGAATGATTAAAGGAGGATTAGAGCTTCGTGGAGCGAAAACACGCACTTCGAGGCAATCTGAGTGAGCAAATAGCTCTCGGGGTCCGAACCTTGGGTCAGGAGTCCAGACCTTAGCAGTAGGGACCGAACCCAGCAGGGAAAGTCTGGACCTTAGCTGCGCTGGTAAACCCAGAAAAGGGCGTTCGAGAACTAGACCCTGTGTCGCGGACTGGTCCGTGAGCGCAAAACAGAAAATCCCACGTACGAGGACCGAACCTTGAGCCATGGTCCCGACCGTCAGCGGGTAATCTGGAAAACCTGCATACGAGGACCGAACTTTGAGGGAGGGTCTAGACCCTGAGCGGTCTGGGCGCATAGTACGGGCCATGGCATTTTTGTAATTTTAGGGAGCTTTGTTGTGTACAAAAGACCCAAACCCTATTCTCCTCAACCGGTTCACCCTCTATTCCTCTCCCTCACACCCTCATCCCCTCTTTTCTCTTTCTCTCTCTAAAAAAGAAGAAACCCTAGTTGGAGAGAAGCTTTCTTGGTGGGTTTTGATCTCTTCCAAGGCAAGGAATCAGAAGAGAATCTCATGGAGGAGCTCTAGGAGGAAGAAAATCATCTCCTCTCCACGTTTTGAGCAAGAACCAAAAAGGTGAGTTTTAGGGTTTTGGGGATTTGGTGAGTTTTTGGAATTTTTGAGTTTTAAAAGAGTTTTGGTGATCTCTTATAGTTTCTAAACCATCTTTTTAGGAATTTTTTGAAGAGCTAAGAGATCGAGCACCCCTCCTTGCAAAAGAGCAAACTAAAGTAGGGGATTTCATCGAAAATGGTGAACTAATCTCTTTTTATTATGCTTTTCTTAGATTAAGAAGTATTATTTGTAAGAGTTAGGGTTTTGATACATTTTGTATAAGAGCAATCTAGGGTTTAGCTCTAAGTAGTGTAAAAAGAAAAAAATTGAGGCTGTAGCCTTATAATTGCATGAGTAAGAAAATCTAGATGTAGGTTACTCTTGTGGGGCAATGGACTTAGGAAGAACCTAGGTCAAAATATGTGGCATTGAACTTAAGGGGAAACCTAAGGTGAAAATTGTAGAGTTTTTAACATAAGAGTCAATGAACTCTAGATTAGAGTGGCATGATATGAGCTATTTGGTGTCCTTAGGGCATCTTGAACCCTAGAATCTTGAACTTAGAGTCAAAGTATAAAAATGGGTAAACAAGATAACTCTAATATAAAATTTGGTGTCCTCGGGGCATCCTACCTATCCTAGAGTTAATAACCTAGGGTAAAAGAGAAAGTAAAGATAATAAGACCTTCCGGAAGTATCAAGTGCCAACGGGACGGTTACAAGCATATTTTGACTCCCGGAGGAGGGTTACAAGCATATTTCGACTCCCATTTGCGAATGAGTGCCAAGATGCCTTAAACTCATTCATGGTCAAGTTAAAGAGAGTTCCACGCATAAGTCGACTCTCCGTGATGATGGCTCTAAAAGAGTATAAGCAACCGCCGAGTAGAGAGGGTTCCGGACATAAGTCGACTCTCTACGAAGCACCCATATGAAACCTAAATCATAATATGATTAGAGTGACCGAATACGATCAAAATAATTGTAACCCTTGTGTAGCAGCTTAGTGGCCGGATGGTATAATAGCCTAGTGTGGCATAGCATAGTAGCTTAGTGATATTTGTGCATGAACTAGTAGTGTAGAAGTTTTATACTTACATGTTAGTGTAAAATTTATTGTTTTTTATTATTATCTTACTACTAATGCTTCCATTGGTCCAACTAGTGTAGAGCATGCTTCTCGATGAATGAACCCACTGGAAACTATTCATAATTTTCACACCCCGTGGTTTTTACATTTTACAGATCTAGGTGCCGCCGGTGAGGCACGTAACAGGGGCAAGGGCCCGACAGAGTAAAGGACCTAGAGGATCTAGAGTGGTACTTTTTGTTTAAAGTGAACATTGTATTTTGAGTGAGGAAAAGGAAAAAAGAAAAAGTTGTAATTAACAAAGCATTTAAATGTTCATTCTAAAACTTTATAATTTCAACTTTATACAGTTGTTTTTATCTTTAAAGTTGAATGTTTAGTTTAGTTGTACTCTGATATTTATGTATATCTCATTGTGCTCATATGTGATTGAGATGGTTACCGTTCCTATAGAAAGGTCATGCCCGACTGGCGGGTCTATTGGCGTGCCCAAACCGACCAAATTGGCGGTCTCGGAACGTGACACCTTCTCTTACAACTAAATTTATAATATGAGTGGCACATCTAACATGGAAAAGAATACCATCACACATGAGAACATTTTAGTCCTGTAGGAATCAACAATTACTCTAACACATACGTTGTTAGCACTATATTATCAACAGTCAAAGCCATCATCATCTGTCGATCAAGATTCCAATCAACCATATTCTTTCTAAATGTGTTGCACAAATTTATTCCGATGTGAAAGCCTAAATTTAATGATTTTTTTTTTAGACCCAATCATCATCAATTTAGTGGGCCCATCCATCCATAGTAAAACTAAGCCGAGAAGAAATTTGGTTAAAAAAGTCATATAGTGTCTTCTTTTTTTCATTATAATGCCCTATAGCATCTTTAGAAACAGTGGCATGAGATTTTATAGGAAATGTCGGACACAAAGATCGAGCGAAATCAATAAGTCCTTCATGTTTAGCCACGGCAAATGGATATTCGTGCTTGAAAAACATATTGACAAAAAGCTTATAACTACGCTCTTCATCATATTTATATGCAACCTAAGAACGTATCCTCTCCACACTTTGTGATGCTTGTAACCTATTTTAATGAGTTATTTGGCTATGTGTGCTTTTTAAGTGATTCGATAAATGACTTGTCACTTGAGAGCATTTCACATCAAACTATTTATTACAATGCCTACACTATGATTTAACAACTTTTACATCCTTTCCTTGAATTTTTTTTGTTTCAACTATTTTTTCATAATCATTCCATACACCAGATGTCAACTTTTTATCTTTTTTTTAACAATATTCTTACTCGCTTCTTCCATGGGAGAAATATTACTAGACATTCTACATTCACGAAGGGAAAAAACATATACTCTGAAACAAATTAAAAGAAAAGGTCATAATGAGAGAAGATGTCTATAAACAATCAAAAACTTCTTCAACTAATTAAAAAAAGGCAAAAAGTATAAACTATTAACATTAAGACATACCAATCTTTTATAAAGATGTAGAACTATAGATCTATTATTCTGACTTAGATTTACGAGAATATCTGACTTTGATTTACGAGAATATCCAAAGAAAACACATAAATCATTATTAATCAAAGTAACATCATAAATAAACAAAAGTGACCATTTTCTATACGATTATATCTCCATTTTTCTAACATTAAGTAGCCACCGTTGGCCATTTCACCATCTTGGAATGGATATACCATTGCGCCCACTCCACTAGTAAGTAAAAAAGCAAACGAAAATCATTTTCTAAAACCTTTTAACAGAACTATCCACACAAATAGTTCGTTGCTTTCATTTATTTGGTTTCCAAATTTTCTAGACTGACAAAAAGCTACTAGACTGTGAATACAAATAAGTTACTATAGTAATTTTCTGCATAACTCTGCTTCTAACTGTAAAAAAGCTCATAGATGTTTTACATATCTAGAAATCTGAAAGCACAATACTGAAGCAGGAGTAAAATGTCTCATACAAGTCATTACATATTCCTATTACTGAATCACAAAACGAGCTATAGACACTTAAATGGGTTGCTGAATGTAGCACAGATCTACTGCTATTCTTATATTTGCTCAGCAGTTATGCAATGCAACTACTACTCAAAGTGGCACATTAGAAACTTTTATTTACAACTTGTTACTCAAGTAACTTAACAGGGTGGAGGCTTACCAAAGAAGAACAACTGGAGCTGTGGATCCAACTAGAGCTTTGGTGCTCAAAAGGAGAGCCAACCCTAGATATCGCCACCACCTACTCCTCGATCTTGTCGTGCTCCTCGCGAGAGTGGGCCGAGCACGGTTCGGACCCGAACAAAACAAGGAGAGGGAGAAAGAGTGTGAAAAAGCGGGGGCCGCTGGTGATCGAGGAGTTGATGACTGATGGAATTTAGGATTTCTGTGCAACCGTGCGTCGGGAATGAGGGGGAAAGATCCGGAGTTCGGACCCGAACGAAACGAGAGAGAGAGAGAGAGCGCGCGCGCGCGCCTGAGAGAGGGGAAAACCCAGATATCGCCGCCACCGCACAATGGCACGACGACACCACCTCCTCTTCGTCCTCGTCGCACTCCTCGCGAGAGAGCGGGGTAGACAATGGGCAGAGCGCAGCGAGAGAGCGAATGAGATGGGTTTTTTAAAAAATAACCCTAAAACTTTTAAAATTTGCAAACCAACTCTCTAAAAAAAACAAAAAAACAAAAAAACAAAAAAATTATAAAATTAACCCTACTTTTGCCGGCTCGGCGCCATGTCGGATTGAGCATATGAAAGCGGTGGGATTTTTCCTGAAGATTCACCGTCTTCACAAAAATCATGTGAAGGCGGTGAACGGTTCACCGTCACCGCCTTCAGTATACATGCTGAAATTCACCGCCTTCAGTATACATATTGAAATTCACCGCCTTCAGCATATACATACTGAAATTCACCGCCTTTAGTATATATGCTTAATGCGGTGAACCATTTACCACCTTTAGTGTACATGCTGAAATTCACCGCCTTCAACACATTCCACGCCACTTAGCCAAATTTCGCCTTCGCCCCAGAACTTAGCCAATTTCTTTTGAATTGTTCAGCGCCTATAATACAATGAAAAAGGCGTTGAACGATTCGGCATCTTTATGTAAAGACAATGAATCGTTCAGCGCCTTCTTCACCAACAAAACCCCGCACGGCACAGTGCCCTCACTTTTCCTTCTTCACTACACAATCGCACAGTAGCCCCCCCCCCCCCCCCCCCCCCCCCTCTCCTACTCTCCCCATCTCCCCACTCCCGTCTCTAGAGCCACTACACAATCGCACAGTAGCCCCCCCCTCTCTCCTACTCTCCCCATCTCCCCACTCTCCTCTCCAGAGCCGTCGCCGAAGCCCGCCGTCATCGTCACATAGCAGGTTGTTTCATTTCCATTTCCCTCTCCTTCTCTCTCACTGTCCCCCTCTCTCTCTCTAACTGAGAAAGAGATCTTTCCCTCACTCTCTCACTCTATCTCACACTCTCTCTCACACTATTCTCTCTCACAGTGAGAGAGAACAGTGAGAGCTTCTCTCTCACTGTCAGAGATCTCACTGTGTGATCTCTCACAGTAGGATTTTTTTTAAAAACTAACCCTAAAAACTTTTAAAATTCGCAAACTAACCTTCTAATTTTTTTTTTTGTAAAACTAATCCTGCTTTTGCCAGCTTGGCACCACGTCGGGTGGACGACCTAAAGGCGGTGAACGGTTCACCGCCTTCAGTGTTTTTCCTGAAGGCGGTGAATCATTCACCGTCTTCACAAAAACCATGTGAAGGCGGTGAACGGTTCACCGCCTTCAGTATAAATGCTGAAGGCAGTGAATGATTCACCACCTTCAGTATACATGTTGAAGGCGATGAATGATTCACCGCCTTCAGCACATTACACGCCACTTTCGCCTTCGCCCTAGGACTTAGACAATTTTTTTTTGAATCGTTCAGCGCCTTTAGCATTTATGCTAAAGGCACTGAACGATTCAGCGCCTTTAGCATAAATACTAAAGGCGTCGAATCGTTCAGCGCCTTCTTCAGCAACAAAACCCATTCTTCACAACTGTCTCCCTCCCTCTCACTGTCCACCTCTCACTGTCACGCCCCGAGTCCGCCGATTTGGTCAGTTCGGGCACGCCAACAGACCCGCCAATCGGGTATGACCCTTCACTACCCGAAAGGAACGGTAACATCCATAATAATACAGCAAGTGTATGTGGAAGCTCAATAATTCAGCAACAAAACCCATTCTTCACAACTGTCTCCCTCCCTCTCACTGTCCACCTCTCTTTGTCACGCCCCGAGTCCGCCGATTTGGTCAGTTCGGGCACGCCAACAGACCCGCCAATCGGGTATGACCCTTCACTACCCGAAAGGAACGGTAACATCCATAATAATACAGCAAGTGTATGTGGAAGCTCAATATCAGAGTACTAAAAATCACTGCTAATTTAAAACTTTCATTCAATAACAAATAGTTAAACGGAAATGAAAGCATACAAGAGTGAACCATAAATTAAATTTATTACACTTTATATTTCTGAACTTGCAATTAAAATTATTATAATTCTTTTACATCATTTTCTCACCATACAAGGTTCACTCAAAAAAAAGATAAAAATGGTACCTCTGCTAGACCCTCTAGGTCTCTATGCTGCTGGGCCCTTGCCCCTGTCGCATGCCTCGCTGACTGCATCTGAACCTGGAAAAAATGGTCACCCGAGGGTGTGAGAACTACTTAAAGTTCCCAGTGAGTTCAACCACCGAGAAAAAGTGTCCTACACCACTTGGTCCAATGGAAGCAATAATAATAGAATGCTAGGAAACTAAAATCCTCAATAATAATATGCTGCTATGCAAATAACGAGGCACTATACTATCTGTGTATAATCATCATCCATCACTACTCTGTCCAGCCATACCAGGCTACACTGCACCAACTCGGCCACTATGCCGCTGTATACAGAGTTAAATTAACCCAGCCACCTTGGCCACTCTATTTTCTCTTTATTCTTTACATTCTGGTGCTTTAGTTCAAGTTAACCCTCAGAAATTCTTATCCAATAGGCCCCAGCCCGGTAGTCATGCTACCACAAGATAAGATTTCTAAGGTTGCCGATAACACCCGCAAGTGTTACCCCGTCCTACGGGAGAAACGTGCCAGACGGGTCACTGCCCGGGAGAGGGACACTGCCTGCTACTCCAACAAGGGCTACGTTTCACCCCCGTAGGTACGCCCGTTTTATCTTTAAATTTTCTTTCTTTTCTTTTCTTTTCTTTCTCTCTTCTTTTTTCTTTTTACTTTAGTACTTAGCCTCTTTGCTTTTTAGCACTTGTTCATTTCCATTTACTCTAATTTTGCCACTTGGCAAATTTCTGTAGTTCCCTAGCCCCCTTTTTAAACTTTTTCCTTTATCTGTTTCCAAATCACAACCCGCTGTTTCAATTACCCTCAAGGTTACACTATGTCACAAGGACATTGGTCACTTCCAATTTTATCTACTTAGGGTTTACTAATTCTATTTCCCTTTTTTTTTTCCTTTCATGTCTCCACACTTGATCTATTTCCCATTTTTCCTTTCATGTCTCCACACTTGATCTATTTCCCATTTTTCCTTTCATGTCTCCACACTTGATCTATTTCCATTTTTCCTTTCCTTTATTTAACTCCGATTGAAGTTAAACTAAATTGTCTATTTACCCAGACGTCCTATGACTTTCTAGGGTTATATTTGTTTAAATCATTCAACATTGGGATCTAATCCCCTTTTTCCTGATTCCTCACTGAATCCTAGAGTTATACTAACTCTATTTTCCTGTTCCACTTTTAACTTAGAGTTACACTGACTCTAATTTACCTTAGGTTCTCTTTACCTAAGTTCTATGTCATACTCATCCTAGAGTTCCTTGACTCTATGTTGATCACTCTATCCAATGTCCTTAGGTTATCCCCTAAGACAATGCCACTCGTTCAATCCTAGGATAACTCCTAAGTTTGATGTAACTCGTCAAACCCCTAAACTAGGTTTTCTCCTAGTCTTACTACCAACAAGTTCTGTTCCCTTATGTCACATGATTCCTAGGGTGGTACCCTAACATGATCACCGTCATCACATGATTATCCACTTTTACGCATGCAATCATTTTCATATCCATCATAAAATAATATTTATCCTCTACACGTGTGTTTATCATCTATTTAGATAAAACAAGAATTACATTTTTCTCGTAAGTCCTTTTTACACATGCAAATTGATCATCTCCTTCTTGGCAACCAACAGTTGCACTTTTCGTCTGTGTCCAGCTACACATGCACATTTATCATCTATCTTTGGCAACCAACAGTTGCACTTTTCATCAGTGTCCATCTACACATGCAATCATAATCACAATTACCTAACGCCTCTAACAGGCTACTATCATGCTTCTAAATCCAAAAGCAAAGGAGCAAGGGGAGAGGTCACCCAATTTCGGCAGAATCCCCCACCTTGTGGTGTACCAAATTGCTTGTAGACACTTGCAATTGGTCTCCGCGCGATTCCTCTTATTTCCTCGAGCTTGCACACAAAACGATGCACATCCATCGAGTCCGCACGCAGAACGGTGCACGTTCTCCAAACCTGCACGTAAAACGGTGCATGTTATTAAAATCCACACGCAAAACAGTACGCGCCATTTCAGCCTGCATGCAAAACGATGCGCGTCAGTTCAACCGGCACGCAAAACGGTGCACGTACCTCAGGTTTGCATGCAAAACGGTGCATGCTTTTCTTTAAGGTTGAATGCAAAATGGTGCACACTTTTCTAACCCTGCACGAAAAACGATTCATAACATTAGAGACGGCACGCAAAACGGTGCGCGACAACTCAACCTGCACGCGAAACGGTGCATGTACCTCAAATCTACATGCAAAACGGTGCACGTTTTTTTGTAGGGTTGCACGCAAAACGGTGCACATTCTTCTAACCCTGCACGCAAAACGATGCGCAATATTAGAGTCTGCACGCAAAACAGTGCACGACAATTCAATTAGCACGCAAAACGGAGCACGTACCTCGGATTTGCACGCAAAACGGTGCACGCTCCTTTTTCATTATTGCACGTAAAACGGTGCACGTTTTTTGAGTTTCGCCCAAAACAGCGCATATTCGTCGAGTCCGCACGCAAAACGGTGCATGTCTTTCACAAGCTTGCACGCAAAACGGTGAGCGCCAAAACGCCCGGCTTCACCCGCGCAGCAAAACGGCACAGTAAACTCGGTCCCTATCACGCACAATGGCATGGGGTCAAATCCAATGTCCAAAAAGGAAAACTCAACTGTGCCTAAAACACCGCAAAAACAACATACGGGACCTACCTCGACCCATCGCGCCATCCAACGCGTCCAATCGGCTCTTTGGAACACTTTGCGCGCGCTCCCCGGGGTCATCGGCGTGCTCGCGCGCCCTCGAAAACTCCGGCGAAATCGCCCCTCTCCCCTCCTGGTACGCTCGGGTGAAGCCAAAAAGGGGAAAAGGAGGAGAAATGGGGCCATTCGAGCCCATATAGGCCAAAACCCGATTTTCGGGTGGACTTTTCGGGCGCCCGAAAAGAATTCGGGCGGCTACAGTAACCGGCCAACCGCGGTCCACGTGTCCACGCCATGCCAGCTAGGCGCCACGTCACCATCGCTCGGCCAATCGCGAAGCGACACGTGTCTGTGGACCCGTGTACCGCGACCACGGACCAGTGGCAGCCAATCAGAGGCTGCCACGTGGACAGCACTCGCGCCGCGGTAGCTGCGTCGCGTCGCGTCGCACGTCGCGTCGCGTCACGTGTCACGTAGCATCACGTGTCGCGTCGCGCTGACCCGCGAATGGGAGGCCGACATGTGGCCTGCCCCCGCTGACGCGCGCCTGCCGCCTCGGCCGCAGCGTCCAATGGGGCGCCGCCACGTGGCGCACCCCAGTGCGCCGCGCGCGCTTGCCGCACCTCGGGATTCGCGCCCGTGCCTCGGGATCAGTGCCACTGCCTCGGGATCCGTGCCAACTGCCTCGGGATCCGCGCCACTGCCTCGGGATCCGCGCCACTGCCTCGGGATCCACGCTACTGCCTCAGGATCCGTTCCTCTCGGGATTCGGGCGCTGCTACAGTAACTTTCGGGCGCTCGCCTGAGCCCGAACCGGGCTGCTACAGTGAACCGGGTTCGCTACAGTGCAGCCCGGTTCGCTGCAGCCCGAAAAACCTGGGCGCTACAGTACTTTCTGGGCGCCCGGAACCAACTTTCGGGCGCCCGAAAGTTGGGCCCAAGCCCAGTTTCGCCCGTTTTCGTCCGTTCTCGCCCGTTTCTCGCCCGTTTTCGCTCAAATTTGACAGGCAGCCAAAGTTTAACTTGATTTATCACCAGGCACTTCAGATTTTCAGTTTGGCCCCTTTCTGGGTCGCCAAAAACCTCACTGTAATCATAATCGCTGACGGGCCCCGTTCTCACTATCTGGGCATCCGATCGACATGAAACTTTTACTGTGACCTTAAAACATATTTACGGAGCTCCCGTAATTTTCTAGGAATTTTCTGACACTGTAAATTTTTCCACTTACAATCTGGGCTCACTTTCTCATATAAAATTTTAGATCTCTTATTTTAACCCCGATCTGGGCCCAATTCATTTCCAGATCATCCTTTACTTTTCTAAACTCAATAAAAATAGTATTTTCTACCATTTTTATTTACATTTATTTATATACCAGATCTGGTACATTACACTCTCTCTCTAACTGAGAGAGATCTCTCCCTCTCTCTCTCACTGGCCCTCTCCCTCTCACTCAATCTCACACACACACTCTCTCTCTGTTCTCTCTCACAGTGAGAGAGAACAGTAGAGCTTCTCCCTCACTATGAGAGATCTCACTGTGTGATCTCTCACAGTGAGCTCTCACAGTGGAGTTTTTTTTAAAAAATAACCCTAAAAACTTTTAAAATTCGCAAACTAACCCTCAATTTTTTTTTTTTTGTAAAACTAATCCTACTACTTTGCCAGCTCGGTGCCACGTCGGGTGGACGACCTAAAGGCGGTGAATGGTTCACCGCCTTCAGTATAAATGCTGAAGGCAGTGAATGATTCACCACCTTCAGTATACATGTTGAAGGCGATGAATGATTCACCGCTTTCAGCACATTCCACGCCACTTTCGCCTTCGCCCCAGAACTTAGCCAATTTCTTTTGAATCGTTCAGCGCCTTTAGCATTTATGCTAAAGGATGCTAAAGGCGATGAACGATTCAGTGCCTTTAGCATACTAAAGGCGTCGAATCGTTCAGCGCTTTCTTCAGCAACAAAACCACTTCTTCACAACACAATCCCACAGTAGCCCCCCCTCTCCCGCTCTCCCCATCTCCCCACTCTCGTCTTCGGAGCAGTCGCCGTCACCGAAGCCCGCCGTCCCCGTCGCATAGCAGGTTGTTTCATTTCCATTTCCCTCTCCCTCTCTCTCACTGTCCCTCTCTCTCACTTTTCCCTTCTCTCTCTCTAATTGAGATAGATCTAGAGAGAGATCTCTCACTAACTTAGAGAGAGATCTCTCACCCTCTCTCTCATTGGCATTCTCTCTCTCATTCTATCTCACACTCTTTCTTTCTCATTGTTCTCTCTCACAATGAGAGAGAACAGTGAAAGCTTCTCTCTCACTGTGTGATCTCTCACAGTGAGCCCTCACAGTGAGAGATTCACTGTAGGAGATCTCACATCTCTCACTATGAGAGCTCTCTCTCAGAAGAGTTCTTAGTGAGATCTCTCACTATCCCTCTCTCTATCTCTCTAACTGAGGGTGTTAGAGAGAGAGAGATCTCACTGTGAGATCTCTCATAGTGAGAAAGGACTCACTGTCACGCCTCGGGGTCGAAACGACGATCCGGGCTCGCCAACAGATCCGCCGTCCATAAGGAAAGCCCCGTATAGACGAAACGACCAACCTGCAAAAAATAAAACTAACTACTAAACAGATATCAGAGCGGAAAGTAAACTGCTGAGATAAATAAAAATAACTCCAAAATTAGATGTCAGATCCTCACAATACATAAATCTCTCCAAAATAAACTCTCGACTAAAATAAAAATACAAAATATAAGATTCTCTGACAGTACAACAAAGATCACCAAAATGGGGTACATCTACTCTCTCCCAAGGCGAGCAGGGATCTAGCTCGCGACTCCCTTACCTCGGTCAAATTATGCAGTAGCAGGGGTAGCAGGAACAGGAGAAGAAGTCCCTGAAAATGGTTACCAATGGAGGGTGTGAGAACTACAACCAATAGTAGTTCTCAGTGGGTATGTCACGCCCCGAGACCGCCAATTTGGACAGTTCGGGCGCGCCAACAAATCTGCCAATCGGGCATGACCTTTGCATACCCGAAAGGAATGGTTGAACCAAGTAAACACAGTTTAGTACGAGCGGAAGAATAACAAGCAGAGAACTAAACTATGTAATTAAAAACTTTCATTCATTCATACAACTAGATAGAAGGAAATGAAAGTACAAGCTTTGAGCGAACATTAAACTTTAAACTATTTATAACTCTCTTTGCATGAACTTAAAGGAATTACATATTCAAAAGGAGCTTTAACATTTAAGGTTTCAACACTTTTCCTCACATACATATATTCGTTCAAAAGAAAACCAAAATGTAGCCGGGTGACTCTAGACTGCTAGGTCGCTATGTAGCTGGGCCTTTGCCCCTGTCACGCGCCTCGCCGAATGTACCTGGACCTAGGGGAAGTCACCCGAGGGTGTGAGAACTACGAAAAAGTTCTCAGTGGGTTCAATCACCGAGAAAGAGTGCTCTGCACCGCTTGGTCCAATGGAAGCAATATATAGAGAATAATTACAGTATTTAAAGCTGTAAATTCTAACTAATGATGCTCATATAAAACTCTACCCTTTTTACCATAACACGACCCTATGTCGTTCCAGGGTGCCATTCTATCCAAACTCATATTAAACCATTCACTTCCTTTCTTTTCTTTATGCTTTAGTTAAAGCTGCTAAACCCTCGGAGAATCTTGCCCAACGGGCCCCAGCCCAGTAGTCATGCTACCATAAGACAAGATCTTTAAGGTTGCCGATAACACCCGCAAGTGCTACCCCGCCCAACGGGGAACTTTGTCATACGGGACAATGCCCGGGAGAGGGTCACTGCCCTTGCACTCCGACAAGATCTACATTTTACCCGCGAAAGTGTGCCCATTTTATTTTTATTTCTTTTCTTTAACTTTAGCTCTTGGCCTCGTTGCACTTTATGCGTTTGCCTTTCCTTTGCTTTTAAGCATTAGTTTTTCTTTCTTGCTCGAGCTTATAGCTCATATTACCACTGGTAATCTGGTTCTCTTTCTTATAAACCTTTTAGCTTATCTTGCTTACTTAGAAGTTCTTTCTCTTTCTCTTTCTCTTTACCCTAGATCCTTGCCTCAAGGTAACTAAAAGTCCCTTGAACTTTAATTTTTCTTACTTTCATTCTTTACTCAATGTTGAAGTTAAAGTGAGGGTTCATTTTACCCAACTCCCTAAGACCAACTCTAAGGATTTTACTCGCTCACATCTTTTAACCTCAACTTCTAATTCCCTTTCCTCTTAGAGACTCGACTCTAAGTTAAACCTTGACTCTTTCACAACCTTAATTGAGGGTTCATTTTACCCAACTCCCTAAGACCAACTCTAAGGATTTTACTCGCTCACATCTTTTAACCTCAACTTCTAATTCCCTTTCCTCTTAGAGACTCGACTCTAAGTTAAACCTTGACTCTTTCACAACCTTAATTTGACTCATGCATAAATGCCACTCGTGAAGTCCTAAGGTTAATGACACACAAAAAATCTTAATCTAGGTTTCTCCTATGTCATGTATCCATCATGCAACATCAACGTAATTCCATGTTCTTTATTTCTCTACTCATGAAATGAATCACTTGCATGATTCTTATCCCAAATAACATGCTTATATGCTTCTTTTAATTATTTTTTTTTCTTACTTCACATAAACCCTAAACTCTACTAACATGCTTCTTAATTAAAAGCAAAAGACAAAGGGGAGAGGTCACCCTTGTTCGCTAGAATCCCCTACCTCTTGTGTTTCTCTTTGTTTTCAAAAGAGAACAAAAGCTGATCTCTTGGTTTCCAAGATTTTTCTAAAATGAAAGAAAAATCATGAAGGAATTATTTCTATGATCTACTAATCCCATAAAAATTATAAAAGAGAACCCTAGGTTCATTCTTTATTTCTTTCTATAGGTTCATTTTGACTAATAAAGAAATAGAGTTGTAAGAGTCCCTCCAAGTCCCCAAGCTCCACTTGAAGCACCAAGAACCCACAGCAGCCAGCTGTGGCTGCGGATGCTACTCCTGCTGGCGCAGCTGCTGCTGGTGGTGGTGTTGCTGCTGGCAGCAGCTGGTGGTGGTGGTCAGTTGCTGCTGGTAGAAGCAGCTGCTGGTGGTGGTCAGTTGCTGCTAGTAGAAGCAGCTGCTGGTGGTAGTGGTGGTGCTGGCAGCAGCAAGCTGCTGGTGGTGCAGTTGCTGGCAGCAGCAAGCTGCAGCTTCTTCTCCTTTTCTTTCTTCCTTTCTTCCATGCCTTCTTTAGTGCAACAGAGGGAAAGAGAGAAGAGGTTAGAGGAGTACCTCGGAATGAGAGGGAGGGAGGGAGATGAGCTGATGCTGCTCCTCTTCTTTTTCTTCTCTTCTTTCTTTCTTCTTTCTTTCTTTCTTTCGTTTCCTTCTTGGTGCAGCAGGGAGAAAGAGAGAGAGAGAGTGTGTAAGAGTGTGTGTGTGTTGGAGAGGGGAAAAGGGCAGAGGAGTTAATGCAACCAGGGGGGGTAGTTGGGGGCAGGCATTGTGATTTTATGCAATTGCCCTCGACTTAAAAAGAATTCCCCACACTGCCCAGTCCATTTCCTCCAGGTCAGCTCCAGTAGTGAGCAATTTCATGAACCCCTTTTGCTCCACTTCTTCTCTCCAACTGGGAAGTTGTAATTGCAATTTTTCTTCTTCCCTTTTATCAACAAGTTTTTCTAAAGCCCTCCAAAGGTTCCTTATATTTTTTGATAACTCTAGACCCATAAGAAAGGGCCCCGAAAATGCTTGTCGATAAAACTGCAACAGAAAAATTGCAATTTTTAAGGGAGAAAATACATTTTCTTCCTTTTTGCTCCTCTTTGTTTTCTTCTTTTCTTTTGGTTTCTCTCCTCAATTCTTTTTTCCTTTTTATCGGCAAACTCTTCTGAGTCACCCCATGATTTCTTTTTATTTTTTTGATTGCTCTAAGTCCTCAAGAAAGGGCCTCGAAAAAGCTTGCCGATAAAGTTGCCAGAAAAATGCAGCATATAAAAACTTGCAACTATAACTCACTTTTCGAACCGGTGCCTTTCGCGTCGATCCGAAACGCACCTAATCCGACTGTAATCATATTTTAAATATGTTACAAGTACTTTCGCCGCACTTCGCCATTTCGCGGAGCCGATGCACTACATTCCTCCCACCTTTTAGGAGTTTCGTCTGCAAAACTAGAATTTCACATACCTTGATGTTTATTCCTCGAATAGGTGAGGGTAGTGCTCCTGCATCATGGCCTCAGGCTCCCACGTGGCCTCTTCTTCACCGTGCCTCGTCCAAAGCACTTTCACATAAGGTATGGAGCGATTTCTTAGCCTCCTTTCACGCCGGTCAACAATCTTGTACGGGAACTCGTCGTAACTCATGTCCTCCCGTAGATCAAGCGGTGGGTAGTTGATTATGTGTCTCGGGTCATGGACATACTGGTGGAGTTGTGATACATGGAACACATCGTGTACTCCCGCCAAATCTGGAGGCAATGCCACTTTATAAGCCACTGGGCCAACTCGCTCTAAGACTTCATAAGCACCAAGAAAGCGAGGGTTTAACTTTCCCCGCATCCCAAATCGCACCACACCTTTCGTGGCTGACACTTTCAGAAACACATGATCCCCGACCTTAAATTCTAGGTCGCGTTGCCTTTTATCCGCATAGCTCTTTTGCCGACTTTGCGCCGTCACTAGACGTTGACGCGCAATTTACACCTTTTCATCAGCCTCTTGCAAAACATCATGGCCCAATGTTGACCTCTCGCCGACCTCGCTCCAATGTAACGGAGACCGGCACTTCTTGCCATGCAACGCTTCGAAAGGCGCCATCCCAATGCTGGCCTGGTAGCTATTATTGTAGGCGAACTCCGCCATGGGTAAATACCGTTGCCACCCTGAGCCATAATCCAGGACACATGCCCTAAGCATATCTTCAAGGATTTGATTGGTCCTCTCAGATTAACCATCGCTCTGAGGATGATACACTGTAGTGAAGTCCAAGCGTGTTCCCAGAGTCTCGTGGAAGCTCTTCCAGAATTGTGAAACGAATCGGGGGTCTCGATCCGACACAATAGAAATAAGAACTCCATAAAGGTGCATAATCTCATCAATATACAACTGCGCCAACTTGTCCCTCGACCATGTGGTGTGGACAGGGAAATTAGCCGCCTTGGTCAACCTACCCACCACCATCCAAATCGCGTCGTGGCCCGCTTGAGATCTAGGCAAGCCCACGATGAAATCCATTGCGATATTCTCCCACTTCCAAATGAGAATTGGTAGACTTTGAAGTTTGCCCGGCAGAAGTTTATGCTCGGCCTTGACCTGCTGGCACACTAAGCATCTAGCCACAAAGTGCCCAACATCCTTCTTCATACCCGGCCACCAGAATTGTGCCTTCAAGTCCTTGTACATTTTAGTGCCGCCGGGGTGAATAGTATACGGTGATCGGTGTGCTTCTTGAAGAATCATCTCACGGATATCCTCGTCATTAGGTACACACACACGATCCCGAAACCTCAAGATTCCTGCAGAATCCACGGTGAAATCTTTTACACCTCCGCCCTCAACATCAGACTTCACCTTTTGGAGCTTTTCGTCAGTAGCTTGCTTTTCTTTAATTCTTTCCAACAAGGTGGGTTGCACCCGAAGTGTCATAAGCTTCGCGGGTGTGCCGGGAGTCACAACTTCTATCCCAAACCGTCGCATTTCAGATTGCAACGGGTATTGGTCAGTGATAATCATGGCGAGATTCTCCACGGACTTTCTACTCAATGCGTCAGCCACCACATTTGCTTTCCTCGGGTGGTATAAGATGCTAACATCATAGTCCTTGAGTAGCTCTAACCATCGACGCTGCCTCAGATTTAGTTCCTTCTGCGTGAACAAGTACTTGAGGCTTTTGTGATCTGTGTAGATTTCACAATGCTCGCCGTATAAATAGTGCCGCCACAGCTTCAATGCAAAGATATTCGCGGCAAGCACGAGTCATGGGTGGGGTAGTTCTTCTCATAGCTCTTCAACTGCCGAGAGGCATAGGTTATTACCTTGCCATCATGCATAAGTACACACCCCAAACCACTCTCCGAGGCATCACTATATACTACGAATCCTTTTCCCGCTGTAGGTAGAGCGTGAATTGGAGCTGATGTCAGTTTGTCCTTGAGCAATTGGAAGCTCTTTTCGCAATCATCGCTCCAAACGAACTTAGCCCCCTTTCTTGTTAGACCGGTAAGCAGAGTGGTGATTTTGGAAAACCCTTCCACAAACCGTCTATAATATCCCGCAAGTCCGACAAAGCTTCAAACCTCGATAACATTAGTCGGTCGGGGCCAATCTCTCACAGCTTCAATCTTCTTGGGGTCCACAGACACCCCCGCCTCAGAAATTACATGCCCCAAAAATGCCACTTCCTGAAGCCAAAATTCGCATTTTCTTAACTTCGCGAATAGGCTCCGCTCCCGAAGCACTTGCAATACCTGTCGAAGGTGATCCTCATGCTCGTCGTCACTTCGGGAGTAGACCAAAATGTCGTCAATGAAGACCATGACAAATCGATTTAGGAAAGGCTGAAAGACACGATTCATCAAATCCATGAATGCCGCCGGGGCATTGGTCAACCCGAATGGCATTACAGTGAATTCATAGTGCCCATAACGTATCCTGAAAGCCGTCTTGTGCATATCCTCCGGCTTAATCTTCAATTGGTGGTATCCCGATTGAAGATCAATCATTGAAAATACCCGGGAACCTTGCAGTTGATCGAACAGATCATCGATCCTCGGCAACGGATATCGGTTCTTGATTGTCAATTTGTTGAGTTCCCGATAATCCGCACACAGCCGTAGTGACCCGTCTTTCTTTCTCACAAACAGGACTGGAGCTCCCTATGGAGACACACTGGGTCTAATGAAACCTTTGTCCAGCAAATCCTGTAACTGAGCCTTAAGCTCCTTCAATTCCGCCGGGGCCATCCTATACGGAGCCTTTGAAACTGGAGCCGTCCCGGGGACCAAGTCTATGATTAACTCGATCTCCCGATCCCTCGGCATACCTGGCAACTCTGCGGGAAATACATCGGGGTACTCTCGCACCATTGGAATGTCCTCCACGCTGGGCTCCTCTTTGCACCCTTCCACAACTATAGCCAAATAAGCCACACATCCTCGATCGATCAACTTCTTGGCTCGCGAAGCGGAAACCGTCGAGGCAAATAGAGAACCCCTACATGCATTGAAAACATACTCCTTCTGTCCCGATTCCCGAAAAGTGACAACCCGACTCTCACACTCAATGCTAGCGTAGTATTTGGAGAGCCAATTCATCCCCAAAATTACGTCAAAATCCCAAAGCCGCCTTAGGACCAAGAAGTCCACCGTCATAATCCACTCGCCAATCCGCACGGGACAGGCGGGACAACTCTCTAAGATCTCAAAAGAACTCTCCGGCACTTGGACCGTCGTAACATTAGTAGACTGTAATACATCTAGACCATATCTCATGGCAAATGATCTACAGATAAATGAATGCGATGCACCTGTGTCGAATAAGGCCCTGCATCGAACATCATTAATAAAAATTATACCTGCCACGACGTCGTCAACCACGGGCTTCTCCTCAATCGCGTGAGTGGCGAAAACCCATGCACTCGGCGGCTGCTGCGGTGCGACTGGTAAGGCTGGTACTGCCCTCTGATGCTGCCTCGGGGCACCCTGGAGCATCGACGTGGCCGGGGCAGGACGCATACCCCTATAGCAGTCTCAAGCAAAGTGGCATGGGCGACCACACTTATAGCACTTTCCTTCGCGCTCCGCGCACTCTGCTGGTCGGTGCGGTCAGCCACAAATGACACATCACTCGGGAGCCATGGGCTGTCGGGGCGCCCGAGGATAATGCTGCTGTCGCGGTTGCTTCGGGGGCCGCTGATAGTGGCCTTGACCCCAAGAGCCGCCCTAGTGCCACTTTTTCTCATTTTTTTTCCCTTATCCTTCTCGTACGCATCTTGTTCTCGGTGCACCACCATGTCACTCCGCTCCACGAGGCGGGATCTATCAACAATCTCTCTGTAGGTCACGATGTTGAACGGCTGGACCTTTGAATAAATGGCTGGTCGAAGGCCCCGTTCAAAGCACCGCGCCTTGTCCCACTCACTCCGCACGACGGTGGGCAAGCAGCTGACAATGCGAGAGAACTCGCATTCGTACTCCTGGACTGATCGGTTTCCTTAACGAAGGTTCTTGAAGTCGTCCTCCATCTGTTGCTTTGCACTGTCGGGGAAGTAAGCAGCGAAGAATAGCTCCTTGAACTCCTCCCAAGTTGGCTCAGGCAACGCCGTCCTAGCCCGCCTCTCCAATTATACTTTCTACCATCGGTGTGCCACATTATCAAGATGGGGAATCATTAGAGTAACGCGGTCCTGCGTCGGCACCCGAAGGGTCTGGAACAGTCTCTCCATAGAGTCAATCCAAGACTCCACCACCATCAGATCAGACTTGTCGCCGCTAAAGGTCGGCGGGTGGAACTTCTGGAAACTGGCGAGGACCTCCATCGCCCGATCCTGCTCAGCCCTCTGGGCCGCATACTCGGCGTCACCTGCCTCCGAGTCGGCACGCTAGGGCACTTCCCCAGTAGCCCCCACAGATGGTTGTCACGCCCCGGGAGTAATTTAAAAGCAGAAAGCAACCCTATTTTTTTTTTAAAAAAAAAACTCCCGCCCAGGCACATGCACAAACCCGCCACATATACAATATCTCTCTTGTATATGCACGGCGTCCCTATGTACAACACATAGCCCGAATAAAAACATCAACCACCTTTAAAAAAAAGTTACAAAGGCCAGAGTATGATTTTGAAAACACTAATATCTCATTTCATAAAACGGCGCATACCCAGTGCATTAATATGTTTGAAACGATAAATCCCAAGGTTTAAAAACAGTGTCCACACGACACTTACTTTTCTAAAGCTATTTTCGCAATTCCTTTTTAAGTATAAAAACCCGCGTCCACACGACGCGCCCATAAACCATATTTTGAAAGCATAGTTCTATAAAATATGTTCATTTGACAAAACATAAGGCCTGTCTCAACATCCACACCATCCACATTATACACATCCACATGCACAGTATTCGACCATAAAGAAAATAACCAACTATAAATGAAAGAAGAAAAAGGAACCTGACCGAGGTAATCTCACACCTCACCAAGTAGTGTCTTCACCATCGTCCTGATTCCCAGACCCGACCAAACCTGTCACACGGTGGGAGTCAGTGACATGAAGAGTAGAGACAAATAAGCCTAAATACTGATGCGAGAAAGGTGCTGATAATAATGATAATAAACCGAACCGTAACCCTGAGCATCCATAACCCCATCCTGCTACCAATCGTATCTCTCCTAGGAACCCAAGCACAAAACCGCCATGTCGATTCGAGGACCTCAGGCAAAAGGAACAGTCCCGTTCAGAACCTGGTGCAAAGAAACCCCCCACTGCACGAATGCAGCTCCGCAAATAACCGCAAGGGGGCCCCCACATACATAGCCGCGTGGGGTCCACGGGTCTAGTCAGACCACCTCTCCGGAAAAGTTTTCAAATTACATATATTGTGACTATTTATTATTTAACCACAGAAAATTTGTAGTACTAATTTAAATAAAAAAAATAAATTTTACACATTATTACTGCACAATAATAGTTGAATACTACTCAATCAGGATTTAAACATAATATCAATTACAATAATAAAGATATGTTCAACAAAATACAGAAATCAAATATATGTTCAACTGACATAATCAAAATAAGCTAACAGTTAATCGTTTACATTAGAATAAAGATAATAAAAATTCTACGCTAAAAGTAAAATGAAATTCTTGAGATGATCCAACTCGGAAATATTGAGCTTCCAAGGTTTAGTCCTGTAGAATAAAAAAAATAATGATAAGAATTATGCATATATATTATCTATTTATTTTATCAAAAAATTAAAATATATTGCTAATTTATACTCCAACTTACCTTTCTTGTCGATGGTGGCTGAATAGGCACAGGCAATCCCATTTGTAAAAGTTGTTCTATCATATTACGCATTTGAGAATTCATCTCGTCACGCATCTGTGCTTGCATTTCAGCAATTCGTGCCTCAGCTTCTTTCTCCTTTTGGCTCATCCGCTCCTCAGCTTCTTTTTCCTTTTGGCTCATCCGCTCATCCATTTCAGCAATTCGTGCCTCAGCTTCTTTATCCCGTTGGCTCATCCGCTCCTCCACCTCAATTTGAATTCGTGTTGCCATTTCTTTTTCCACCTCAATTAAAATAATATATATATATATAATTAAATTTTGTTCTCACTGGTTAGTGAATTATTATTAATTTTTTTTTTTTTTAAAGATTGGAAGCTGTGGGTTCAAATCTCATTCAGACCAAAACCTTTTCTTTTCTCTTTTTTTTTTCTTTATTTCTTTTTTTTTTTTTTTCAAATCCTGTCGTTTTCTTTTCTTTTCTTTTCTTTTCTTTTTTTTTTTTGAAAAAAAATATTATACGGTTGTGAAAACATTAATTTTTAAAATATTTTATATTTTAAAAACTAATTGTGTTTTCTTTTTTTAATTTAAGCGGGAAAAAAAAAACCTTATATACGATAGCATAACAGGATTTTTTTTTTTTTTTCAATAAACCGTACATCCTAGATTATATATAATTAAAATATACAAGTTAAATTATAAAATTATGCAATTAAAATTTATCATGCTAATCTTGAAATATTTTAAATTATCATTTCAAACAAACAATAAGCTTATCAGATAAAATTATATGAAATATAATTTTAAGATGGATTAGAACTTATTAGATTATAAATCACAATCAAACGGGAGAATACACCTTAGATTGTTAGGGAAAATATTTAAATAATTTGATTATGATTAATATCTAACTAATCTAATTATAAGATAAAATAAAAAACTTACAGATAATGCAAATAATCTAAAATCTTTAAATGATCCGGAAGCGTGCGTAGCACTGCCCTAAAGTGTATTTCCGTCCTTACGTGCGGGATTAACCGAGAACACCACCCCAAGGTACGACCGGAATTCCTCCTCCTGCGAGCACGATCGTGGCGGAGGTTGACGGAAATTCTTTCAACACCCAATTAAGAAAAAGATAAAAAGATGAAAATAAAATGGTTAAATGATTTCTTCCTCTGTTTGTTAACAGAGGAGAAACATATACGGTTCCGTTAGGCGTAAGAAACGGAATGCGTAATTCCGTTGGGCGTAAGAAACGGAAGGCGTAATTCCGTTTGATTTTTTTCGCGCCAAGAAAGAATAAATAAATAAATAAATAAATAAAATTAATAAATATTAATAAAAAAATAAATAATAATAAAATGAATAAATAAACTTAATAAATAATGGGGATTTTGAATTTTACCCCAACACATTCGGCATCTATACAGAATTTTACCATCAAATTAGCTAAATCAGGCCTTAAATAAGTAATCAAATAATAAACTATTCGAGATGAAGCCGATTACAGTAACCCTAAATCTCGATGGCCATGAACAACGAATTGGAATACAAAAAATTACCAAATTAATCCAACACGAACGATTACGCCAATTTTAAAGCAAAATCGAAGTCAAATAATCAATAATAAAGAGAAAAAAAAACATACTAATTTCACGTTTCTGATCTTGTTTCCCGCACCCGCCATGGATTCGATCCGCGAATTCGATTCCCAAAAGAGGCAAAATCAATAAGGGCCTTTCGCAGTTTTTTTTTTTTTTTTTTTTTTTTTTTTTTTTTTTTTTTTTGCAAAATCAATAAGGGCTTTTCGCAGTTTTTTTTTTTTTTTTTTTTTTTTTTCGGGGACGATGGTGTCACGCCCCCGGGGGTTTTTGAGTCTATCAAAGCGGAAAATTGCGTGTGTCATTTTTTTTTTCTTTCTTAACAAGGTATTTTAAACCTCATCCCCGGTGCGTGCCAGATCGCCACGTACACAAATTCTCCCTGCCCGTGGACAGAGTCTCCTTTGTATATGCACGGCGTCTCATTTACAACAACATACATCAAACACCAACCATCAACCATACAATAGACATACATCATCAAGCGGAATATTAAAGTGGCATCAGTGTTTAGAAAGGATAAAGCCAGCGGTTGCAAAACCCGTGCCCACACGGCACTTCGTTTTGAGAAAACCTTTTCGAAATCATTTGGTTTATCATGAAAACGTGCCGCATAAGAAAACATCACCCAAAGAAACGAATATAAAAGTACACCTCATCCACAGCGCTAAGTAATACATGTCCACGAATATTACGACCCACAAACAAATTAACTAAATTAAGCGTAAGAGAAATGAGATAATAAAAACCCAAGTGTTCTGACTACGGTTCTCGCGACGCAGTCTCACCGCCCTCCCGGCTAACGCACCTCGTAACACCTGTCACGGAGTGGGTAATGTCAGTGACAAACAAAGTAGATGTCTAATATCAATAAGGAAATAAGGAGCAAACCGAATACACCGGAACCATTTCGCTAAAACCCTGCACATATTAAGCTGGGCCCCAACCCCAAATTTATCAATTAAATTGGGCGCCAACCCCAGAATTATCAATTAAATTGGGCACCAACCCCAGAATTATCAATTAAATTGGGCACCAACCCCAGAATATTTGTCGGAGAGACTAAAGTCTCCCCTCGTGCGCAAACACCTACTTTGATGCTTTTAACCTCTTCGCGGTGCTGGTGTGCTATTTTCAGCGGGCGCGAAGAGGTCCTCACGGCACACACACTTTTGTGAGGAACACGGGTCATAAGAGACCACTCTTCCAGAAAAGTACACCCATGCGGAGGCCAATCCGCCTGTGTACGTGCAGCATCCGAAAACGGATTTGCCGAGATCGGCGTGTCATGAGCACCGCGACCGTAGCCGTTTCAATTGTTAGATAAAAACACAATTATGTGAAAGGTTAAACTGTCCATCTACTTTGTTAGATAAATTAAGAGCATTTTAATGACGATAGATGCACTTACTGCACTGGTTGTATTTACAGCAACCGTACCCACCTATTTGAAGAGAGATCGGAACACCCGGATCCTTCGCGCACCCCCGCTGCGCGTCTGGACCTAAAGAAAGTCAACACGGATAACTATAGTCAAAAGCGTGTACTAACATCCGAAAACACAAGACCCAATTTAATCTTTTCGATGGAAAAGTCCAACAAAACTCAATCCTCAACCGGTAGACCACTCGGGACGTCAATGGTTAGACCAAGAAGGCCCCGACGGCGGAAATGATGAGAGAAGAGACCTGACGGCGCGCCCCCGACGATTTCGTCGAGGCGCGGAGCGTCGGCGAAATTAGCACCCGACATAATAAAACAGTGACCAAAAAGATCCCAAGTAGCCATGCCAAGAAAACCGTGGAGATTGTGATCCCAACAGCGAAGACGGCGCTCAAAACGGTGGAAAAACGGACTCAAACGGAGCAAATGAACTTCGGGCTGTCGGTTGGTGCACGGGGGCAACCGTGCACCGGGTTCACGGCGTCAGGCGGCGGCGGCATGCGCCGGGTGCACGCAGGAGGCGTGCACCGCGCATCTCGGGCCGGGCCGGTGCACGACCCGAGCGTGCACCGGAGGCCCTTCGGCCGCAAGCGCGTGCGCCGGGTGCACGCATGAGGCGTGCACCGCGCGCCTTGGGCCGGTCCGGTGAACGAAACCGTGCACCGGGTCTGGTGCTTCCGATGCTGCGGGCATGCACCGGGTGCACGCCTGGACCCATGGACCGTGCTGTACGGACAAGCACAGTAAACCCTAATTTCGCGGTTTTCTTCGCCGTTTTCGCTCCCGTTTCGCGATTTCTTCTCCGTTTTCGCTCCCGTGCGACTCCGGCGAAGACCCCGCGACCATGGTAACGACGGCGGCGGCCTCCCGTTTAACAACGGCGGCGGCGGCCTCCCGTTAACCCACTATGTTCCAACGAAACATCCCCAAAAATCTCCGAATAAATCTGCGGTAAATCTAACGGCTAAACCGTTGATCCACGAACAACCAAAACATAAATCGGAACCCCGATCGAATTTTCGACCAAGTCCGATAAAAAGAAACCGACTAAAAATCATCGATTAAACTCGATAAAAACCATCGATCACCCTCGATCAAGAACGAGAATAAAACATGGATCAAAACCCGACGAAAATCCGCGATCGATGTACTAATTAAAACGACCTTACGAGAACACGGAAAACCCCCGATTAATTCTACAAAAAGATTAACGACCACTAACCTCAATCTATCGGAATTAAAGAACCGATCTTGTTTCCTTTCGGAGTTGGAGACCCGGATCCGCTCCCCGTAGACGATGGCGCCTCGTTCTCCGATCTCCGGCACGTGAATCAGGGCGATCGGGTTCCTCCGCTTCCTCCTTCTTTTCCTCTTTTTCTCTTCTCACCGATTAGGGTTTTTATTTCTTTCTTTTCTTTTCTTTTCTTTAATCGGGATCCCTTATATAGTCGCACTTTATCTCTAATTAATTTCTCTTTAATTCGTACGTAAGAGAATTATTATTTTCCGTCTGGGATAATTAATTAACTAATTAATTATCCCCTACGAGATAACCCACCTTATCTCTAACGGGTGCAAGATATTTTGCACGGATTCCGATGCACGACTAATCACCGTATCACTTTGAATCCCGTTCCGGGGGATCCCGATATCGGATTTCAGATCCGATCGCACCGTCGGCTTTCTTTTTCCGCGCTCTATCGCAGAAAAATACTAGCACCCCACAATGGCCAACTTTTAAGAATTGAATAATTTTATTTCACTTAAAGGCTTAAATGACTATACGTAAGTCAAAAATACCCCGAAAGGTCGGATCACTACACCACTCACACTTTATAAAAAGTTTCATCCCGAAACTTAAATACAAACCCCACTAATCAATTCGGGAAAACATTCCCTCATCTTCGATTCGAGTTCCCAAGTCGCCTCGCGCTCTTCATGGTTGCTCCACTGGACCTTTACATAGGGGATTGTTCGTTTGCGCAACTTCTTGTCCTCTCTCGCCAAAATCCGCACCGGCGTCTCCTCGACGCTTAAATCCTCTCGCAACTCGATGGTGGAGGCATCCAAGGCATGAGAGGGATCGGCTAGGTACTTCCGGAGCATTGAGACGTGGAACACGTTATGGACTCGTTCGAGATTTGGCGGCAGGGCTAATCGGTACGCCACCGGTCCTATGCGTTCTAGGATCTCGAACGGTCCTACGTACCTCGGGCTTAACTTTCCCTTTATGCCGAAGCGTCGGTTCCCCTTGGAGGGCGAAACTCGGAGCAACGCATGTTCACCCACCATGAACTCTAAGTCTCGGCGTCTGTTGTCCGCGTAGCTTTTCTGTCTGCTCTGGGCGGTCAGTAGTCTTTGTCTAATCAATCGCACCTTTGCTTCGGTCTCCTCCACCAAATCTGGGCCCAGAAACTTACGCTCACCCAAGTCGTCCCAGCATATTGGAGACCGACAGCGGCGCCCGTACAGGGCCTCGTATGGTGCCATCTGAATGCTGGCCTGGTAACTGTTATTGTAGGCAAATTCCACTAGGGGCAGACACCGTGCCCACCCTTCGCCCAGGTCCAAAACGCATGCCCGAAGCATGTCCTCCACAATTTGTATCACCCGCTCTGATTGTCCATCGGTCTGCGGGTGAAAAGCCGTACTAAAGTGCAACTTGGTTCCCATTGCTCGCTGCAGGCTCTGCCAAAAGTTTGACACAAATCGCGTGTCCCTGTCCGACGTGATGGACGTCGGCACCCCATGCAACCTTACTATCTCGTTGATGTAGGTTTGCGCCAGTCGTTCCCGCGCCCACGTCGTGTGTATGGGCAGAAAGTGGGCTGATTTCGTCAAACGGTCCACGATTACCCATATTGCATCGTGTCCCTGTGACGATCTCGGGAACCCGGTCACAAAATCCATGGTAATCATGTCCCATTTCCACTCGGGCACCGGTAAGTGTTACGGCATTTTGGTGTTGGCATATTTCGTGAGTCAAGTCAGTGAGTTGAGTCGGAGTCTTAAAGGGATCAAATTGTCAATCAGCAATCAAAGACTTAGAGAAGATTCAACAAGAGCTCAAGTGACACTCAGTGTCTTGAGTCTTGACGATTGCAGTTGAAGAATTGTGGATCAGTTACATCAATCTCAAAAAGAAAGTATTCAAGAGGATCAGGTATGTTTAACTAAATAATTGTGGTGATCCGAATACTTTCTTACAGTGTAGAAACACTTGGATGAACTTTTAATTGCATAAAAATAAAAAACTGGACATGGGACATGTTCAGGATCCGGATCAGACCTTACAATCCGGATCCCGAAGGGTACTTGTTCATTGGCAATTTCAATCCGGATCCTAGGCCATTCCGATCCGGATCCCGAACATGGGACTTTGCTGAATTGCATGAACGATCCGGATCGGGACCTTGCAATCCGGATCCCGAAACCCTTGGTTTTCTGGAATCGTCAATCTCGTTACGACGATCCGGATCGCAGTAAATCCGATCCGGATCGCCGTCCTGAAAATTTCCAGATAAGGTATGTTTTTGATTCTTATCTCTTTCCAAAGGTTTCTAAACTATAAAATAGACGTTTAGGGTTTCTCAAAAACGTGGAAGCTACGGCCGATTAATTTATAAAACACTTGAGAGCAACCCTAGAGGCTAGGTTTTTATCGATCTTCTTTATAGCATCTTTTAGGTCAATTCGATGGTTCTTTCAAGAACATATCTTTTGTCGAATTGATCTAATCTTGCTTAGAGATTTCTTCTACGGTTCCTCAATGAGAATCTAAGCAAAGGATCACCATCGAAGTCAATATTCTTATCGACTGAGTTTGCGTCGTGGATTCGACGTTGGCATCGTGGATTCGGTGTGCTAAAGGCGTTTCGTGGATTCGAAACGTGTGCTCGGGATTCGAGTGGCGTTCGTGGATTCGAACGTGTGCAGTGGACGTGCAAACGGTGGAGCGCGAGGTCCAAGAAATTGAAGGAGGGGTTAAATCCGTGGAGACGGTAATCACCTTGTTATTCTTCTTTTCTTAGGGATTGTTATTGCGTGGATATCCAACCGGTCAGCGCGAGGTCCGAAGAAGCTGAAGGAGGGGGTTGAGTCCGTGGAGTCGTAATCACCTTGTTATTCTTCTATTCTTAGTGGATTGTTATTGCGTGTTGGTCCCGTGGTTTTTCTCCTGGATTGGAGTTTCCACGTATATCTTGGTGTGCTGTTTTTATTTCCGCATTGGTTTTTATTTTGCACTGAGATTTGGTTTTATACGTATTACACCTATTCACCCCCCCTCCTAGTTGTTTGATAGTACCTATTTAGATCCTTTGGGATTAATAACTCTACAATTGGTATCAGAGCGGGTTTTAGGTTTATCTATCATGATGGGTGAAAGTGGTAATATTTATAGACCTCCTCTTTTTGATGGGACTAATTATGCTTATTGGAAAGTGCGGATGAGAGCTTTTCTCATCTCAATTGATGAGCGTGTTTGGCAAACCGTGGAACACGGTTGGGTGCATCCTGTTGAGGAAGTAGGAAATTCTACTACCCCAAACCTCGCTCTAGATGGTCCAAAGAGGAATTTGAACGATCTTCTTACAATGGGAAAGGTATGAACGCTTTATTTAATTCTCTTTCCTCGACTGAGTTCACACGAATTTCCGCGTGTGAAACCGCGAAGGAAATTTGGGATATTCTCAAAATTACACATGAGGGTACTAATCTTGTAAAAATTCAAAAGCTCCAGATGCTTACTAGTCAATTTGACTCTATTCATATGGAAGAGCATGAATTGTTTACAGATTATTACACTAGACTTCAAGATGTAATAAATACATGTGCTAATTTAGGAGAAAAGATCCCGGAGTCGAAAATTGTAAGAAAGATACTTCGGACCTCTTCCGGAACGGTTCAGGGCAAAGGTTACCGCCATTGAAACGTTAGTCATCCGGATGAGATGAGTGTAGAGGAATTAGTAGGTGCTTGCAAACTTATGAAATGACTTTTCCTACTAATCAACTTTCTTCCAAGTCTTCTTCTAAGGCTTACAGGTATTGCATTCAAATCCACAAAGGAAGAAGATAGCGAATCAAGTTCCGACGATGAAATCCTCTTTTGCGATTTTGAAGAACCATTGGCGCGGATCGTAAAGAAATTTCGTCGGAAATTTTGGAAGAATCGAACGATGGATTCTCACCACGAAACCTTCTAAAGGATCTCGGGTTTCTAAATCCTCTAACCTCAAAAGCTTTGCAAAACCTTCTAAAGAAAAAGAAAAGATGATTTCGAAGGGGAAATCCAATGCTATAGATGCAAAGGATACGACCATTTTTCAAGGAATGTCCTTCTCCGAAATCATATAAAAAGAAGGCTTTGCAAGCGAAAAACTTGGGACGATTCTACTTCTAATGAATCGACCTCAAGTAAAGAGGAAAAAGTCGTTGCCTTAATGCTTTCTCAAATTCCCTCTTCTAATGTTTGTTTATCATCTTTAATCACTGACTCTATTCCTTGATTTTGCATGAAACATCAACATCCAACGGAGAGTCATCAACGTGAGGGGGGAGTCGGACGAAGAAGAACTCGTTGAGGCATATCAACAACTTCTTGCGGAATCTAAGAAGATGGCCAAGCATATCAAGAAGTTGAGGAAGCAACGACTTGAGAATCAAGACGAGAATCATGCTTTAAAGATCAAACTTCATGATCTCGAGGAGGAACGAGAGCTTTTATTGGATAATAATAAAATCCTCCAAGAAAAGATAAATCAATCGGAAACGAACGTTAATTCCCATATTAACAAGATTGATTTTCTAGAAAAGCAGTTTGAGGAATTCATGTCACCAACCAAGCTTTGACCAAGCAAGTTCATCAACTTAAATCCGACATACAAAGGATTTCAACCGGTTCCAAGAAACTTGATTGTATGTCCGGATTAGGTCAAACAAGCAAGGTTGGTTTGGGATTCAAAAAGGACCAAACTGTGCATGCTTCAAGTTCCACATGAAATTGAAAGGAAGAACTTGTCACTATGTGGACTTGAAGGACATTTGGTGAAGGATTGCCCGAAAAAGAGAAAGAAAATTCTTCGGCAACTTCATCTACGGAGCGAACTCAACGGAATCAAAAGACACATCAAGTCAAAGGAGTTCACTCAACCCACCAAAGGTCCGAGCCACAACATCAATCATACAAGTGGATCATGCGAGGCAAAGACCTAAGGTGGATCAACAGTCAAAGCGGACAACCCCCGGCCACAAATCAAGACAACCCAAAATCCAGCGATTTTGGATTCGGAAAGGTGATATCTTTCCTTGTCTTAAGTTCTAAATAGCTTATGACTGTATGTAATGCTTTGATTGGTTTTCCCTTCATATTTTTCTTAATCTTTGCATTACATGTTTTTCAATGCTCTTCGTTTTATACTTTGTTTTGAACAAAAGGGTTTTTAATGAACAAGTGCATTGAATAAAAGGGCTTCACTTTATTCACTCCAAATTAATTTTATTTGGATTATCAACTTTACTCCATAATCATAATCTTGAAGATACTTCATTATAGGAGTTTTTGATATTATAAGCATCAAATTTTAGAAATCATGTGTGATCTTTAGATGCTTAATCTATCTCGGTTGTGTGAATTCATTGTGATAAACGTGAGACAACCGATAGACTAAAAATTTGGGATTTAATTCTTTCACGTAAGAGATTGCATTCTTACAAGGGTAATGAAATGATTTGCAAAAGATGTGGAAAGAGTTACATCCGAAAGGAGTGTGAAAACTACCACCACATGTTGGAAAGAGCTGCCACCCCGGTCGTCCGGTTTGTGTGTGAAGCTACCACATGTTTGGATGCTTGAAAGTATTTATGAAAATCTTTAGTTGAAGCATTTGGAGATTTATATGCAAAGCTCTTATTTTGAACAATCTCCTGGTTGGTATAAGGTGGGATAGTTGAAAGATGCTCAAAGAGCCACCCTTAGGTATTTTAGTGCTTATCTCAAATTTGAAAGGGTAAGAATCAAATTGATGTCATTTGGAAATCTGTAAGTCATCTTTGTAATCCGTTACATCTTGATAGACTTTGGATCTCAAGATTATTTTGATGACTTGTGTTTGATGAATATAACATGAAAAACGGTTTATAATGTTTTACCTTTATTTTTCATGATTTTGGAGTAAATCTTTTTAATTTTGTGAAATTAATTGGATTGAATGACATCTGTGTGAATTCATTGTTAAAGCACTTAAATTGTTTCTTGATGGAATACAAATCGGTATTTGAAAGATTCAAAATCTGGATTTGTTTCAAGAAATTATTTGATTTTTGCTTTCTGGTACCGGTACGCAATCTGCATTTTGTTATATACCGGAACTGAGCTTTTATCTCTCTTTCTCTATGAACTAATGTTGTTAGTGATTTCCTTTTGTCTAGTATGTTCACTGTTTGACAATTTGTGACAAAAAGGGGGAGAAAGAAAAAATAGATGAGATCATCAAGGGAGGATAACATCGAAAATGGAGAAATGGAGAACATGTTAGAGATGATCAGAAACATGAGACAGGAGAACATGAGAACATGTTAGAGATGCTCAAGATAGGGGGAGACAAAGAAAAGGTTTGAAAGAGCCGAAAAAAACAAAAGAACCAAAAGGACGAATCAAATGTAGGATTTTAATTTCTAACGACTAACGTTTGATTTGTTTGGAGTTTTGTTTTGCAGGAATTACATCACTTTAAGACTCCAAGTCCTAAGTCATAGAGTATGTTCTAGGACTGTTTGGTTCAAATGTAATTTGTATTTATTGGATCTTTCACGCAAAGAAAATCAATGTTTGGTGATGACATTGAATTTCGATTTTTTGGTTTAAGATGAGTGACTTGAGCGCTTTTATGTATTTTTGGGTTTTGTCACGAAATTGCCAAAGGGGGAGATTGTTACGGTTTTTGGGTGGCATATTTCGTGAGTCAAGTCAGTGAGTTGAGTCGGAGTCTTAAAGGGATCAAATTGTCAATCAGCAATCAAAGACTTAGAGAAGATTCAACAAGAGCTCAAGTTGACACTCAGTGTCTTGAGTCTTGAAGATTGAAGTTGAAGAATTGTGGATCAGTTACATCAATCTCAAGAAGAAAGTATTCAAGAGGATCAGGTATGTTTAACTAAATAATTTTGGTGATCCGAATACTTCTTATAGTGTAGAAACACTTGGATGAACTTTTAATTGCATAAAAATCAAAAACTGGAATGGGACATGTTCAGGATCCGGATCAGAGCCAACGATCCGGATCCCGAAGGGTGTTGTTCATTGGCAATTCGATCCGGATCCATGCAATTTCCGATCCGGATCCCGAACATGGGTTTTCTGATTTGTATGAACGATCCGGATCGGGCCTTGCAATCCGGATCCCGAACCCTTGGTTTTCTGGAATCGTCAATCTCGTTACGACGATCCGGATCGCAGTAAATCCGATCCGGATCGCCGTCCTGAAAATTTCCAGATAAGGTATGTTTTTGATTTTATCTCTTTCCAAAGGTTTCTAAACTATAAATAGACATTTAGGGTTTCTCAAAAACGTGGGAGCTACGGCCGATCAATTTATAAAACACTTGAGAGCAACCCTAGAGGCTAGGTTTTTATCGTTCTTCTTTATAGCCTCTTTTAGGTCAATTCGATGGTTCTTTCAAGAACATATCTTTTGTCGAATTGATCTAATCTTTGCTTAGAGATTTCTTCTACGGTTCCTCAATGAGAATCTAAGCAAAGGATCACCATCGAAGTCAATATTCTTATCGACTGAGTTTGCGTCGTGGATTCGACGTGGCATCGTGGATTCGGTGTGCTAAAGGCGTTTCGTGGATTCGAAACGTGTGCTCGTGGATTCGAGTGGCGTTCGTGGATTCGAACGTGTGCAGTGGCGTGCAAACGTGGTGGAGCGCGAGGTCCAAGAAATTGAAGGAGGGGTTAAATCCGTGGAGACGGTAATCACCTTGTTATTCTTCTTTTCTTAGGGATTGTTGCTGCGATATCCAACCGGTCAGCGCAAGGTCCGAAGAAGCTGAAGGAGGGGTTGAGTCCGTGGATCGGTAATCACCTTGTTATTCTTCTATTCTTAGTGGATTGTTATTGCGTGTTGGTCCCGTGGTTTTCTCCTGGATTGGAGTTTCCACGTAAATCTCGGTGTGCTGTTTTATTTTTCCGCATTGGTTTTTATTTTGCACTGAGATTTGGTTTTTAAGTATTACACCTATTCACCCCCCTCTAGTTGTTTGATAGTACCTATTTAGATCCTTGTGGATTAATAACTCTACAGTAAGGGTTGCAATTTTCCTGTGGACGCTGGTG